>JAWWNI010001369.1:0-392103 GCA_034642065.1 Darevskia nairensis
AGTTATTTGCAGATGGATCTGTGATCTGTACAATAATTGATCCAAGGAAAAGAGGTTGGTTTGGATCTTCCACATGATCACCACCCACAGTAGGAATGGCCCTGAACAGGAGGCCCATCATCTAGAGCAGTGTTTCTCAACCCTGTACCTCCAGATGTTTTTGGCCTACAACTCCCATCATCCCTCGCTAGCAAGACCAGTGGTCAGGGATGATGGGAGTTGTAGGCCAAAAACATCTGGAGGCACAGGGTTGAGAAACACTGATCTAGAGAGGTTCACCATGCAGTGGATTTTGAGACCATCACATTTTCTGAAAGGAAAATTTTCATGGCTTGGGGGTGGAGGGCAGTGCCAGCACCTGCCATTCCTCAGTCCCTTTGGCACCCACTGCCAAATGGAAGGACCCTAGCTCAATGGTACAGCATCTGCTTGGCACACAGAAGGTCCCAGGTTCAATCCCCGTTGTCTCCACTTAAGGCTGGAAGAAACTCCCCGCCTGAAACCTGCCTCAGAACCATTGCCACTTAGTGTGGACAACACTGGGCTAGGGGGACTAAATGGTCTGACAGCTTCCTATGGATGCAGCTATTGCAGAAGGCAGCATCTAACAAAAGCGGAAGCACGCAGTAATCTGGATCCACTCAGAATGGTGGGTCACAGCAGGTGTGAACCAGCTCTTTAGGCTCGTGGAGATATTCAGTGGGAAAGACAGAGAAAAATTAAAAGATTCTCCAGCTATCGGACCAGCACCTTTAAAAAGAGTTATTTGCATCTCACTATTGCATTGAGTCATTTTGTGCAGCTCAGACATTGGCTTGGCTCAGTGGTGGAGAGCATGCTTTGCCTGCAAAAGGTCCCAGATTCAAACCCAAACATCTCCAGGTAGCTGGGGAAGACTCTCTGTCTGAAACCCTGGAGAGGTTCTGCCAATCACTGTTGATAATACTGAGCAAGATGGACCAACAGTCGGTGTAAGGCAGCTTCCTTTGTTCCTATGCTTGCCAACACAGTTGGCCCCTGAAACTCTGTGCTCTTACATGGTTAGAAGCCAACTTCCTTTCCCCTCTGCCATCCCAGGACCAGCGCAACATCCCTCTGGTCACTTCCTTAAGCCTGCAATGTAAACACACTCGCTAGGATGCAAGGCTTCCTTCTGAGTAGCCTTGGTCAGGCTGAGCTGTTGGAGTCGTGTTCTTTTCAGCACCCTGGAGAGCTCCGCATCAAACAACTCTGTTAGCCCTGGCCAGTTCCCTATTACATAAAAGAGGACCGGATGAAAACATTAAAATGCTCTCTGCTGTTAGGAAATTCCGGGGAAGCTTTTCTCTAGTATTGCATGTGTTTATTCGTGCTTTTGAAATTGATGACAACAATGTCGGGTGGGGAAATTGCAGCGCTCAGGGCCAGTGGAAGGCTGCCTGGGACAGAGGAGCAAATGGCAGGCAGGAGTAGCTCGCCAGGGTTTCAGGGAGGATGAATACAGGAAGCTGCCTATGCCAGACCCTTGGTCCATCTTGCTCAGTATTGTCTACAATGACCTGCAGCAGCTCTCCAGGGTTCCAGGCAGAGGATATTCATAGCCCTACCTGGGAATGTTGGGGGCTGAACCTGGAACCTTCTGCAAGCAAAGCAGATGTTCTACCACTGAGCTCTTCCCCTGGAAAATAAAACAGGATTCCAGTTCTCATGGTCCCGAGTTAAGGTCTGTTTTAAAAGGAACATGGGAACCTGCCTTATACTGAGTCAGAACCTGCTGACCCAACTAGCCCACTGTTGTCTACCCTGACCAGCAGTGTCTCTCTAGGGTTTCCAGCAGGAGTCTCTCCCAGCCCTACCTGGAGAGGTTGCCAGTGGGAATTGAGTTTGGGACGTTCTGCACTCCAAGCAGATGCTCTGTCACTGAGCTTTGGCCAAGGATTAAACCTTGGAGCATGGCATGCTTGGACTCTGAGCTACAGGGTTCCCCCTGATCAGAGTTTAATCTGAGTCACACCCAAACTGTCGAGGAAGTCCTAGGACCTTTGGAATTTGCGTCTCCCAGCCATGTCTCCTAGATGTCTGTATCAGAGAGCGGGATTATTAATTTCGGTTGTGGTGTGGTTGCATCTGAAGCTCGCTTTATGCCTGGGGGTTTTTTTAAGTTCACGCTGCTCATTTACTGCCTTTGTCTACTTGCGGGTTTCATGTGCTCTTTAACACTTGCTACAGCACAAGCTTACGCATATACAGTAATCATAGAACTGTAGAATTGGACGGGACCCTAAGGGTCATCTAGTACAGTGCAGGTCATCTAGCCCCCCACTGAGTGCAAATAGTAGATTTAACCCCAGTAGTAAGTGCATGTAAGGGCGCTTCCAACCCGAGGTTTGTTGAGGGGTCAGGGCCACCTGGGACAGTTATCTCAGCAGTTCCGTGGTGCAGTGGGCTTCATCAAAATGCCAACCTGTATTCCCACCCAGTTAATCCGGATTTACCATTTCTGGGGGAAATCTTATTAAATGAATAAAAATAAAATAACCTGTTGCCAAACACCCATCTTCTGCTGTTCGTATTAGCTCTTTATATAACTGAGGAATGGAACCTCTATAGACAGCGGCAGTCTACCTCTGCATTAAGGGGAAGGAGGTCCTCTAGGGTCTGATCCAGCAGCTGCTACTGCTTCGAAGTAGTGATAAGGAAAAGGGATTCTGCACCTGCTCAGAGACTCTCGGGTTTCCTTCTAGCTCTGTTCCTCTCCCTCTACCCTCCCTCGGACTCCTGGGTCTCTTACCTGTTTCCCCGCCGCTGCGGCCAGCGACTTCTGCAGGAATTGCCGGAGCCTCGGGTCCGAGGGGGCGGCGGCCACGGTACTCAGCGCCAGGGCGACCGAGACGAGCAGGGCGAGGGCGCACTGGAGGCGGCAGGTCAGCATGCTGGCGAAGCCTGAGAGAGCGGCTCTTTCCCGGGGAAAGCGAGCGGAGAAAGGAGGCGAAGAGCGCGAGAGAGCCGGACGGGACGGGACGGTGGAGTGGCGCTGCTGCTGCGACTTCTCCGCTCCTTGGGATCGCTGCTACAGCTCGCGGGGGGCGATCTTGGCTTCTGGGATCTCTACCGACGCCCCCCTTTTATAATGCCTTTTGGTGACGTCAAGGAAGAGGTGTAACAACTCCCCCTCCCCGCAAAAAGGAGCCCGGCGCTTTTTGACGCCCCATTAAGCGCGCGGATCTGTTACCCCCAAGTGAGGGGGTTGACACGTGTCTGCAGAGGGAGGGCTGAAAGAAGAAGAGGAGGAGGAGGCATGGTGACGCTTGCTCCCACAGGACACGCAACGCACACACACACACACACAACGCAACCCCAAATCTCTTCGGTGGCCGCAAAGATGCCCTGTTAGGGGAGAATCGGTGCGCAAAGTTCCCACAGGCGCGCTCGCAAGTCCGAAAGCACAGAGGAGAGCTTTGGCCTGGAGGAGTGGGCGTCGGGTGGAGGGGAGGGTGAGCTGGGGGGCGTTCGCGAATCCCTCCTTCCCTCCCAATGGAGGAATTGGTACTCTCCCGGAGCAGCTGCAAAGGGCAGGAGGTTGCTCCGTCCAGAGAGGGTGGATATGACAGACGTGGAGCGAGAAAACTGACCAGAGACCCGCTCATGAAACCCCCCAGGCGCGCTGCTTCGTTTTTCAGGCAGCCGAATGGAAATCTGGTCGGATTCATTCGGATCCGCTTCTCCGAATCTGCTCAGGACTGAAGCCTTGAGGGGTCTAGGTGGAGATTTGGGGGGCCAATCCAGAGGGAAGTTCTGCTGCGCAAGATCCACTGAAACGAAGGTGGAGCCGCAGAACTTGCCGCCGGATTGGGCCCTTCGTTTCAATCTCCTCGGTTAGATCCATTTTCCCATGTGACCTCGGGCACAATCCGCTTCTCTTCTAACCCCGTGGGTACACGAGCCCTCTCTCAACTCCGGATAAACGCCTGTGCCTGGCCGCCTCCTTGAAATCATAGCCATAAGAGCGGAAGAAGAACTTGCTGGATCAGGCCAGGGGCCCATCTTAGTCCAGCATCCTGTTCCCACAGTGGCCAGCCAGATGCCTCTTCTGGGAAACAGGATCTCAGCACAGGAGCCCCCTCTCCCCTCCTGTGGCCATTGCCGCACCCGGGACAAGCACCAGCTCATCGTCCTCCCTGAGTTTGGTGGCGCCAGCACTGGTGTGGGAAAGAGGGACATTCTGAGATCAAATCAGAACCGGGGATGGCTTTCGCTATTCCGGTTCTGTCCCTGGAAAATAGGGGCACTTGGAGGGTATTAATTTCTGGTGTTATGGGAGAGGGAGAAAAGCTTTTTTTCTATCCACTCTCTCCATAAAGGTATTAGGTCCAGTCGCAGACGACTCTGGGGTTGCGGCGCTCATCTCGCTTTATTGGCCGAGGGAGCTGGCGTACAGCTTCCAGGTCATGTGGCCAGCATGACTAAGCCGCTTCTGGCGAACCAGAGCAGCGCATGGAAACACCGTTTACCTTCCCGCCGGAGCGGTACCTATTTATCTACTTGCACTTTGACGTGCTTTCGAACTGCTAGGTTGGCAGGAGCAGGGACCGAGCAATGGGAGCTCACCCCATCGTGGGGATTCGAACCGCCCACCTTCTGATCGGCAAGCCCTAGGCTCTGTGGTTTAGACCACAGCGCCACCCACTTCACTCTCTCCATAGGAAGCCTCTTACTTGCCTTTTCTCTAAACCTAAAGCCTCCAAACACTGCAACCTTTCTTCATAGCGGATTTTCTCTACTCCATTGATCCTCATGGTTGCCCTTCTCTGAACCTTTCCCACTTCTACAAGATCCTTTTTGAGGTCAGGTGACCAGAACTGTATGTGGCGTTCCAGTTGTGGTGATTGCAGTAGAGATCTTGAAGATCCCCTTCCCTCAAACCACATTCTCTGCCACTGAGCCACAGCTCTTCACTTTGAAATAAAACAAGTTTCATGGTTCTGAACCATGGGCTGATTTAATAGGAACTTGGGAAGCTGCCTCATCAGACCATTGGTCCCATCTAGCTCAGTGCTGTCTACACTGACTGGCAGCAGCTCCCCAGGATTATTAGACAAGTTCTCACCCATTGGGAACCTGGAGATGCCAAGGATTAAACCTAAGATCTTCTGCCACTGAGCTATGACCCTTCTTCTGGGGAATGGGAAGCACTTGGCATGATATGAACTGTCCTAGGCCCGGGAGCCAAAGTCTACTATTGTTTCCTGGAAGACATTGACATATTATGGTGATGTTTGGTTCACAAACACTAATGTGATTTCCCCTGAAACTACATGGAGGGGAGACCACATGGCTCAACTGAAGATGTTCCTTGCTGTCAAACACCTCTATTGTTCTTCAGAATCAGTATAAATCCTTAACATGAGAATTTAATGAAATTTATAGCTTCCTTCCAGCATCTGTGTGCATGTCCTTGGCATTGTGGGAAGAGGAATGAGACATGCAAAACTCTCTCTAGCCCTAATGTTGTGGAAGCAGGTTGAAAGAACAAGGTCCGGTGTACGGTCTGTGACTGTGTGGAAATTGTGAACTTTTGTGCACAACCACAAGAAACGGCTGCCACTGAGGAGGTGTTGCTGCCCAAGGTTTTCTCTGTGACTGTTTATGAACTATTTAATGAAGCCTTTCATTTATACTTAGGCTCTTAAAATGCTTTTAAGTGATATTGAGGCCTTTTTTTGGTCTCTTGTCATGAATAGTTAAACTTTGGAACTTGCAGGAGGCAGTGAGGGCCACCAACCTAGAAGACTTTAAAAGAGGATTAGACAAATCCATGGAGGAGGAGAGGGCTATCGATGGTTACTAGTCAGGATGTCTATGCTCTGCCTCTGAATGCCAGTTGCTGGAAATCGCAGGAAGAGAGAGGTCTCTTATGCTCAGATCCTGCTTGTGAGTTTCCCATTGGGGCATCTGGTTGGCCACTGTGAGAACAGGATACTGTGGGATATGATACATAAGTAGCAGTCAAGTACAACATTCCTTGTTTTCCTAGAGTGGACATGCAGGGGAATGTTTGGTCCAGCCAGTCACAAACTTCCTGTTTCCTCCTGGGCTGGGACAAAACTTCCTCTGCATGTGACTAGAGGTGGCCGTGACCTTACCTGTGCAGGTAACAAAACCAAAAGGCACACAGCCCCCCAGCTCTTTCTGTTTCTCCTCTTCTCCATCTTGCTTTCAACGTGTGAGCAGAAGTGACTGCCTATCTGCAGTCACATGGGACTAACTCCCTTATAGGATAGTTCCACGTGTATCTATACTTTTGTAACCTAAGTCTGTCTTCAGGGATCCAACTGTGAACTGAATGAATGTGAGTAAACTACTTTTATACTTTTAACATAAGATTGTCGTGCCTATTCTTTTTAAAAGGGACAAGAAGGGATCTTACCAGGAATCTTATGCTGAGGTGCTCAAACGAGCCTGCAACAAGCTAACCGTTGTGTATTAAAAAGGGGAATGCACTCTGCTAAGTAAAGGGACTTGCTAACACAAGTTAGGAAGGATATTATTTAACAATATATCCACTCCTGCCTCCCTGAACATTCCCAGTGTGTCATGAAGAAATAGTCAGAAATCACAAATGCCAAGGAAATTGTGTACAATTGAAACTGAATGTTTTATTAAAACAACTTCAAAACCAAACTGAGGTGTTTTTTTCCCTTTTCATATTATCTTAACAATGTATTCTTATGCAATACAGTCTTCAGCTCCTGGCATGAAGGGACTGGGAAAGAAAGGAGAGGCTGGAGGTGGAGACAGGGGGAAACGAAGAGGTTTCTTGAGCTAACAGGCTGTGAATGTCTTCCAGAAGAAGTAATTGCAACCGGCTTTTCGTTCTCTGGGTCCCAGGGCTGGGTTCGAGTTGGCCGATCTCTCCAGCTCCAGCCTCACCTCATCCTGCTCGGCTCCTCGGGACAAATCGTCTGATTCCAGGGCCTCGTTGTCTGTCTGGCTTGGTTCTGAGAGCAATTCCGCCAGGAAATACTTGGCCAATTCCTTTGAGGAAGAGAGAGAAAGAGAGAGAGAGAGACTGAGCTCAGCATATATCTTGCTATATGGCATGATTCCTTGCAGCTCAATGCCACGAGTATGTGCAAACGCCTGGCTCATACCAGATTTCTCAGAACCTCTATTCTCAAATAATGACGGGACTCAGAGGTAGAGAGTACCTTGATTTTGTTTGTTTGTTATTGGTAAAGGGACTCTTCGCATGAGTCGATACTTGATTACTCCTTTGCAGCTGACCCCGTTACAGGTACCATGTAATACTCAATCTGCATTTGTGAGAAATCAGTAGTTTAGTGTGGCAGCACCTACACTTTGGAACTCCCTGCCGATTGACAGGCACCTACCCTGTACTCTTTTCAGCACCTGCAAAAAACATTTTTGTCTGGACAAACCTACCCAGATATTTAGACAGCTGATGCATGTGTAAGTCTGTTTTTAGATCATTTCATTGCCAGTTTTACCTTTTGAATATCTTAAAGAGTTGTTTTGACTGATTTGACTGGTACAGTAATTTTATTGCTTTATTCTCTTTGTAAACTGCTTTGAGGTTTTCTTTTACAAGCAAGCAGTGTATAAATTTTATAACATAAATGAATGCACTATATCTTTGTCATTTTGTCCTCCCAGGCTGAGATGCTTTATGGTTCACACTTTCGTTTGTTGTTGTTGTTGTTAATCTTATTAAATGAATAAAAATAAAATGACCTGTTGCCAAACACCCATTTGGGATATCGTCTGCTGTTCGTATTAGTTCGTATAACTGAGGAGTGGAACCTCTATGAACAGCGGCAGTCTACCTCTGCATTAAGGGGAAGGAGGTCCTCTAGGGTCTGATCCAGCAGCTGCTACTGCTTCGAAGTAGTGATAAGGTAGGAAAAGGGATTCTGCACCTGCTCAGAGACTCTCGGGTTTCCTTCTAGCTCTGTTCCTCTCCCTCCACCCTCCCTCGGACTCCTGGGTCTCTTACCTGTTTCCCCGCCGCTGCGGCCAGCGACTTCTGCAGGAATTGCCGGAGCCTCGGGTCCGAGGGGGCGGCGGCCACGGTACTCAGCGCCAGGGCGACCGAGACGAGCAGGGCGAGGGCGCACTGGAGGCGGCAGGTCAGCATGCTGGCGAAGCCTGAGAGAGCGACTCTTTCCCGGGGAAAACGAGCGGAGAAAGGAGGCGAACAGCGCGAGAGACCCGGACGGGACGGGAGGGTGGAGTGGCGCTGCTGCTGCGACTTCTCCGCTCCTTGGGATCGCTGCTACAGCTCACGGGGGGCGATCTTGGCTTGTGGGATCTCTACCGACGCCCCCCTTTTATAATGCCTTTTGGTGACGTCAAGGAAGAGGTGTAACAACTCCCCCTCCCCGCAAAAAGGAGCCCGGCGCTTTTTGACGCCCTATTAAGCACGCGGGTCTGTTACCCCCCCCCCCAAGTGAGGGGGTTGACACGTGTCTGCAGAGGGAGGGCTGAAAGAAGAGGGGAAGGAGGAGGCATGGTGACGCTTGCTCCTACAGGACACGCAACGCACACACACATAACGCAACCCCAAATCTCTTCGGTGGCCGCAAAGATGCGCGCTCGCAAGTCCGAAAGCACAGAGGAGAGCTTTAAACGCCTGTGGCCGCCTCCTTGCAATCATAGCCATAAGAGCGGAAGAAGAACTTGCTGGCCAGGGGCCAATCTTAGTCCAGCATCCTTTTCCCACCGTAGCTAACCAGATGCCTCTTGTGGGAAGCAGGATCCGAGTACTAGAGCGTCTCCACCCCCATCGTTCTGCCCGGACACTGAGGTCCAGTGCAGAGGGCCTTCTGGTGGTTCCCTCACTATGAGAAGCCAAGTTACAGGGAACCAGGCAGAGGGCCTTCTCGGTAGTGGCACCCGCCCTGTGGAACGCCCTCCCTTCAGATGTCAAAGAGAGCAACAACTACCAGACCCTTAGAAGATATCTGAAGGCAGCCCTGTTTAATGAGGCTTATAATGTTTAATAGATTACCGTCTTTCCCCCTTTTTAAGACACCGTCTTATAATATTTTTCCCTCAAAAAAACACAGGGTGGCTTATTTTCGGGGGGATGTCTTATTTTTATTACATCAGTATGGTACGGTACAGCCTCCCCCTGTGGCGGCACCACGGCTTACTTTTGGGGTACGTCTTACTTCTCACAAAGATAAAAAAAACTCTGCCATGGCTTACTTTATGACTACGTATTAAAAAAGGGGAAACAGGGTATTATATTTTAATATTCTGTTGGAAGCCGTCCAGAGTGGCTGGGGAAACCCAGCCAGATGGGCGGGGTATAAATAATAAATTATTATTATTATTATTATTATTATTATTATTATTATTATTATTATTATTATTATTATTATTGAGCAACTCTCCCCTCCTGTGGCTTCCAGCTACAGGTATTCAAAAGCATCGCTGCCTCTGACTGTGGAGGCAGAGCCGAGCCATCCAGGCTAGGAGCTATCCATATCCCTCTCCTCCTCCATGAATTTGTCTAATCCTCTTTTCAAGCCCCCCAAGTTGGTGGCCATCTCTGCCTCCTGCGGCAGGGAGTTCCACAGTTTAACTGCGCTGCGTCAAGAACGGTTTCCTTTTATCTGTCCTGAGGCAAACGAATGGAAGCCTGGTCGGCTTCATTCAGATCCATTTCTCTGAACTTGCTTAGGACTTGAGACTCGGGGAGTCCAGTTGGCGATTTGAGGCCCAATCCAGCGAGAAGTTCTGTTGCGCCTGATCCCCTGAAAGGAAGGGGAGCGCCCTCCGCGGGGCCGCACAATTTACCGCTGGATTGGGTCCCCTGCACCATCCGCTTCTTTTCCAACATCCGCCGATTCACAAGATCACATCTCCTATGGCGCGATGGTGTCCGTGACCGCGCTCTTGCAATCGTAGCTGCAGGTTAAAATGCTTCCCCTCGCGTTTATTTCTCTTACAGGTATTTTCTTTTATTTATTGCCATGCCTTTATATCCCACCTTTTCCCCCAAGGAGCTCAAGGTGGCGCGCACGGTTCTCCCCCTCCTCATTTGATCCCCACAACAACCCTGAGAGGCAGGCGAGACTGAGAGGCTGTGACTGGCAGGCGCCCAAAGTGAGCTTCGTGGCCGTGTGAGGATTTGAACCCTGGTCTCCCGGGTCCTAGTCCACACTCTGACCACTAGACCACACTGGTTCTCTAATGGGGTGGGATGGATTCCCTGGGTCAGCTTGCAGACAGGATGGCAACTTCAGGCTGCGACCCTGAATATATTTCAGGATCCTGTCCTGAACAGTGAAACTAACTTCCAAGGAAGCACCCTCAGGATCGCCCCAAGAATCAATACGGATTGAGGGAATACTGTTTTCGCCTCTAGCCTTCTTCCAGGCGGGTCGTATTTATTCGGAGGTTAAGTCCTGCGAAATTCAGGAAAACTTCCCGCTGCAAAATAAATGTGTCCAGAACTACAGCCTAAATCAAGCATGGGCAAACTCCGGCCCTCCAGATGTTTGGGACTACAATTCCCATCATCCCTGACCACTGGTCCTGTTGGCTAGGGATGATGGGAATTGGAGTCCCAACCATCTGGATGGCTGGAGTTTGCCTATGCCTGGCCTAAATACTGTGTCCAGTTCTGGGCACCGCAATTTAAGGAGGCCATTGGCAAGCTGGAAGGTGTGCAGAGAAGGGCGACCAAGACGATCAAGGGGCTGGAAACCAGGCCTGATGAGGAACGGTTGAAGGAGACCGTTCCTGGAAAAGAGGAGACCGAGAAGAGTTAGGATGGCCATCTTCAAAGATCTCAAGGGCTGTCACACGGAAGAGGGAACAAGCTTGTTTTCTCCTGCTCCGGTGGGTAGGACTAGAACCCATGGTTTCAAGTAACAAGAAAGGAGGTTCTGACTTAGCATGCGGAAAAAACGTTCTGACAGTAAGAGTTGTTTGACAGCAGAACAGTCTCCCTCGGGAGATTGTGGGTTCTCCTTCCTTGGAGGGTTTTAAGCAGAAATTGGATGGTCTACAGTTCTAAGATTCTATTATTCTAATGCCAGGTCAGTAGTATGGAATAGGCAGAAAGGAACCTGCTTTATACTGACTCAGACCAAGTGTTGCCTACTCTGACTGGCAGCAGCTCTCCAAGGCTTGAGGAGGCTGCGGTGGTATCCCCAGCTTTACACAGAGATGCTGCCAAGGATTGAACCTGGGACCTTCTGCACGCCAAGCAGCTTCTCCATTACTGAACTGCAGGCTTCCCCTAAAAAAATGCGGCAAGGTTCCAGCTCTCATCCTTCTGAAAGGCTGATTTAACAGGAACACTGGAAGGTGCCCTTCCCAACTATACCTGCCAGGGATTGAACCTGGGACTTTCTGCACGCCAAGCAGGTGTCCTGTCCACAAAGCTATGGCTTTAAAGGGGCGTTGAGGGGTGTAGCTGATCTACAGCCGAGGGTTCGTCCCTTTCACTCCGTCAACTAAACCGGAATAAGGAGCGCCCCTGCGTTCTCTGAAGCCGGCTCGAAAACTAAGCGCATTCAAGGCGCGCCGAGCGTGTGGAATCCCTGGCCGCAAAGAATATACTAGATTATACAAGACACTAGACCTCAAGGACACCCACGGGAGCTGAATGTTGGGAGATTCGGGCGGATAAAAGAAAGTGTTCTCCATGCGGCGCAAAATCAAACTGCGGAACTCGCTGCCACAAGAGGCAGGGATGGCCATGGCCACCAACTTGGACGGCTTTAAAATAGGATTAGGCAAATTCACGGAGGAGGAGAGGGCTATCGATGGCTACTAGCCATTATGGCTTTGCTATATTATTATTCCCAAATATTGAGGCTGCAGTCCCAGAAGCCCACTTACATGGGAGTGACTGTGAGCCTTACTTCTGAGTAAACATGCCTCTGTGGTAAGGCTACATACCCAAGTGGCTTAGGACCGCGTACCCTGCTATCCCATATACGCTTAATTGGAAGTTGGGAAGGGAGAGTATTACTCCCGAGTAAAATGCACCCATGGACACAGCAATACGATCCAAATAAAGTCTCATATCGTGACTTTAGTTGGATCGCGCCCATCAGTTATAAAACGTAAGCTCGTCGGAGGCCCCCCGTCCCCACTAATCGATCTTCTCCATCGATCACTCTCTTTTCTTGAATCGATAAGGAACTGGCTAAGGGGAGGGGGGTGCCAGGATCAATTCACCTGTCTTCTCCAGAATATATAAAGCCACCCCACTGTTCACAACTCCCCTGCCTGCCCTTATAAAGTTTTGGCTTGCTGAGGCCCCGATCCACTGCAGTGCGCGTCCCTTATGCACGCTTACTCGGAAGTAAATTCCACACAGCTCAGTCCTCAACAGTCCTACTCTCTAAGTAAGCCTGCAGTCTGAGCATTTCCAGCCTCCGTCAGCCAGGTGGCCATTCGAAGGGGATTACTCTGGAGAAAACAGATGGAAACTTAAAAAATGGCAAATCCTCCCCCGCGCCCCCAAGGAGGAGAAGCGGTCATAAATCACAGGCGCTGGGGCTCACATTGATGGGATTTTATTACTATTGTAAATATTATTGACCCTCACCTGTTTACGTTCCACGTTTGTCTATTTTATCTAGTGCCAGATTCCAAACCCTCTATTTTATGTCGGAAACGAAATTCTAAATTACTTGTGCTGTTTGTTTGCTTGTGCTGTTTGCTTTTCTTCCTCCTTGATCTTTTTAGTCGATTTGTCCTAGATCTCAGCCACTTATTCGAAAGTAAACCCGCCCGCCTCGAAATCCACGTGTACTTCCCTGAGTATGAGGATCGCAGCCTAAAGCAGCATAAAAACAGATTCAGCTGCAAAAAATAAAATAAAATAAAAATAAAAATAAAAAAACCACACAGGATAATTTCCGTCCTGATTCTAATAGATGCGCACCTCGGGCGCCGGACTTTTTACTTTGCTCAAAGGAGAATTGGGGCATATTTGTCCCAGGATGATTATTTTAAGGTGCCTGGAAGGAACAGCTGTGTTCTTTTTCTCCCTTTGAAGGGGCTGCGTCCAGGGCACCTCCAGCCCGGTGGCTTTCCCTCGGGGATATTCTGCAACCCGTCATGCATTGCAGGGGGTTGGACTAGATGACCCTTTGGGTCTCTTCCAACTTACGGTTCTGTGCTTCCAGAGGTGCGGACCGCCCACACATCATTGCGCTTTATTAGACCTTCCGCAATGCTCCCTCGGGAATCCTCGCACGACTGCTGTCCGCAGGGGGCGCTCTTGTGCTGTACCCGCAACAAAAGCGGGACAAAAAAAAAGCAAGACCCTGTGATCGTTTGTAAGATAAAAAAAGTTACAGGGTTTGGGCAGGAAGCTCCAGTCGAAAAGGAAGCAGATCGTTCACCCCAAAAGGTTCCTAGGTGCATAAGGGTCTCAAGAGCAGGACTGTGTGTAACCCCTCTGATAACATCAGGGCACAAATCATCATGAATGAGTAATAACAAGGATGTCTGGAAGGGGGTACTGAAGCTACAACATACTAATAGCACAATCCTATGCATGCTTACGGATGCGGGTGGCGCTGTGGGTTAAACCACAGAGCCTAGGGCTTGCTGATCAGAAGGTTGGTGGTTCAGATCCCTGCGACGGGGTGAGCTTCCGTTGCTTGGTCCCTGCTTCTGCCAACCTAGCAGTTCGAAAGCACATCACAGTGCAAGTAGATAAATAGGTACCGCTCCGGCAGGAAGGTAAACGGCGTTTCCGTGCTCTGCTCTGGTTCGCCAGAAGCGGCTTAGTCATGCTGGCCACATGACCCGGAAGCTGTCTGCAGACAAATTTAAAGGACACACTATCCTAAATGCATCTACTTGGAAGAAAGCCCTGTGGATCCATGCATCCCATATGTTCAACTGGTTTAAACCTAAATATGGTGGCTTAACTGTGCTGGGGATCAAGCTGCAGGTGACATTTCTTAAAGTCATTGCTCTTGAATACATACATTATCAAGACTTATCATTTTCTCCTTCCTTAGGCCGCTTGCTTTCAGTTGCAAATTATTATTCATTGATCCAAGAGGGTTTTTTTCCGGAAATGTCAATACCCATCCAATACTGCCATATGCCCATGCACTAATATTTGCCTAAGGATCTATTCTGATTTGCATCTTTCATTAAGCGATTGGAAGCTGGCGGGTCTTATCATTAGCCCAATTGCATGTGAAATCAGCTCAGGGCATTTGGCCCTAAAACAACGGATCTTTATTAAGCAAGGAGTATTTTTGCCTCGCTCAGTTCGAGCCACGCACTCATAAATGTCTGGCTGGATAATGAATTGCGAATACAGGAAATGAAATAGACATAGCTGGATCAATATCATATTCGTCCTGATTCATAAACCAGTTATCCTGAACCAAAGCATTCTGGGAGTTAGAGAGTGTCTAGGAAACTCCGGACGGTGCTAACAGAGAGATGTCATAAAGGGCTGACACTACGATGCCTGCTACAATTGAAGAAGGTGATGCTTCTTAAAGTCTTTTTTATTATATTATACATATGTAACTTACTGGATACAGCTAAAATTATGGAGATATAGGCATTCAGTAGAAAAGAGAAGTCAAGCGTGGAAATATTTTGCAATAATTGCATCACAAATGCATCACACTTTAAGATAAGATAAGATTTATTGTCATTGTACGAGTACAAGTACAACGTTGTACAAGTGCAACGAAATTGAATGCCATCCCATAAAAACAAAACAAAAAACAGCACAAAAAACCCCAACATTTTCAGCCACACATGCACATATGTACACACCCATCACAACTCTCCAAGGTCATATTATCTGGTTACAGCATTTAAGATGGTTATAGCTCTTGGGTAGAAACTATTCTTCAATCTATTTGTTCTTGATCTAATTGTTCTATATCTCTTGCCCGAAGGCAGTGGTGCAAAAAGACTATATCCCGGATGAGATGGATCCTGTAAAATATTGTTTACTTTTTTAAGGCAATGGGGACTGTATAGTTCTTCCAAAGATGGCCTCATTTTAACTGTTGCTAACTCCTGCCTGAGTGACTAATGTGTTGGTTGTTGAAACTGTAGTCAAATGTTGACATTGAATACAAATTGTGGCATGTGATAATGTGTCTGACAGACCAGGGTTCAAGTCCCCTCTGAGCCATGAAGCTCACTAGGCGGACCTCAGGCAACGGTGACTGTCTTCGCTCACCATTACCTACCTACCTCACAGGGTTGTTGTGAGGATTAAATGAGTAAGAGGGGAACCATGTACACCACTTTGAGCTCCTTGGAGAAAAAAAGGCGGGCTATGGATGCAATATATAAATAAATAAAGCAAGAGCCAGCGGATCTCTGGTTGAACCAGGAGGTTCCTGGCTCAGCCAACCTCAGTGGGTGTTAAGTCCTGAAATCCAGTTCAGCCAGAGATACAGCAACTTAAGTCTTTCGATGCAGACATAAGCCAGTAGATCTTAAGCAAGTGTAACCCCTGGAAAAGGAGTGTTCCAGGGAGTGGGGAACCAATGGGGCCTTAGCCAAGTTCCTAAATCTGCTCATCTTGGTCACACGACCTGGGAACCTAAGTTAAGCCAGTAAAACAGGTGGTGTGATTAAAATCTCTAATTTAAAGGTCTCTTTTCCCTCTTTCAGACTTGGACCTGCTCCTTGGCAGAGGCTGGATCTAGCGTACTTCATGCCAGCTTAAGATCAGCCAAAAATTTAAGATTAGCCATCAGGATTCATAGCCATTAACCTCGGGCCAGTAGCCAACCCCTTAGCCCTATCATTCAGAAATTTCCCTGCTAATCCTCCCAGACAGGTGTGCACTAGTGATGTTCACTCAGTGAGGAGGAAGGGGGGAATCTGTATATGCTTAGGGGTCCTGGGCTGGATCTGACAATGTCCTTCCCTCAGCCACGATGCCCATTGCACAGAAGAGGGGACAAGAGCAAGTCATTCCTCCCAGGACACTGTTGCTGCCTCTGCCGTCTCCATAAATCCACACGGAATATGCAAGGGCTGCTTGTGTGCATGTTAAATCCAGCATGGAGAGCATCTAATCCTTCTTCTGCTTCTGCTTCTTTGGTGATCCCTCGTAGCTGAGTAAGATTGTCTTCCATAGACACAGTTTTAACAATGAGTCTGTAAGTGACTGTGGAGGCCAATTCTGGATCCGCACTTCCTTCCACAGTGGGGACATTGGTTTCCGGGCGGGAGTTGATCACGGTGTGAATTTGCCAAGCGTGCCTTCCTCTTAGCACGTTTCTCCCTTGCGTCCTGAGTTCGAGCGTCTTCAGAGCCCATGGCACTTTTGGTCAAGGCTGTTCTCCCATTGGAGCGCTTGCAGGCCAGTGTTTCCCAATTGTTGCCCCTGCAATGCAAGAATCTCAGTTAAAGCATCCATGACAGATGGCCATCCAACCTCTGCTTAAAAACTTCCAAGGAAGGAGAGTCCACCTTCTGAGAGTGTCCTGTCTGCCGTCAAACAGCTGTTACCGTCAGAAAGTTTTTCTTAATCTTTACTCGGAATCTCCTTTCTTATAATTTGACTCCATCGGTTTCTGTCCTACCCTCTGGAGCAATAGAAAACAAGCTTGCTCCATCTTCCATGAAACAGCCCTTCAGACATATGCAAGGGAATGTTTGGTCCAGCCAGTCAAAACTTCCTGTTCCTCCTGGCCTGGAGCATCCTTCCTTGCATGTGACTAGTGGGTGGCCGCGACTTTTCCAGACCTGGTAAAAGGACAAGGCATGCTCCCACTGTCTCTCTTTTCCATCTTCCTTTCGTCCTGCGAACTGCCAAACTGCTAACTGCAGTCACTAGGTCAACCCACATATGGGGTAAACCTGTTTGTATATGCTTGCAACTTTAAGGCTTAAGCCTGCCTTCAGGGATCACACTGTGCTCTGCCTGGTCATGAGTAAACTTTCTTTTTATTGCTTATGAACAAGACTGTGGTGTCTTTATTCTTTTAGGAGGGATTCAAGGGGTCTTGCCAGGAAAATATTGTGGGATATGAGTAGGAATGTGGATGAGGGAATATTGATTAATATTTCCTATCCCAGCTTGTGCTAACAAGCTCCAAACTAGCAGAGTTTCTCATCCCCAATAAAGCGCAGCAAAGCGTGGCGTTTAAGTTCCTATGAACTTCTAGAACAAGGCAGATCCTGGCATATAATTCCCCTGCTTCCCTCTTAAAAGAAAATACACGACACATAAGCTTATAAAAGTATAAAGCTTTTACTTACAGACATTCCAAGCTTCTACAGTCTCAGAAAGGCAGGCTAGCTTAGATTAAATGTATGTACATGTGGAGTCTCCCCATAAGGGAGAAAGGCTCCATGTGGCTTCTCTTGGCTGGAAGCCAAGAGAGCATCTTCTCTTGAGATGTTGCTTGCTCGAAGTCCAGGTGGGAAGAGAAGGGAGAATGGCTTCTGACCTCTGTGATTCAGGTAAGGCCACTCCCACCTCTGGTCACACAAAGGAAATGATCCTCCTCCAGGCACAGGAAACTCTTCCTGGAGGACCAAGACCCCTTGTGTACACTCTAGGAATGTTGTGATTGACTGCACCAGTGTTATACATCCCACAAACCCCTTCTCAGTCTGAACAACATTTAACAAACATAAAACAACTTTATTCAACCACCCAGAGTCCCAGCTTGACACGTAGGTTCTGGAAACTCTCTCGTGGCAAGGGTTTCGTGAGAATGTCCGCAGTCATCTCCTGTGTACTACAGTAGGACATTTCTACTAGTCCATCTTGGATCATCTGGCGAATGAAGTGATACCTGACCCCAATGTGTTTTGAACGTGCAAGGAACTTTTCGGTTTGCGCTAGCTGCAGGCAGCCTTGATTGTCCTCCATCAAGCTGACAGGTCCTTTTCTCGGCAAACCAAAGTCTGTCAGGAGTTGATCCAGCCAGATGATCTCTCTGCATGCTTCCGAAGCTGAAATATATTCACTCTCTGTGGACGATAAGGCTACACATTTCTGTTTATAACTGCCCCATATGATAGGTGCATTTCCAAACATAAAAACATAACCACTTGTGGATTTGTAATCCGCCTTATCCCCAGCCCAGTCTGCATCACTGTACCCAACCAACTTAGGGTCCCTTACAGCTGGCAATTTTAATTTACAATTCATTGTACCCTTGAGGTAACGCACCACCCTCTTGACCCCACCCAAGTCATGTTCAGTGGGAGAACTTACTTTTCTGCTTAGGATCCCCACTGCACTTGCAATGTCAGGTCTGCTGGTAGTAACCAAATACAAAAGTTTACCAATCGCTGACCTGTATTCGCTGTTGTCTGGCAGCAGCTTCGAATCTTGTTGATTCTTTAGAAAATCTGTGGCCATGGGTGTCGCGACAGGGTGTGCACCTTGCATCTGCATGCTTTCAATCAGTTCTATTATCTTCTGCTTCTGGCTGAGAAGAAATGAGCCGTCTTCTTCTCTCTCAATTTGAATTCCCAAGTAATATTGGACAAGTCCCAATTCTTTTACTTCCACCTCTTTGTTGAGATGTCTGACTATGTCTTTATAGTCTCTGTCATTGGACGTTGATATTAATAAATCATCGACAAAAGCCAGAATGTAAGAGAATTGTCCATTTCTGTTCTTAGTGTACAGGCACTTGTCAGCTGTTGACTGCTTGTACCCAAGCTGAACCAGCATTTCATGTAATTTCTGGTTCCATGCTCTTGCAGCTTGTTTCAAACCGTAAATTCCTTTCTGAAGTTTACATACAAGATGTGCCTCATTTTGCTTGATAAAGCCTTTGGGCTGCTTCATATAAATCTGTTCAGAAATCGTCCCATGAAGAAAAGCTGTTGCTATGTCGACATGACGGACTTTCATCCCTTTAGAGGCTGCAATACTTAGAAGTAATCTAACACTGCTATATCGTACTGTAGGTGCAAATACTTGATCATAGTCTTCGCCATACTGTTGTGAAAATCCTTGTGCTACAAGCCTAGCTTTGTAGCGTTGCACCTCCCCTTCTGACCCCTTCTTAAGCTTGAACACCCACTTGGACCCAATCGCCTTCTTACCAGGAGGTAGCTCTGTCAGGGTCCAGGTCTTGTTGCGATGCAGTGCATCCATCTCTTCCTGCGCGGCTTGCTTCCAGAGACTGGCCTCAGTAGCTGGCAACCGTTGAATCGCTTCCCACGTGGAAGGTTCCTGTGATGGCCCCGGCCCTGCAAAGTAGGACAGTCGTAGTGGTGGAACGCCTCTGTTGGACCTGGAGGAACGTCTGACCTCTGGCTCTTGTTGAACCGCATCAGCTTCCTCATCTCCTTCCAATGGCGGCATCCCTGCATACAGGTCCTCTTCGTCTCTGGAGCCTTCTGACATCTGGTCCTTCGCGTCTTCTGGGGTGTCATCTGTAGGGGGTGCTACAACACTAGGAGGTACAATACTAGGAGGTGGATTAGTTTCTGGTATGGCTTCAAAAGGAAAACTTACAAACTCCTCTGTTGGTGGCTCATTGGAACAGTCAATTGCTGTGTTCCTTGTGTCAGCCTCCTCATGCCAGTGCTGCAGATCTGGATCGTCCTTCTGCCTGGATGGAGCTACTTGCGCTGACTGGATTTCTGAAACATTAATCTCATATACACCATTGATTAATTTTCCTTGAGCATAAACCTCATCATTTTTCGTTACATTGCATTCTCCATTGGCAAATGTAACCTTGAAACCTTTCTTGTCTAAAGCAGACACACTGAGCAAGTTACAATTCAATTCTGGGACATATTGAACATTAGGCACAGTTGTTTCAAGAGATTCATTGTTCACCTTGAATTTCAAACGCATTGAACCTGTACCTTGTGATTTTAGAACATTTCCATCAGCAATCTGGATTTCAGTCCATTCACTATCATTAATTTCTCTGAAATATTCTAATTTATGCGCAAAATGGCTTGTCGCTCCCGAATCTAAAATAAATTGGTTACTCTTCCTTTCATTTCTTTGCACATTTAAACTCTTTTCTTGCAGTAGAAATGTACGCTCGTGACCCCCCTTCTTTTCACCTTTTGGTTGAAAGGGGCGGGACTTATTCTTGGGCTTCTGGCAACTCCTTGCTATGTGCCCTTTTAAATTGCAGTTATGGCATATTATATCTTTGGACACCTCCCTGGACTTGGGAAATTGTTTAGAAACATAACTTGTGTCCCTCCTTGGATTCCTTTGTGGAGAATCAAAGTAATCTCTGCATTCCTCTCTTAAGTGATTTGCTAGTTCATTAAAAGTCAAATCTCTGGTGTGATCCATTATACTCTTAAATGAAGAAAATTCTTGTCCTAATGATGCTAGCATAAAAGTCACTTTGGTTGCATCATCAAAAGCTCTGGGAGTTAGGGCAATCCTTTGAACAATTTCATTAAAGTCCTTAAAATGCCTTGTAAATTGTTCTCTAGAATTCATCTTTAACTTCAGCAGTTTATCCAATAAATGTCTATAAGAGTTCTCTGATGATTGTGCATAAACCCTCTCAATATCCTTTAGAATCTGAGATGCATCACTTTCATAGTCAATCAGAGATAAATGCTCATCTTTCAAACTGCTCAAAATTATGTGTTTAGCTTCTGCATCTTGCCTTTCCCAATCTGCTATCTTGGTTAAATCATCTGAGCTTAAATCAGCCAAATCAGGTTTGGGATCTATCACAGCTTTAAGAACTCGCTTTGCACCAAGATGCACTAAAAGGCGCTGCTTCCATTGCACAAAATTACGATCATTCAGCAGCATAAAGTTTGATCTTGCTTCACTATCAAATCCTGAGCTTGCCATCTTAATCCTCAAAAAATTTAAAAATTTTCAAAATTTCAAAATTCCCAAAAATGGCTAAAATTCAAAAATCAAAACTCAAAAATCTCAAAATGCAAACTAATCTTCACTGCCTCTGAGGTCTGTGAGCTCTGAGGGTGGGGAGGGGTCGCTAATCCCCCTTTTCACAGCACAATGGAGAACAAAGGACCATGTGCTTACCAGGAAGTACAGACAGAAAAATACTGCTCTGCCAAAAATCACAATCCAAAGCAATCCTTTAAAAATACACAAAATACGCAGTTTCTGGGCCCGATGACCCTTTGTGGGATATGAGTAGGAATGTGGATGAGGGAATATTGATTAATATTTCCTATCCCAGCTTGTGCTAACAAGCTCCAAACTAGCAGAGTTTCTCATCCCCAATAAAGCGCAGCAAAGCGTGGCGTTTAAGTTCCTATGAACTTCTAGAACAAGGCAGATCCTGGCATATAATTCCCCTGCTTCCCTCTTAAAAGAAAATACACGACACATAAGCTTATAAAAGTATAAAGCTTTTACTTACAGACATTCCAAGCTTCTACAGTCTCAGAAAGGCAGGCTAGCTTAGATTAAATGTATGTACATGTGGAGTCTCCCCATAAGGGAGAAAGGCTCCATGTGGCTTCTCTTGGCTGGAAGCCAAGAGAGCATCTTCTCTTGAGATGTTGCTTGCTCGAAGTCCAGGTGGGAAGAGAAGGGAGAATGGCTTCTGACCTCTGTGATTCAGGTAAGGCCACTCCCACCTCTGGTCACACAAAGGAAATGATCCTCCTCCAGGCACAGGAAACTCTTCCTGGAGGACCAAGACCCCTTGTGTACACTCTAGGAATGTTGTGATTGACTGCACCAGTGTTATACATCCCACAAATATTAGAACACATTTCAATCTGGAAAAGCCATATATGGGTTGACCTAGTCATTGCAGTTGGGCTGGACCAAACATTCACTTGCACGTCCACTCTAGCAAAACAAGGAATGTTGTACTTGACTGGTCTCAGTGGATTATGTTAGGACGCCAACAAGTTGGCGCGCTGAAGAGCAGCAGTCAGTCTGATAAAGCCGAGGTCAAACAGTCCGGGTCAGAAGCCAGCCAAAGTCAGTTCAAGCCAGAAGTCAGGAAGCCGAGGTCAGGAGGAAGCCAGGAGTCAGGAAGCCAAAGTCACAAACACAGGAACCAGGAACAGGACAAGCAAGAACAACCACGTGCTCCAGCACAGCAGTTGCAGGTGCTGGTGAATGGAGCAGCCGGCCTTCCTTAAGTAGCCGGCTCATGACCACGCCTCTTACGAGCTGCAGCTGCCTCTAATTGTTCCCTACATCTCTCAGCTCTACGTTCTACAGCTGAGAAGGGAGGAGGGGAGGGGGTCAGCTGGCTCCTCTCCTCACAAGGGCCTGATTCTGATTCGACTTCTTCCTCCTCCTGTCCAGGTGTTTCCACCTCCCTATCTGATTCTTCCTTTTCTGAGGAATGCTGCCACCAGTCTTCTTCAGGTAAGAATCCCTCCATTTCTCCAAACTCTTCCGTGGTTGCCGCTTCACCTAGGGGGGCTTGCCACCACTCCTGCTCATCTGGTGCAACCCTGACAGATTACATCCCACATCATTTTTCCTTAATGTGATCTATGAATCAATTGCAAGGTTTTTGCCTGTGTACACTGCATGCTCCCTCTCTGCATGGATGTGCAGAGACAGTGGAAGTTGGGACAATGTGCTGAGTTGGGGAGGCAACGTTCATTTATTCCTCTCCATGGGATGGGACTGACTGGGGAGTTGCTGTTCCCGATCCAGCCCACTGTTTTCATTTTACTTCACATATTGCTTTGTAGGCACACGGCCTTGAGTATGAGCTCCCAGGGAATTCATCCCCCACCCCCTCTGGGGAATGATTGAAATATTAGAGCCTGCCTACGCATATGGTAATTCTGCAAAAGAACTGCCATAAAACTCACTTGTGGCTTGTTGAACCTGACAATATCAGATGTGGGGCTTTGTGCAGCAGTGTGACCACACAGGAATTGTGGCTTCTTGCTTGGACTGTTCTCATAGATAGGGAGGGGAAGAACTGCTATCGAATGGCTACCAGCCATGGCTGGAGGCAACAACGCTTCTGAAGGCCAGTTGCTGGAAGCCAGAAGATGGGATCTCACACTCAGGTCCTGCTTGCACACTTCTCAAGAGGCACCTGTTGTCACTGACGTCGCAAGGGGGGGCAGAGGGGGCGGTAAGCCCCGGGTTCCAGGGGAGGAGGGGGTGACACTTGGGCACCCTTACGAGCCGCCACGCCAAAAGCAGCAGCGGCGGGGCACCCCCCCCCGAGCCGCCGATTGCGTGGGGTGGCTCAGGGGGGTGCCGCCACCGCTGTTTTTGGTGCAGCGCCTCACAAGGGCACCAAGGGTACAGCTGCGGCCCGGCGACGGAGTGCGCACACGCGGCATTTCGCGCATGCGCACTCCATCGTGCCGTTGTGTTGTGACGTCATGACGCAACGTCGCGGCACCCCGCCCCAGGGGAAGCCTCCGTTCGCCGCCCCGGGTGGCGAGGAGGCTTCCTCCGCCCCTGCCTGTTGTGTCTTCGAGGAGCATATAGTCTCTGGGAGCCTGAGCAAAAGAAATGCATTGAACTACTTCAAGATAGGGAAGATAACTTGGAAGCAGCACTGGGCGACTCTCGTGGGAGATTGGTGGCGGTGGAGGAGAAGAGGCACAGCATGCTCCTCATCAGCCCTGAAGCCCTGGTCCAGGAAGCCAACAACTCCAGGAGTTGTGCGCTCTGTCAAGGCACTAATTGGATCATCACACACCAGCTCCACACACAACACATATCCAATATAATCCAGACAATCAACTCTCTCCATGCAGGGAGCTCAGCGGGGCCTGTTTCCTTTGCAAAGCAAGAGACAAATTCAAAGGAAAAAGCTCTCCGTTCTTTCATTTCTGAGTAATCTTCCCTTGCTCTTCCTGCCAGCCTCTGATGTGACACGCACACTCACACCGCTTGACCTTTGCGTGGATTTTGGAGAGGCAGGAGAGAATAAAAACACAGAGAGGTACTCAAATTGAATGGCAAACTGGACATGAGCCAGCAGTGAAGTACTATGCCAGAAAAGGCCAGTGTCATCTTTATTATATTGTTATGAGTTTCTGGGTGCCTTGTCTCCCCTAAATTCCCAGGTGTTGGTGTTTAATCAGTGCCCAGAGTGTTAAAATGGGCTGCCAGTTGCTGGATTTAGCAAAGTGATAAAATACAGGCCAAACTAGTTCAGGAAATTGCCTGGGAGAGGAGCCATTACGGAGAACAAAAGACAGGCAATGGGCAACTAACAAAGCAAATACCGTATTTTTCCGTCTATAAGATGCCCCCATGTATAAGACGCCCCCTATTTTGGGGGACTCAAATTTAAGAAAATGGGGAGATATGTATCCATGTATAAGATGGCACCTAATTTTTGACATTATTTTTGAGGGGGGAAACCTAGTCTTATACACGGAATAATACGGTACTCTGTGCCAGATGGCTGGTGGGTGTGAGCCCCTCCTTCAACAGAGAGATAGTGAGCAGGGGCAAAGCAGAACCTTAGGACTGAGGTTGGGGGTGATGTGGTCTGGAGGAAAAATAGTCGCAGGCTATCAGCATCAGCAAGCTGGAGAGAAAAGTGGCGATCTGTTAAAGACAGCAAGATGAGCAGAAGGGTAGAGGGGCATGGCTGATTTCTGCTGGCATCCAAGACTGTAGCCATGGGAGAAGCAAGACCCTTTTGGAGCGTTGATGCTGTGAACCCCTCCATCATAGGCTCAGGTTGTATATATGTGTAAATAAACCATATATCATAAAGACACCACAGTCTCTGCTGTGTCTCATTTCCTAAGGAAACATCAACCCTGGAAACATCGACCCATAGAATCTTGCACCGCTCAGAGATTGGGGTGGCGTGAAAGAATTTTGGGTTCACTGGGCTGTGAATTCAACCAGAAAATTGAGAGCACTTAGAACTTGGACTCACTATTCCTGAATGCCTTGATCTCCAGCTTCTCACAGACTCAGCCGAAATATTTTTAAGGCTACACAAACGTGTGTGCACAAGCACCCCTTTTCAATGCATGTTTGTGAGGATCCAAGTCCTTGTAAGTAATCAGGACATCTGAAAATCCCCGAAGTCTGTCCGAGAGGATATCAGCCTTCAAGGTATATATCGGTTTATAGCAGAGTTGAGAGACTGTGAGCTGGGGCTACCTGGAGTGACCTTGGCCATCCACCAGCCACCCTCTCACATTCACATGTCACTGTTGTTGTCTAGTCGTTTAGTCGTGTCCGACTCTTTGTGACCCCATGGACCAGAGCACGCCAGGCCCTCCTGTCTTCCACTGCCTCCCACAGTTTGGTCAGACTCATGTTGGTAGCTTCGAGAACACTGTCCAACCATCTCGTCCTCTGTCGTCCCCTTCTCCTTGTGCCCTCCATCTTTCCCAGCATCAGGGTCTTTTCCAGGGAGTCTTCTCTTCTCATGAGGTGGCCAAAGTCTTGGAGCCTCAGCTTCAGGATCTGTCCTTCCAGTGAGCCCTCAGGGCTGATTTCCTTCAGAATGGCTAGGTTTGATCTTCTTGCAGTCCATGGGACTCTCAAGAGTCTCCTCCAGCACCAGAATTCAAAAGCATCAATTCTTCGGAGATCAGCCTTCTTGATGGTCCCGTCACTAGCATTGCTTAAAACAGGGAAGGAAAAACTCCCAAGTTCCACTCCTTCATCTTCCTTGCCCTTTCTCTCTCTTTACTTACAGTTTCTTCATATTTACAAGGATGGTCCAGAATTCTAAACCTACATGGTGGGAGCTGGTTTCATGGCTGCATCATGCAGGAGAGGAATGGGGAAGAGCTTGAGAGTTTGACTGGCTCCCTCCTTGTGGCCCTTCTGCCAGCAGGTGAGGAACTTATTGTTCCAACTGGCTTTTAATGAAAGGGCTGGGGCTCTGCTGTTTTTATTGTAATTATCTGTGTGTTTTAAATAGATTATTCATATTTCATATAGTTTGAATTCTAAACAACAACAACAACAACAACATTTGCACACTGCCCTTCATCTATAGATCTCAGGGCAGTTCACAGCATGAGAATAAAATATATTTAATGGTTTAAAAAAAAAAAGATTGGTTTTCATGTTTTAACCTGTTGCTGTTTTACCTGTAAGCCACCTTGATTTCCTGTTAGGAAGAAAGGCTACTTATAAATAAATGTATAATTAATGTGGGCAACCCACTCAGATGGGCAGGGTATAAATAAATAATAATAATAATAATTATTATTATTATTATTTAATCTATTAGTTTCAACCCTGCCTCTGCTGAGTGGAGGCAGGCAAGGTTGCTTAGATCCAACGAAAGATGGGTGCAATAGCACTCAGGTTGAAAGGCCAAACCACAGGCGATGTTAATCACATATTTTAATTGTCCTCACAACAACCCTGTGAGGTAGGTTGGACAGAAAGATGGTGCCTGGCCCCAAGGTCACACAGGGAGCTTCGCCGCGAAGTGGGGATTTGAACCCTGGTCTCCCATGTCCAAGTCTGACACTCTAACCGCTACACCACACTGCTTCTCTCTTGAATGCCTGCTTTGTCTTCCACAAATTTCCAACCCGGGGATTGGATTGTGCTGGCTGCCTCTGGTTTAAAGAGGAGGGACATCTCCACATGCTACCCAGCCGCTCTCTGTGATTATGGAACTGCAGCATATCTACAAAAATGGATACAGTTCCATCTGGCGGATTTAGGAAGCCATTGCACTCCAGTAGGGTGCAGCACAACAAATAGGGGCCAGATCCGAGATGCCTAAAGCCAAGGTGAGCAGCTGAAACACATTCACTGCATCTCCCCAATATCTCCTCTGCAAGTTTTTATGGCAACCATTCCTCTACTGTTCTCTGGATCTGCAAATATTTTACATTAAAATTATTTATTTATTTATTTATTTATACATACATACATACATACATACATACATACATACATACCCCACCCATCTGGCTGGGTTTCCCCAACACTCTGGGCAGCTTCCAATAGAACATTAAAATACAATAATCTATTAAACATTAAAAGCTTCCCTAAACAGGGCTGCCTTCAGATGTCTTCTAAAAGTATGGTAGTTGTTTTTCTCTTTGACATCTGATGGGAGGGCGTTCCACAGGGCGGGCGCCACCACCGAGAAGGCCCTCTGCCTAGTTCCCTGTAACCTCGCTTCTCGCAATGAGGGAACCACCAGAAGGCCCTCTGAGCTGGACCTCAGTGTCTGGGCAGAACGATGGGGGTGGAGACGCTCTAGTACTCGGATCCTGCTTCCCACAAGAGGCATCTGGTTGGCTACGGTGGGAAAAGGATGCTGGACTAAGATGGGCCCCTGGCCTGATCCAGCAAGTTCTTCTTCCGCTCTGGCCACATGACCTGGAAGCTGTATGCCGGTTCTCGGCCAATAAAGCGAGTTGAGCGCCGCAACCCCAGAGTCGGACACGACTGGACCTAATGGTCAGGGGTCCCTTTACCTTTATCTTTTACCAGGAATCTATCTTGAAAAGCTTAAACAAGCCTGCAACCAGCTACCCGCTGTGCATTTAAAAGGGGAATGTTAAAACTCTGCTAAGTTATAGAACTTGCTAGTGCAAGTTAAAGGTAAAGGTACCCCTGACCGTTAGGTCCAGTCGCGGATGACTCTGGGGTTGTGGCACTCATCTCTCTCTATAGGCCGAGGGAGTCGGCATACAGCTTCCAGGTCATTATTATTATTATTATTATGTGGCCAGCATGACTAAGCCGCTTCTGGCGAACCAGAGCAGCGCACGGAAACACCGTTTTACCTTCCCGCCAGAGCGATACCTATTTATCTACTTGCACCTTGACGTGCTTTCAAACTGCTAGGTTGGCAGGAGCTGGGACCAAGCAACGGGAGCTCACCCCGCTGCAGGGATTCGAACCGCCGACCTTCCGATCAGCAAGCCCTAGGCTCTGTGGTTTAACCAACAGCGCCACCCGCGTCCCTACCGCCACCTGCATCCTAACGCAAGTTAGGAAGGATATTAATAAACAATATATCCTCTCCTGCCTCCCTGAACATTCCCACATTGGCAGGGGACCTTTTTGTGCTATGCCAATCCTTGTCAGCCAGAAATTGAACATCACATGTACTTTTCCTTCCCTCTTGTCTGGTCAGGATGATGAATCAGCAGCAGCATCATAAAGTAGATGGCAGAAGGATAAGCAGATATCCAATGTTCCTCTGGAAGATAAATAAAGCTCTGCAGATCTCCTCTTGGCCTGAAGAGAGCACCCTTGTCTAACCAAAAACAGAGAACCAAATGAATCTCTTCCCCTGAGTCAAAAACATGTTTATTCATCGATTGGTTTATTTCCACTGAATGTGTTCATATGCAAATGCTACGGCTGTCAGCGAAATAATTTTTAGTTGATAAATGGATTGATTGAATTTCGATGTCCCGGGAAGCCAGAGTTGAAATCCCCGCTGGGTGATGAAGCTCATTGGGTAATCTTGCAACAGGCACACTCTTTCTCAGCCTAACCAACCTCACAGGGTTGTTGTGAAGACAACCCCTTGAGCTCCTAGGAGAAAAGTAATAGTGAATTCAAATAATAATAAAACAAAAGAGGGAGTGGCTTCTTTAAATAAGCTGTCATCTTCAGATTTTAAAAGCACCTTCATTTTTTAAAATAAAATATATATAAATTCTGCTTCCTGACTAGTCTGGGACTAGTCAATCCATCAAAAGGCCCGTATTGATAGGATGTCACAGGTACACACAGAGCATAGCTGTCAACTTTCGGACAGCTCACCTGTCCCGGGGACAGTCTATGGTTCTCGGGGACAGTCCACACCACGGTAATCCCCCCAGGCTACAAATTAATTTACACCAGGCTACAGACCATCATCTTTCCCCACCTCAGGGTCTCTTTTCCAGGGAGTCTTCTCTTCTCATGCGATGCTTCAGGATCTGTCCTTCCGGTGAGAAGCCAGGGCCGATGTCCTTCAGAATGGATCGGTTTGATTTTCTTGCAGTCCACGGGACTCCAGCACCGCAATTCAAAAGCGTCAATCCTTCATGGGGGGAATTGATCAGGTTCACTCTTTTGGCTCTCTGGCATCCATTAATGACTTATTATAAAAACGTGTTGCAGACTTTGCATCCTTTAACACTCTTTTGGAAGGAGTGTATTTGTGGGCTGGGCCAGAGTGGTTGATTTTACATGCAAGCAAAGCACAAACAGTGCTGTTGTCTAATGACATCCTATTCTCTGTAACTATTGGTGAGCAACACAGCTGAGCAATGCAGCCGAGGAGCCTCCCTGGCCGGCAGGGAGGGAGAGGAGCTGCTTCCTTTGAAATCCGGGAAATTTACGGGATATCTAACAATCCGGGATAGCAGCGGGAAATGGCGTTGGAATAAAGGAATTCCCCGCCAAAAAAGGGAAGGTTGACAGCTATGACACAGAGTGCTTTGTCACCTTAGCAGAAGAAGACAGTTCCTTACAATATCTGGAGTCTGGCAGTGAGGAGGGATGGATGGTGGAGAGGAAGGCAAGGTGACAAGGGACACAACGAGAGCAAATGGGCTGGTTACCATTTTAAATCTTTAGGGTTCCTTTGGACTGCAGGGGAGGATGAAATTGTTGAATCATAGAATCATAGAGTTGGAAGAGACCCCAAGGGCCATCCAGTCCAACCCCCTGCCAAGCAGGAAACACCATCAAAGCATTCCTGACAGGTGGCTGTCAAGCCTCTGCTTAAAGACCTCCAAAGAAGGAGACTCCACCACACTCCTTGGCAGCAAATTCCACTGTCGAACAGCTCTTACTGTCAGGAAGTTCTTTCTAATGTTTAGGTGGAATCTTCTTTCTTATAGTTTGAATCCATTGCTCCATGTCCGCTTCTCTGGAGCAGCAGAAAACAACCTTTCTCCCTCCTCTATATGACATCCTTTTATATATTTCAACATGGCTATCATATCACCCCTTAACATTCTCTTCTCCAGGCTAAACATACCCAGCTCCCTAAGCCGTTCCTCGTAAGGCATCGTTTCCAGGCCTTTGACCATTTTGGTTGCCCTCCTCTGGACACGTTCCAGCTTGTCAGTATCCTTCTTGAACTGTGGTGCCCAGAACTGGACACAGTATTCCAGGTGAGGTCTGACCAGAGCGGAATACAGTGGTACTATTACTTCCCTTGATCTAGATGCTATACTCCTATTGATGCAGCCCGGAATTGCATTGGCTTTTTTAGCTGCTGCATCACACTGTTGACTCATGTCAAGTTTGTGGACGAAAAAGACAGGACGAAAAAGAAGGTGGCTAGGTGACTTGGCCTTTTACTAGGTCTGGAAAGGTCACGCCCACCTACTGGTCACATGCAAAGGAAGGATGCTCCAGCCAGGTGTACCAGGAAGTTCCATTGCCTGGACCAACATCCCCCTGCATGTCCACTCTAGCAAAACAGGTAATGTTGTACTTGACTGCTCTAGTAGATTACATCCCACACTCCTCCATAAATATGTCCAGGGTTTTTTCCCCAGCAGGAACTCACCGGAACTCAGTTCCGGTACCTCTCAGGTGGGTGCCATTGCCATTCTAAGAGAATGAGGAAGGTGTTCATGGTGAGTTCCAGCACCTCTTTTCCTAGAGAAATAGCACAGAATATGTCTAATCCTCCTCTAAGGCCATCTAAGTCAGTGGCAATCACTGCCTCCTTTGGAAACAAGTTCCATAACTTAACTCTGCGCTGTGTGAAGAAGCGCTTGAGTGGTGGAGGGGAACCAAGTGGGGGAAATTATAGGAATGCAGCGATTTAGGGATGAACATTTTATGGCGTCGCAGCATGGAGAAAATGGCTAGTTTGGAAGCAGCCTTAGGAGAAAATATGCTTAATTTCCGCAAGATAAACTGCTGCTTAATGAATGTTTATGGCATTCCCCTTGAAGGAAAGATGGAATATAGCCAAATTCCTGCAGCTTACACAATTCATTTTGAGCATAATGTTCTTGTGGCCCATTCCCCACTTCCCTGAGTGGCTCAAGACTTCAGGGGCAGCCTGACCCAGATCCAGTTTCCTTTGGATCAGACAGAGCACTAGAGAATCTCAGGGTGTTTTTTGTAATATTTGCTTTATTTACAAATACCTAAGCAGAGCCTAAGTGGAGGCAAACAGACCACAGCAGACCTCCCAGCACACATTTGACCCCCGGAGGGAAATATCCTGCCCACAAGATGCTTCTTCTGTTCAACTAGCCCACAGCTTGTTCACTCTCTGATCACATAAGCAGAGGCTGTTGGATCAGGCCAAGGACCCAGGTACTCTAGCATCCTGTTTTCACAGGGGTCAGGGCCTAATGGGAAGCCCCCAAGCAGGTAAAAGGTAAAGGTAAAGGACCCCTGATGGTTAAGTCCAGCCAAAGGCACCTATGGGATGTGGTGCTCATCTCAATTCAGGCTGAGGGAGCCGGCATTTGTCCGTGGACAACTTTCCGGGTCATATACGTTTCCGAGCACAATTCAAAATGTTGGTGCTGACCTTTAAAGCCCTAAATGGCCTCGGCCCAGTATACCTGAAGGAGCATCTCCCAGTGGTGGAGCTTCATGCTCCGGCACCGGGGGGGGCTGGCGCACGTCCTGGGGGCATGGTGCGCCACCCACAGGGGCGTCATGCACGTCCTGGGGGCGTGGCATGCATCCTGGGAGCGTGGCACACCGCCTGTGGGTGCATGGTGTCAGGCCCGGCGCTACCATTGAGGCAAACTAGGCGGTTGCTTAGGGCGCCAAAATGGAGGGGGCGCTGGCCAGTCTGCCCCCCGCCGCCCGCCGCCGCCCCAAACAAAGGCGAAAATTGTGGCGGCGCGCGCAACGCCCAGCGCGTGGAGTGCTCGGCAGTGCCCGGCGCGCGCAGCGCCCGGCGCTCAGGGGGCAGGGCACGTGATGTCATTGTGCATGACGTACGGTGCCCCACCCCCGGCGCGCTGGGCGCCCCACGATTTTCGCCTAGGGCGCGAAAAGCCCTAGCACCGGTCCTGCATGGTGTCCAGCACGGGTGGGGGGGCAGCCGTGATGGCACCCCACCGGGATTGCACTGCCGGGGGTGGTGCGCTCCCCCCGCACTTCTCTTCCTCCACCAGTGGTGTCTCCACCCCCATCGTTTAGCCCGGACACTGAGGTCCAGCACCGAGGGCCTTCTGGTGGTTCCCTCCCTGCAAGAAGCGAAGTTACAGGGAACCAGGCAGAGGGCCTTCTTGGTAGTGGCACCCACCCTGTGGAGCGCCCTCCCATCAGATGTCAAGGAAATAAACAACTATCTGACTTTTAGAAGATACCTGAAGGCAGCCCTGTACAGAGAAGTTTTTAATGTTTCATGTTTTATTGTATTTTTAATATTTTGTTGGAAGCCGCCCAGACTGGCTGGGGAAACCCAGTCAGATGGGTGGGGTATAAATAACAAGTTGTTGTTGTTGTTGTTGTTGTTGTTGTTGTTGTTGTTATGTGGCCAGCATGACTAAACCGCTTCTGGTGCAACGGAACACCGCGACGGAAACCAGAGCATACGGAAAAGCCATTTGCCTTCCCGCCGCAGTGGTACCTATCTATCCACTTGCACTGGCGTGCTTTCGAACTGCTAGGTTGGCAGGAGCTGGGACAGAGCAACGGGAGTTCACTCCATCGCGGGGATTCGAACCGCCGACCTTCTGATCCGCAAGTCCAAGAGGCTCCGTGGTTTAGACCGCAGCGCCACCCGCTCCCTGTCCCCAATCAGGACATGAACACAACAGCCCTCTCTGCACCTGCAGTTCCAAGCTAGTGGCATTCAGGGACACGCCGTCTCCAACTGAGGAGGTGGAACGCATTTCACAGAAGTTCTTTTCAGTTTGAGGACGGGTGTTTAACTAGGTGCTTTTCAGCTGAAGCAAACCCATTCCAGGAAAGATCTGGTGTCCAAGGGAAGCGCAGCAAACATGTTGTTTGGAGGGAGTTGTGCCAACCCCCCCTCTCTTTCTTCCAGGCTGACTCAGGAGGACAATGCTGAGCGCATAAACAGCTATTAATTTTCTTCTTCTTCTAAAGGCTGTAAAGAATGGCTTTGCCACGAGAGACACCACCCAGAACGTTCTCCAATCGCCTGCCTCCCTGCAACTCACACAGGCTGCATTCCTGCCCGTTTTTTGAACCATGCAGGGGCACTTTCTATTTTTTATTTCAGTTCTGTTTATTGCCAGCCAGGTTTGGCAGGGAGGGGTGACTCCCTATTGATTTCCATTATCTCAAAGTGTTTTCGCAATTCAAAAAAAAAAAATCAGCAATGAAAACCATTATGCAATTTCAGATATAAAAATGATTGTAACGTGTTTGTGTGCTTTTGTTTTGTTTTTAAAAAACAACAACAACTCAGAAATTCTAAATCCAGATTAAAGTGGGAGGGGAAGATTATGGGCTGGTATTCTGATGCCAACAACACTGTGTGGTTGGTTGTTGCAAAAAAATAATAATTCTGCACCTTTCTGGGGGCACCTGCAAAGTGTTCCACAATTCAGCGCCTTCCTCTTCCCCCCGCTATCCAGCAGCCTGCAGGTGGCATCAGCATTCAGAAGTGAGTCACTGTGATATTCTGACAGGGGTACAGTTTACAGCAGCACTGGATTTAGGGCAGTGCAGGTGATTCCTCCCCCCCCCCACAGGGTGCCGAGCCAAGGTGGGACAAAATGGAGAAGATCCATTTGGGACACCAAATTCTGGGCTTGCACAGGAGCCATATTGTGGGAGATGAGTGGGAATGTGGATGAGGGAATATTGATTAATATTTCCTATCCCAGCTTGTGCTAACAAGCTCCAAACTAGCAGAGATTCTCATCCCCAATTAAACGCAGCAAAACGTGGCGATTAAGTTCCTATGAACTTCTATAACAAGGCAGATCCTGGCATATAATTCCCCTGGTTCCCTCTTAAAAGTAAATACACGACACAATGCTTTTAAAAGTAAAAAGGTTTTACTCACAGACATTTCCAAGCTTCTACAGTCTCAGAAAGGCAGGCTAGCTTAGATTAAATGTATGTACATGTGGACACTCTCCTTAAGGGAGAAGGGTCCACCTGGGCGCTCTTGGCTGGAAGCCAAGAGTGCATCTTTCTCTTGAGATGTTGCATCCTCGAAGTCCTGATGAGAAGAGAGAGGAGAATGGCAGCTGACCTGTGTGCTACAGGTAAGGCCACTCCCACCTCTGGTCACACAAGGAAATGATCTCAGTCCAGGCACAGGAAACTAGCTGAAGGACCAAGACCCCTTGTGTACACTCTAGGAATGTTGTGATTGACTGCACCAGTGTTATACATCCCACAAATATTACGAAAGATTATCAAAATCCGCCCCTGCTTCCAGCCTTCAGAAAATGTAAGAAGAGCCTGCTGGATCAGGCCACTGGCCCATCTACTCCAGCATCCTGTTCTGGCAGTGGACAACCAGGTGCCTCTATTGGAAAACCCGCAAGCAGGATCCGAGCACAAGAGCCAGTGTGGTGTAGTGGTTAAGAGCAGTAGACTCGTAATCTGGTGAACCGGGTTCGCTTCCCCGCTCCTCCACATGCAGCTGCTGGGTGACCTTGGGCTAGTCGCACTTCTCTGAAGTCTCTCAGCCCCACTCACCCCACAGAGTGTTTGTTGTGGGGGAGGAAGGGAAAGGAGAATATGAGCTGCTTTGAGACTCCTTCGGGTAGTGATAAAGCGGGATATCAAATCCAAACTCCTCTTCTTCTTCCCCTCCTGTGGTTTCCAGAAACCAGCATTCAGAAGCATTGCTGCTTCCAGCTGTAGAGACAGAGCAGAACCACCCTGGCCACTGGCCATCGAAATCCCTCTCCTCCATGAAACTTGTAAAATAATTTAAATTCAATAAAAACTTTTGAACTATGTTGCAATTAGAAATGTGGTGGGGCTGTGGGGAGGCAGATTTGGCCCCTGGACTGCTAGTTTGCCATCCTTCAAATTCTCTTCTGAATTGTTGGAAGGGGCCACAGGGGTCATCTAGTCCAACCCCTGCAATGCAGGAATCGCAGCTGAAGAATCCCTGACAAATGGCTATCAAACCTCTGCCTAAAAATCTCCAGTGAATGAGAGTCCACCAGCTTCCAAGGCAGTCAGAAAATTCTTCCTGCTGTTTAGTCGGAATCTCCTTTCTTGTTATTTGAATCCAAACTATTTAATGATAACACTTACATATAAGAAAAATGCAATCCATAATAATCAAGAAAATAGATTTCTTGAGGTGGGCCTTACTTTTACGTTTCTGGAAAGACAATGTGAATGATGTCAGGGCAGTATTATTATTATTTTTTTAATTGCTATATTATCCCTTCCTCCAATTTTCCAGCACAATCTATTTCATTTGCTTTCTTTTTATTCTCGAGAAACGGGGACGTTTGAGAGACAATAGTTTTTTTTGGGGGGGGGGAATTGTAATACAGTAATAAAACTTTAATAAAATGATTTAAAAACGAACGAACAGAAATCCTGAGCAGGTTTCTGCTGGGCTCTGTCTCTTTTTGCGAGAGCTTCTCCTGTGCTGTTGAGAAGCAAATGTTGTGTGTACTGTATGTTTTTTTCTCTCTCTCCAGAGCCATCTGGGGGAGAAAGAAGAAAAGCAGCAGGGAACGGATTTCTGGCTGCGCTGCTTTTAGAAAGACGGATGCCGAAGTTGCGCTTCTGCGATTGAGACATTAGAGGCTGGGAGAAGGGAGATAGATCTGGCCCTGTGTGCGTCTGGAGAGCAAGGGGGAGAGAGAGAGAGAGAGACTTTTGCAGAGAGGGGAAGGCGTGACCAGCATGGAGAATGCCAAAGGACCTCAGAGAGAGAGGGGCATTCTCTCCCTCGCTCTGTCTTTCACACACAAATCTCTGAGCAAAGATAAGCCCGGCAGCTGAAGGCTTGTTTTGGAGAGGGCGCAAAACACCACACGGTGTCAACAAACCAAACCGCCTCTCCAAAAGGGACCCAAAGTAATCAGGACCAGCGGAGCTCGCAGGAAAAATGAGGTGAGTTGCTGTCAGGGAAGGGGGGACACCCGAAGCTGTTTTCCTTCCTGAGTCAGATCATTGCCTCCGCCTAGCTCTGTAGCGTCTGCACGGACTGGCAGCGGCTGTCCAGGATTTCAGGCAGAGAGCAGGAGATGCCATTGGGGACTGAACCCGGGGAACTTCTGCGCGCAAGGCAGGCGCTCCTTCGCACCCGAGGGGAAAGGGGTGTCATGGAGGGCTGGCAAGGGCAGTGGGGCACCAGAGAAAAAAATCGGGGGGGGCACAGAAGGGGCGAAGTATATTTCTAGGCGAGCGAGCTGTGTCCCGCATGTTTAGGACCCTGAAAGAAAGAGAACAGTATCTATTAATAGCAGGAGTCCAGCAATCTGGGGAGAGGCAAGTGGGGGCGAGCGCCTTGTTTGGGGGTGCTTGCCCCCCACATCCGGCACCAACCATGGTTATCCACCACCACCATTTCTTATTGCACTCTTGCAAGCAGGGGCAGGGAGAAGATTCCTGTTTCTAGGAAAGGAAAAGGCTTGATTCTGCCGCTCGTTGGCTCCTAATATTTCTTGAGGCGCTTTATCTGGAGACAGACGTATGCCAGCTTTCACAAGTGACACCATGCAGGGGTTGGACTAGATGACACTCTGGGTCCCTTCCAACTCCCCTTCTAGGATTCTGTGTGCTCCCACTTGAAACGCCACACATGGGGTGGTGTTGTTGGCGTGGATGTGCGCTTGTGGGGTTTAAAACTGAAATGTGCCTCGTGCTTTCTGGACCATGTGGGGCTCACCGTCACATTTTTTCAAAGCATTCCTGGTTTAAGATGTGGAACTTGAACTGGAACAAAACAGTCTCTTGCTTGCAGGAGCAGCCTTCTGTCTGGAAGGTCGTCGACTTAAGCGGAGGTTTGGATCTCTCGCTGTCCCAGACAGAAGCCAGGGAGAAAACAAGCCAGAAAAAAGTTGATACCTGCCCTGATCTGATTTGAGGTTCCCTTGAGTTTCCTGGCAGGGACCCAGGTGGCTGTGGGTTAAACCACAGAGCCTAGGGCTTGCTTATCAGAAGGTCGGCGGTTCGAATCCCTGCGATGGGGTGAGCTCGGTCCCAGCTCCTGCCAACCTAGCAGTTCGAAAGCAGGTCAAAGTGCAAGTAGATAAATAGGTACTGCTGCAATGGGAAGGTAAATGGCATTTCCGTGCGCTCTCGTTTCCGTCACGGTGTTCCGTTGCGCCAGAAGCGGTTTAGTCATGCTGGGCAACATGACCCGGAAAGCTGTCTGTGGACAAACGCCGGCTCCCTCGGCTTGAAAGCAAGATGAGCGCTGCAACCCCATAGTCGCCTTTGACTGGACTTAACTGTCCGGGGTCCTTTACCTTTTTTACCTCAAATCCACAATTTTATGGTCCTATTATTCTCGTCCAGAGGTCCTTATCAAGCTGGCCTCATCATCTGAGATGAGGTCGGTAAGAGCTGGGGGAGGGGGTAGAGAGAGAGAGACCCTGCCAATATACAGTGATACCTCTGGTTCCATACTTAATTCGTTCCAGAGGTCCGTTCTTAACCTTAAAACGTTCTTAACCTGAAGCACCACTTTAGCTAATGGGGCCTCCCGCTGCTGCTGCGCCGCCACTGCACGATTTCTGTTCTCATCCTAAAAAGCAAAGTTCTTAACCCGAGGTAATATTTCTGGGTTAGCAGAGTCTATAACCTGAAGCGTATGTAACCACTGTACACAGGGACCCAGGTGGCGCTGTGGTCTAAACCACTGAGCCTCTTGGGCTTACCGATCAGAAGGTTGGTGGTTCGAATCCCTGCAACGGGGTGAGCTCCCGTTGCTCAGTCCCTGCTCCTGCCAACCTAGCAGTTCGAAAGCATGTCAAAGTGCAAGTAGATCAATAGGAACCGCTCTGGCGGGAAGGTAAACGACGTTTCCGTGCGCTGCTCTGGTTCGCCAGAAGCAGCTTTGTCATGCTGGCCACATGACCTGGAAGCTGTACGCCGGCTCCCTCGGCCAATAACGCGAGATGAGCGCCGCAACCCCAGAGTTGGACACGACTGGACCTAATGGTCAGGGGTCCCTTTACCTTTACCTTTACCACTGTACACATTTGTAGGGATGAGAGGGAGCAACGGTGGCAACATTTGTGCCCTCATTGCAGTTCTGTTGGCAATCAGGATCCAACGGCAGAAAGATTATTGGAGAGTTTGTGTATGAATGTAGCAGCACTAAGTTGTTTTCTGGTTGATGTTTTGTTAATGCAGTTCCTATTTTACAGATTATAAATGCTGTATTGTTTTGCCAATTATATAATATGCCTTTTGCTTTCATTGCGATATTCCGCTTATTTTCCCGTTGCCGCTTTGTTAACAGTGCCTTATAGATTGTAATTGTTTCGCTGCTGATTTGTTGATTATTCCATACGGTTCATGCTATATTTGCGATGCTCTATTATGTTCCATTGTGTTATTGTTACTTATTTTCGTAAGCCGCGTCAGGAATCATTGGAATTAAAAGTGACGTAGAAATATAATAAATCTAAAAAATCTGCCCCCAGAGACGCTTCTCTACATTATTGCCTTTTCAGCGGCAGGCAAATCATACAAACCCCCCCACCCCCCCACCACAAACTTTTATAACTATACTAGAAATATGATCTACACAGTCAACAGTTTACTTTATAACATGCCAGAAAGTCCTATGCAATATTTATTTCACTTCATCTATTAATCGTATCCTGTGGAACATCCCGAAGCGATTAAGAATAAAAACGTCATGAAAGCATCCATAAAAGCGTCAACAATAAAAACATATAGAAATCTGCTACAGATGCTGGCTGGGATAAAATAAAATTCCACTTAAAAGGCGTATATGGATACGTGTTAAACATATGTATTAGAAATATGATACCCAGTGTTCATTCCCCAACTCCAACTAAATTGAAGATATGCTGGCATAATTTGCCCATCCCGTCTGAGCTGAGGCCAGCATAAGTACCCAAAAGGCAGTATTCTGGGAGTGGGGTGAGACTAGGCGGGGGGGGGGGACTTAATCTGGATCCTAACTCTATTCAGCTCAGTCATGCAACCTGGTAAAAACAGTAGTCTAAGTCAGACTCTAGGGACATGGATGGCGCTGTGGTCTAAACCACAGAGCCTAGGGCTTGCCGATCAGAAGGTCGGCGGTTCGAATCCCCGCGACGGGGTGAGCTCCCGTTGCTCGGTCCCTGCTCCTGCCCACCTAGCAGTTCGAAAGCACGTCAAAGTGCAAGTAGATAAATAGGCACCGCTCCGGCGGGAAGGTAAACGGCGTTTCCGTGCTCTGCTCTGGTTCGCCAGAAGCTGCTTATTCATGCTGGCCACATGACTCGGAAGCTGTCTGCGGACAAATGCCGGCTCCCCAGAGTGCCGCAACCCCAGAGTCGTCTGGGGTCCTTTACCTTTTTAAGTCAGACTCTATATTAAAGAGTTTGTTATTCTTCTGAAAATAAGGAGAGCCTGCTGGATCAGGCCGGTGGCCCATCTAGTCCAGCATCCTGTTTTCACAGGGACCAGCCAGATGCCCATTATGAGAAACCTGCAAGCAGGATTCGAACACAAGAGCAACTCTCCCCTCCTGTGGTTTCCAGCAACTGGGATTCAGAAGCATTGCTGCCTCCAGTTGTGGGTGAAGAGCATAGCCATCATAGCTCACAGCCATCCATAGCCCTCTCCTCCTCTATGAATTCCTCTAATCCCCTTTTAAAGCCATCCAAGTTGGTGGCCATCGCTGCCTCCTGTGGCAGGGAGTTCCGTAGCTTAACCGCATGGCGTGAATACATTCTTTTGTCTGCCTTGAACCTTCCAGCTTTCCATTTCATTGGCTGGCCAGCAGTTCTATCATTAGGGGAAAGGGAGGAAAACATTTCTCTCTCTACTTTCTGCATGCTGTGCATAATTTTTTATAAATATCTGTCATGGCGCCTCTTCTTCTGACAGGCTTGGGCCAGCTCAGCTGGCCGTAGCTGTGCTCTTGGTTGGGGTTTGGATCTGGTGTAAGTTAACTTACGCCAGCTTGCTTCATGCCAGCTTCTTGCATACAGGGTTGCTGTGACGGTCCAATTTTGTCTTCAGAAGGCTTTTCCATCATGCTGAAGCCTTTGAGATAGGGAGGGAGGAGAAGGAGAGAGAGAGAGAGAGAGAGAGAGAGAGAGAGGCATTAGAGGACGTCCCTGTCCATATATTCTGAGCAGATTTTTCCTTTGGCTTTCAGCTTCTGTGGTCAGATGGGGACTCTTACGGTAGGAGCCTACTTGCTAGAAACCTCAACTCATCTGGAGGAATTATTATTAACTGTCCTTGTTTTGAACTGGATGCCAGATCAGCCCATTAAAACCTCTTCACATGCACACTATAGATATATCAGCCCATCAATTCAGAACATCAAACCCCAGAACCCTGCAATGAATTCCTTGGATCATCAGCATGTCACTGCCTCGTGGGCTCCCAAACCCTCAGCAACCCAGTGGTTTTCCTAGCCCCACAAATCCCTCCTGCAAGTACCCAAGTTCAGGGCTGGCCCAAGACCGTTTGGCACCTGAGGCGAACCACAAAATGGTGCCCCCTCCCCGACAGGGAGGAAGAGGAGAGTGAATATCTACATCAGGAAGAAGGAGGGGAATGAAGATTGACATTGGGGTCGGCTGTCCCCGTGGATCCTGCCGCCTGAGGCGGTTGCCTCACCTTGCCTCATGGGTGGGGCGGCCCTGCCCAAGTCCCTCCTGTTTGTGTCACTTGATCAGTTTCTGTTTTCAGCCCGGACAAGCTTCAAAGCCTAGGCATCCGCAGAGAGTGGGAGATGGGCACTTACACACACAGGGAGATGAATCGCAATCTCCAGATTTAAAAAGAGTAAATTTCTAGCTTGTGAAGAACCTGAGATATGAGGCAAAATGTACAGGCACTAGTCTCCTCTCTCTTTTTGTGAGAAACTAGCTGGTTTCTCAGCCCCGCTCCCTGCAAGAAACCAAGCTGGCTTTCCATCCCTCCCCACACAGTGGAAACAATTCTTGGAGACACCACCCAGGCTTCAAAAAACTATTATTTAAGCACAGGTTATGAAATAAAGGGGAACTATTTTATAACATAGGGACACGGGTGGCGCTGTGGGTTAAACCACAGAGCTTAGGGCTTGCCGATCAGAAGGTCGGCGGTTCGAATCCCTGCGACGGGGTGAGCTCCCGTTGCTCAGTCCCTGCTCCTGCCAACCTAGCAGTTTGAAAGCACGCTAAAGTGCAAGTAGATAAATAGGTACCACTCCGGCGGGAAGGTAAACGGCGTTTCCGTGGGCTGCTCTGGTTCACCAGAAGCGGCTTAGTCATGCTGGCCACATGACCCGGAAGCTGTATGCCGGCTCCCTTGGCCAGTAAAGTGAGATGAGCGCTGCAACCCCAGAGTTGTCCGCGACTGGACCTAATGGTCAGGGGTCCCTTTACCTGTATTATAACATATGTAGGTTATACCAGCTGGGGACTGAGAAGAAATTTCTCACTTCTCATAGCGCTGCTCAACCTTAAATGCAACAGTCCTTTGAAATCTATGCTTCTCTGAATTTTGCAGTGCGGTTCTCCAAACAAACAAAAAATGTGCGTATCAGGGGAAGCTATGCATTAAACTGCATATATCAGTGAAAATAATGTGCAAAAAATGCATTCTAGCAGGGGAAAACACTTGTGGAAATATATGTTTATTTGGATAACCATGCACTTTAAAGGGGGACTTATTTTCATGAAGACTAGAAAAACAAGAAACTGAGAGAATTCACCCATGTCTAACGCCATTCTTCACCCTTCCTGCAGATGCTTTGAATTGCTGGGTTTGATGAGAGTTTTATTTCCATGCAACTGAAGGACAACAAGTTGCCACGGACAGGGTTCTACAGTTCTGTGCTGCTTGCTTAACATTTGAAACCCATCCTTCCTCTGGAAAACACAAGCTGGTGCTGAATAGGAGGGTATCCCGTTATATCTTCACAGCAGCCCTGTAGTGTAGGCTAAAGTGAGGGCCAGTCTAGACGGCAGCAGAGGATTGTCCCTCATCTCACAAAGAGCCACAGTGGGAAGTCAGGGATTATGGCTACATTTCAACATCATATAATTGTAGAGTAGGAAAAGACCCTGGGGGCATCTAGTCCAACCCCCTGCAATGCAGGAATCACAGCTCAAGAATCCATGGCTGATGGTCAGCCAACCTCTGTTTTAAAAACCTCCAATCAAGGACAGTCCTCCTCCTTCTACTGCCAAACCACTCTTACTTCCATAAAATTCTTCCTGATATCTGGCTGGAATCTCCTTCCTTGCCATTTGTACCCATTGGTTTGGGTCCTCCCCTGCAGATGAGGAGAAAACCAGCTTGCTCCATCTTCCATGTAGCACGTACCTTTAAATATTTGGAGACGATTAAGATTTTCATTTATTTGTCACTTTCCAAAGGAAAAGTCTCAAAGCGATGGACAGCCGTTGCTCGGTCCCTGCTCCTGCCAACCTAGCAGTTCAAAAGCACATCAAAGTGCAAGTAGATAAATAGGAAAGTATTTCTTCCCTTCTCTGGCGGGAAGGTAAACGGCGTTTCCGTGCACTGCTCTGGTTCACCAGAAGCGGCTTAGTCATGCTGGCTACATGACCCGGAAGCTGTACGCCGGCTCTCGGCCAATAAAGCGAGATGAGCGCCGCAACCCCAGAGTCAGACACGACTGGACCTAATGGTCAGGGGTCCCTTTACCTTTACCACCACCTTCTGAGGGAGTCCGTTCCTCTGTCGAACAACTGTTAGCATCAGAGAGTTGTTCCTGATGTTTAATCTCCTTTCCTGTCATTTGAATCCATTGGTAAGTCCTCATGGTCTCTCCGTGTCTCTCCTGCAGGTACTTCCTGGTCTGGGCCCTTTGTGCCTTCCACCTCATCAAAGCAGACACCATTGAACTGACCGACATGTTTGGGGAGATCCAGTCCCCAAATTATCCAGACTCCTACCCCAGCAATTCGGAAGTGACTTGGAACATATCGGTGCCGGACGGCTTTCGGGTCAAGCTCTATTTCATGCATTTTGATCTCGAATCGTCCTACCTTTGCGAATATGACTTTGTGAAGGTGAGCATCAGGGGCTCTTGTTCATTCATTTGCTTCGTAAAAATTTTACACCACTGAATTGCAACAAACAAACAAAAAAAGGAAGAGGAGGAGGAGGAGGAAGCTTCCAAGTGGTTTGCAAGAAAGCTAAAACAATAAGTAAGAATCATTGACAACAATAATTTAAGGTATTTGGAAAGTTAAAATAACAACGGACCAAAACCAGATTAAAACTCACATCAACATTATAATAATCTGGGTAAGGCATGTGCCGAAAAGAGAACAGTGATGGCACCTTTCTGATATCAATAGGCAGGGAGTTCCAAAGTGTAGCTGCTGTCAAATGATTGAGTTGCAGTTGGTCTTGGCTGGGGATGAGTAGGTTCACCCAAGCCCACATTCCATTCCATTTTTTTTTGCTTCAGAATTTCACTCTGCACTGCTGACCCGTTCTCCTTAATTCCCATTTAACTAGGAAATATTGCACAGATTATTCCGGAGTTAAAGGATATATTCGAAACAAAACAAAACAAAAAAAATTCCTTCCAGTAGCACCTTAGAGACCAACTAAGTTTGTTCTTGGTATGAGCTTTCGTGTGCATGCACACTTCTTTTCTTCAGATACACCAAAGGATGTATTGTTTGCCACATCCGTTCATTTCTTTGCTCTTCTTCCTCTGCTATGTTTCCATGTTGCCTGTGAACTCTTGACGTTTGCATTTTCCAAAACACTGAAAAAATAGGCACCTGCATGTCTGTATCGGTGTAAATCTTCTCCAGCCCTGTTTGCATTCCAGCTGCTGAGATTCACAAGTAGTCCTGCAGGTGGGCTTCCCATTGGGGCACCTGGTTGTGAGAACACAATAATGGCCCAATCCAGCACACAGGCTCTTCTCAGCCTTTCCCAACCCTTTTAAAATGTGTTTGAGGGTGTTATTGGATGGTTTCTGTTTTTTATTTTGATTATGTTTTTTATGTTTTTATATTGTAATTTGTACCCTGAGGCCTGCGGGTATAGGGTGGTATACAAATTTAACAACAACAACACATATAAAGTGTTCCTGCACATCTGTCAGGCACCACCAAGAGGCTGTTGGTCCCTGAGAGCCAGTGTGGTGTAGTGGTTAAGAGCGGTGGACTCGTAATCTGGTGAACCGGGTTCGCATCTCCGCTCCTCCACATGCAGCTGCTGGGTGACCTTGGGCTAGTCACACTTCTCTGAAGTCTCTCGGCCCCACTCACCTCACAGAGTGTTTGTTGTGGGGGAGGAAGGGAAAGGAGATTGTCAGCCGCTATGATACTCCTTTGGGTAGTGATAAAGAGGGATATCAAATCCAAACTCTTCTCTTCTTCTTCTTTTCTGATATGGAACCAGTTCCCCATCTCCGAGGGAGCCTCAGTGGGGAAAAGGGACAGGGAGGGTGACTTGCCCAAACCTGGAGCCATCCCTGCCCACCATGCCCCCCAACAGAGAGAGAAAAAGCGAGTGTGTGTCTGAAGCTAGGGATAAGGACCCTTTGCCCTCTACATCCTCTCTCAGTTCCTATTTATATGACATTTGTTTTCCTTCGTTCCATTTAAAACACATTCTGTCATCATTCTGGCTCATCCAGGGTAAAAGACATCTCTGGAATCTCCCTTCACGCCAGCTCACTCCCTTGCGCAACACTGTCAGGCGTAATAATTGCTTGCAGCGGTTTGGGATTTAAGCGCGCCGTTCCATGGCGGCTGTTAAGTAACACTGAGAACATAAGGAGCAGCCCGACTGGATGGGGCCATGGATCCCTCTGAACCCAGTATCCTGTTTCCAATTGGGGAGATGCCCCCTCCCCAGAATCCCACTAGTGCAGATAAAAGAAAGGGCTCATTCGTGCAGTTCATGGTTAAACTGTGGAACTCCCTGCCACAGGAGGCACTGATAGCCACCAACCTAAAAAAAGCTAAAGGACCCCTGACAGTTAAGTCTAGTTGTGAATGACTATGGAGTTGCGGCGCTCATCTCGCTTTACTGGCCGAGGGAGCCGCCATTTGTCCGCAGACAGTTTTTCCGGGTCATGTGGCCTGCGTTACTAAGCCGCTTCTGACGAACCAGAGCAGCGCACGGAAACGCCATTTACCTTCCCGCCGGAGCGAGCGGTACCTATTTATCTACTTGCACTTTGACGTGCTTTCGAACTGCTAGGTGGGCAGGAGCAGGGACCGAACAATGGGAGCTCACCCCGTCACGAGGATTTGAACCGCCGACCTTCTGATCGGCAAGCCCTGGGCTCAGTGGTTTAACCCACAGCGCCACCCACATCCTAGCCACCAACCTAGGTGGCTTTAAAAGAGGATTAGACAGATTCATGGAGGAAAGGGCTATTGTGGCTATGTTCTGCTCCCACAGTTGGAGGCACCAATACTTCTTCCACCAGTGCTTCTGAATACCAGTTGCTGGAAACTGGAAACTGGAGGGGAGAGGGCTCTTGTGCTCATGTTCTGCTCACTGGTTTCCCATAACAGGCATCTGGTTGGCCTCTGTGAGAAAAAGGATGCTGGACTAGATGGGCTATTGGCCCTTTTCTATGTCCTTATGTTCAGGAGTGCTCTTGCAGTCGAGACAATCTGGAAGACGTCGGTTTGGGATCGCTGATGTACGGTATTCTGTATCCTGAATTTCAAGGATCCCATGGGAGGTTTCCAGGGTTCCTTGGATGAAAATCAAAAGGGAGGAAGAGTTTACAGAGTGTTAAAAAGTCTGAAAAGCATTGTCAGGAGCACCGGAGGGTGAGGTGTTGGCAACGACTGCCTTGCAGATGTCTGTGTGATTCCACCTGCTTGGAGCTCCGCTTCCCAAAATAATTAAAAACGGAGAGGGGGGGGGTCCTGCTTTGATTTTCTCTGGCTTTGTTTCTCCTTGCTAAACAGCTGCTTGCCCTTCCTGCTTATCGTCCTTTTCTTCCTCTGCGTCTTCTCCAAATTCAAAGTTCAGAGCCTTATGGTAAAAAAAATAATATGCATGAATATAAATAGATCCTTCCAGTAGCACCTTAGAGACCAGCTAAGTTTGTTCTTGGTATGAGCTTTCGTGTGCATGCACACGAAAGCTCATACCAAGAACAAACTTAGTTGGTCTCTAAGGTGCTACTGGAAGGAATTTTTTTATTTTGTTTTGACTATGACAGACCAACACAGCTACCTACCTGTAACTATAAATAGATCGTTTGGTATTGCTGGTGCCTTTTTTGTGTTTTTTTTAATGGGAAAAGGTGTAAAGAAGAAAATGTTGGAACCTGCCCAGGTTGGGGAGATGAGTTATCTCCATCGACATCACTGTGTATGATTCAGACCTATCACGGGTATGACCAACATTTCTGGGTGGGAGGTTCTGCGGAGAAACTGAGATTCCATGTAGGTTGCTAAATAACTGCTATCAGGCTGATATGAAGAGTCTTGCTGCCATCCATCAGATGGGGAAATGTACACTGGCTCCCAGTACGTTTCCGAGCACAATTCAAAGTGTTGGTGCTGACCTTGAAAGCCCTAAACGGCCTCGGTCCTGTATACCTGAAGGAGCGTCTCCACCCCCACCGTTCAGCCCGGACACTGAGGTCCAGCGCCGAGGGCCTTCTGGCGGTTCCCTCACTCCGAGAAACGAAGCTACAGGGAACCAGGCAGAGGGCCTTTTCGGTGGTGGCGCCCGCCCTGTGGAACGCCCTCCCATCAGAGGTCAAAGCAATAAACAACCACATGACCTTTAGAAAACACCTGAAGGCAGCCCTGTTCACGGAAGCTTTTAATCTGTGATATTTTAATGTTTTGTTTTTTAATATTGCTGGAAGCCGCCCAGGGTGGCTGGGGAGACCCGGCCAGATGGGCGGGGTACAAATAATAAATTATTATTATTATTATTATTATTATTATAAAATTCTTTTTTGCCAAGTGCTTGTGGGCTGCGGAAGGGGGAATCCATGCAGCTGTTTCGATGGTGACTCGCAAAGAACTGAAAAGTACACGCAGCCCTTTTTCAAACACCAAAGTATTTTATGGGCAGTACACGACGTGATCTGTTCCTTGCACATGCATGGAAACACATGCATGGACAGCTGTCATGATGGAACCCAGGGAATAGGGCCATTGGGGGATCAAACTGTACAAGATATACATTTAATGTACATTGTTATAAGAAAAAACTGTTCCTTTTCCCTTATGGGGTACCCAAGAGCCCGTATAGAGTCCTAATGTAGGTTCCCTATCGGTAGGAAAAAATAACTGAGAAAATAACAGAGGCCAACCAGAGAATACTGAGAAGCAAAGCAGCTAGTAAGCCTGATCTTTATTAAACTGTTGCAACAGGGTCCTCACACCCCCAGGCAGGAGGGAGGAGGAACCCCCAACAAAGGTGTGCAAGCCCTTATATAGACTTTTGAAGTTGCTCAAGACCACCTCCCAAAACATCATACATACATCACAGAAGGGTTGGTCTACAGCAGAAATGCATCACAGGAGGCGGTCTACAGCAGAAATCCTGTCTGGCAGGAAACCTGTTAATGGTCACTGATTGCATTACCTGGGCTCACCCTATTCATACCCAAATATGCCCTTAAGACGGGATTTGTGAGCACAGAGACAATGGGGGGGTTCCCCATTTCCTTCCTTCCTCCTTGCAGAGGAACATTTGAGGTCAAATTTGCCTGGTACATTTATTAACATTTATTTTATATCTTAGAGCTTATAATTCTCATAACATGCATAAAATCAAAGAATCATAGAATTGTAGAGTTGGAAAGGGATCCAAGGGTCATCTAGTCCAACCCCCTGCAAGGCAGGAATAATGTTATGTGGTGGTTTGCATTAGCAGAATGTCTGTTTTGCAGAGAATTGTGGCAAGTGCAGAGGGGTGTGTTTGCAGCTAACGCTGCAAAAGGGAGGGTAGAGTCTTTTGTTTCAATGTTTATGTTGCTTGAGGAATTATTCTCTGAAGTCTGGGTCTCTCTCAGAAGCTGCCTGCATACTGAAGAAGCGACTTGCTTAACTGAACCACTCTCTGGGATTAGAGAGAGAATAGTTCTTGGAGTAATATTAACAAGAACAAAAGAAAACTGGACTGCATTGCTGATTGTTTAAGAGCAATGTGTTTGTATTTGCAAAGGCAACAACAAGAACCACTACACACCGGCTGATATTCAAATAACAAAAACATAGATACTGTAATAAAGAATGAATAATATAACCATAAAGCCAAATACACTCATATACATATCACATATATAACCAAAGTCCACACGATAGAACCATTCCGCTTAAGATATAGTGGACAAATCCAGTGCCAACACAAGATTCCAAAGAAAAGTTCCTACATGATAAGTAATAGATGGATCGCTGTAAAAGAACATCAAAAATGTCGACTGTAGGATGCAATGATAGATGAAGTCATCATAAGTCCATTCAAAAGGAGGCAACTGAGAAGAACGAAGACCTGTCTTCCGGATTTTTTACAGGTTTCGCATTAGGCGCTTCATCAGTTCTTCATGGTGTATTGGATCAACCAAACATACAAATAATGCAGGTACAGGTACTTTTCTTTGGAATCTTGTGTTGGCACTGGATTTGTCCACTATATCTTAAGCTGAATGGTTCTATCGTGTGGACTTTGGTTATATATGTCTGGCACGTCCAACAGGTAGATCGTGATCTACCGGTAGATCACTGGACATCTGTGGTAGATCACTGGTAGATCACTGGCTCACCCTAAAGAAGCTCAACAACTTTGGCTCCCCTAAAAATAGCTCATTTTTTTTTTTTGCCCTTCACCCCCAAAAATGGGGCTTTCCTTCTCCCTAAAAAAGCTCAACAACAACATTGATCTGAATGCCTAAAAAATGGGCCTTCCTCCTGCCCAAAAAAGCTGAACAACTTTGACCTGAACCCCCAAAAAGGGAGTAGATCACTGCCAGTTTTTAACTCTGTAAGTAGATCGCAGTCTCTTGGGAGTTGGCCACCCCTGATATATGTGATATGTATATGAGTGTATTTGGCTTTATGGTTATATTATTTTTTCTTTATTACAGTATCTACGTTTTTGTTATTTGAATATCAGCCGGTGTGTAGTGGTTCTTGTTGTTGCCTTTGCTTATCAGCACCACTGCGAGACTCTTCTTTGTTTGTGTTTGTATTTGCAGCCATTTTTTTGTAACAAGTTTACTGTTTGCAGTCAAACTTTGGAAATCTTTCCTATGTGTGCAGAGCTGGTTGAGTCATACTCTGCACAAGGTCCAGATTCTACTCACACAACTCTAACAAAAACTAAATGTTGTTGTTGTTCAGTCGTTCAGTCGTGTCCAACTCTTCGTGACCCCATGGACCAGAGCACGCCAGGCACGCCTATCCTTCACTGCCTCTCGCAGTTTGGCCAAACTCATGTTAGTAGCTTCGAGAACACTGTCCAACCATCTCATCCTCTGTCGTCCCCTTCTCCTTGTGCCCTCCATCTTTCCCAACTTCAGGGTGTTTTCTAGGGAGTCTTCTCTTCTCATGAGGTGGCCAAAGTACTGGAGCCTCAACTTCAGGATCTGTCCTTCTAGTGAGCACTCAGGGCTGATTTCTTTAAGAATGGATAGGTTTGATCTTCTTGCAGTCCATGGGACTCTCAAGAGTCTCCTAAATGTAGCTGGCATTAAAAAAAAAAAAAAAAGCAGAAGCCTTGAGGCTAGTAAAGGTAAAGGGACCCCTGACCATTATGTCCAGTCGCAGACGACTCTGGAGTTGTGGCGCTCATCTCACTTTACTGGCCAAGGGAGCCGGTGTACAGCTTCCAGGTCATGTGGCCAGCATGACAAAGCTGCTTCTGGCGAATCACAGCAGCGCACAGAAACACCGTTTACCTTCCCGCTGGAGCGGTACCTATTTATCTACTTGCACTTTGACGTGCTTTCGAACTGCTAGGTGGGCAGGAGCAGGGACCGAGCAACGGGAGCTCACCCCGTCGCAGAGATTTGAACCGCCGACCTTCTGATTGGCAAGCCCCAGACTCTGTGGTTTAACCCACAGCGCCACCCGTGTCCCCCACGACAAATATATATATATAGTTCTGCTAGATCAGACAAAGGACCCATCTAATCTAGCATTCTGTTCTCACAGCGGCCAAACAGTAGCCTGTGGGAAACCAGCAAGCAGGATTCGAACACAAGAGCAGACTCCCCTCCTGAGGTTTCCAGCAATTGAGATTCAGAAGCACTGCTGCCAGAGCAGAGCCATCCAGGCTGGGAGCCACTGACAGCCTAATCCTCTATGAATCTGTCTTATCCCCTTTTAAAGCCATCCAAGTTAGAGACGCCTACAGCAATGGTTTTTCAGAAGCAGCAAGACCAGGTTAACTCAAAAATCCTACAATCTAGAAGGAATTTGAGGCAAGACTTTAGGGAGCCCCCTTGACCTCCTCCTCTGTTTGAAGGATGCTCAGGATACAAACTAGAAACCATCAGACTGTCAGGCAGACAGGCCACACCAGGAGCCGGTTTGAATGACGCATGGATCAAGGAGCTGGTCCATCACAATACATGGCCTGAGGTTGCATCAGTCGTCTTCCTAAGTGGACCACGTAACTCTGTGAGGTCCATTCCTAGCTGGGTGGAGAGGAAGAGAAGGTGCCTACTGTCTTACTAATCATTTTCCATAAGGAAATTGTCCAGTTGCAGTGAGCTTCTAAGATGGAGGCAGCTATGTCTGCCCAAATTCTCCCATCTATTGCAAATATTTGTATGTTATTCCTTTCCTCTTCATTTCTGCAACCATCTGCAATTTCTTTTTTAACTCTCTTGAAAGTTCATAGCTGTTTTAGCATGAATTTCTCCTACTAAACTCAATTTTGCAAGCCATTTCCCCTAACACAAGGCATTCTTGTATGTAATTTTGATGTAATACTCATTTCTAGGCCCAGTTCCCCCTAGTACAGTCATGCCTCGGGTTGCGAACGCTGCGGGTTGTGCGTTTTCGGGTTGCAGACCGCACCGAACCCGGAAGTACCAGAACGGGTTACTTCCGGGTTTCGGCAATCGCGCATGCGTGGAAGCACAAAATGACGTCCCGTGCATGCGCAGAAGCGCCAAATCTCATCACGCGCGTGCGCAGACGCGGCACTGCGGGTTGCGAATGTGGCTCCCACCCGGATCACGTTCACAGCCTGAGGTATGACTGTATATCCCAGTGATGGCTAACCTTGACACTCCAGATGTTTTGGGACTACAACTCCCATCATCCCTGACCACTGGTCCTGTTAGCTGGGGATGATGGGAGTTGTAGTTCCAAAACATCTGGAGTGTCAAGGTTAGCCATATCCATTGGTGTGCATTTTGGTTCATATGTTTTTGTACATCAGAGAAGTGTGTATTTCTAAGGATTGTGTGTTTTGGTGTAGTTTCTCATCAAAATGCAAACAAAATCAAAATTCTCCTCCATCCCTAGCTGGGTGCAGAAGCTTTTGGGATGGGAGGGGAACCACTTCTGGACTGAGAGCACCCCAGGGGTTAACTGATGGGGGCAGGCTATTTTGGGAGAGAAGTGAGTCAGAGCTGACAACCAGTTTAACATCAAACACCCGCTTAGCAGACACTCCAAGCCTCTGTAGGATGTGGGGCTCCTGTTATGCAGCAGGAATTGCAGAGTTGTTTTGCATTTTTCAAGTCAGCAGGAATCCCAGCTTGTTAAAAAGGCCCAGACCCAGAAACGGGCGTGAAAGCGACTTGCACTCCCTTCGCCCAAGCTGTTTTAAAAAATCTGAACAAGGATCAAAGCATCAATGATAATTTTTTACTCTTGTAATTTTAATCTTGACCTTTGCTCAGAAGCCACTAAAAACTGAGTCGTAGGGGCAAGGGAGCTGTGGCCAAATTCTCACAGTAACCCTGCTGGAAAGCATGATGGCAAGAGTGATAGCTGTTAATGTCAGGATCTATTAAAGAGCCCATCACCCACGCCAAAATACTCATTTATTATTTTATTAAAAGTATTAAAGGACGCAATACATTCATTTTCACAGCAGGTTTTCGACCCAAAAGCGATAACTTTAAATTAGACCATATATCCAAATCTCTCTTAATCTCATTCCATAACTTCACATAACTATCTTTATATAAATTCAGTTTTTTTGCAGTCAAATTCACACCTAGATACTTCACCTTTTAAACAAAATTCAAACGGGTGTTTTCCTCTAGCCTAGCAGTTTCCTCGGTTGAAAGATTTTTAGTTAGCACTTTGGTTTTACTCTTATTCAGTCTAAAACCTGCACATTGTCTAAATTCTTGTATCAGTTCCAGTGCTTTACTTGCACTGGATTCTGGATCCTGTAATGTCAGCACTATATCATCAGCAAAGGCTTTCACTTTAAACTGTTTTGACCCTACCACAATGCCTTTGACTTCCTCGTTTTTCCTTAACATGTTCAGCAATACCTCCAGGACTGAAATGAATAAGACAGGGGAGAGTGAGCACCCTTGCCCGGTTCCTTTCTCTATTCTTAGTTCCTCTGATACCACATTATTTACAATAAGCTTAGCCTTTTGTTCCGACTAAATGGCAGTTCAAAAGCACGCCAAAAAGTGCAAGTAGATAAATAGGTACCGCTCTGGCGGGAAGGTAAACGGCATTTCCATGCGCTGCTCTGGTTTCGGTGTCCCGTTGCGCCAGAAGCGGCTTAGTCATGCTGTCCACATGATCCGGAAAAACTGTCTGCGGACAAACACCAGTTCCCTTAGCCTGTAAAGCGAGATGAGCGCCGCAACCCCAGAGTCGTTCGCGACTGGACTTAACTGTCAGGGGTCCTTTACCTTTACCTTTTAAAAGTATTAAATGTCTTTATATCCCACCTTCCTTCCCAAGTTGGGATTCAACATTTTAAAACTTCATAAAATGCAAAGTAATAAAAACAAACCAGTTGGGAACAATAATTACAATACACTTAATTATAATAATTAGAATACACACTTCTGAAGAAGTGTGCATGCACACGAAAGCTCATACCAAGAACAAACTTAGTTGGTCTCTAAGGTGCTACTGGAAGGAATTTTTTTATTTTATTTTGTTTTGTTTTGACTATGACAGACCAACACGGCTATCTACCTTTAACTAGAATACACCAGAACACATTTAGAACCGGCAATTAAAATACGATTTGCCCTGGTGGTGATTAGCATTGTCTGCACCTCCGCTTCCAATGGCCCATCTGAACAGGAAAGTCTCAGCCTGTGGACAGAAGGATAACAGGGAGGGAGCCAGGCTATCCTCCCTTGGAAGGTACCGTATTTTTCGCTCTATAAGGCGCACCTGACCATAGGACGCACCTAGTTTTTAGAGGGGAAAAGCCCCATTTTTGTGGATCAGCTCAAATTTCTGCAGCTTCTTTTGCAAAGGAGAAAAGCCCCATTTTTTGAGGATCAGCTCAAAGTTGTTGAGCTTACTTTGCAAAGGGAAAAAATCCTGTTTTATGGGGTTTAACTCACAGTTCTGCAGCTTCAGGAAGCCATTTCTACAGTTTCCAGACAGATAATCTAATCAGCCAGTCACATGTCGCTGGGGAAACAGCCTCCCTCTGCAAGGGGGCAGGGCTGGAATCTCTCTCCCTTATCTTTCTCCCGGATCGTTTGCTGAGCAGCTGCTCAGCGGGCTTCCTTTCAACACCCCCTTCTCTCTCTTTTTTTTTTAAAAAAACACAATCTGCTTTTGCCCCTGGGCAGTTCAGCTCCAGGGACCACACATTCGCTCCATAAGACGCACAGACATTTCCCCTTACTTTTTAGGAGGAAAAAGGTGCGTCTTATGTAGTGAAAAATACGGTAATCCCACAATCTGGGAGCAGCCACAGAAAAGGCCCTGTGTCATGTGACCACCATCTATGCCAGGGGTCAGCAACCTTTTTCAGCCGTGGGCCGGTCCACCATCCCTCAGACCATGTGGTGGGCCGGACTATTTTTGGGGGGGAAATGAACAAATTCCTATGCCCCACAAATAACCCAGAGATGCATTTTAAATAAAAGGACACATTCTACTCATATAAAAACACGCTGATTCCTGGACCGTCCGTGGGCCGGATTGAGAAGGTGATTGGGCCACATCCGGCCCACGGGCCTTAGGGTTGCCTACCCCTGATCTATGCCTCTGATGTTGATGGGATGGAGAGGAGGTGCTCACCTGAGGATTTTTAGGCTTCCGTTGGAGAGGCCGTCTCGAGGGAAGGGGGAAAGTGTTGCTCCGCCTACTCTTGCTTCTGGCCCCGCCCAACACTAGCACAAGACCCTGGAAAGGGAAAGCGACCCTCAGGCTGAAGAAGGCTCCCCCCCCCCTTTCTGATTTAAGGAGCGGCAACAAGGAGTTTCATATTTGGTACATGAATCAGAGAAGCGATGTTCGTTTTGGTGCAAGGAGGACAGAACGTCTTGAGCTGCCCCTTGCGTTCCAGGGAAGCAGCTGGAAAACAGGCCTGACTTTGGAGGAGCTAAGCCATCCCATATTTCCGTGGCTCCCAGCAGCTCCTCGTGTCTTTGGCCAAGGCTATGTTGCAGCTGCCACAGGGGGCCTGAGCCTTTGCCACTTCGCATTTCTGTGCAAAACCCGTGCAGTTTCGGAACTGCCGTCACAGATCAGGGTTTTGTTTCTATTCTTTCCCAACAGCACCATAGTTAATCCTCCATGTTTTTCTAATTTTGCAGCTATTCTGCCAGCCCAGCAGGCTGTTCCGTGGGGTGTGGCCTGGGCCATCTGTAGCCCTGCACTTAAATGTAATAATGAAAAAATATGCCTGGGATCTCTAACTCTTCCCAAAGAACAGCTTCGTTTTATGCCTTGCAAATGGAAATATATCTGCGTGCTTTGCTCACAGAGAAAGTCAACATATAAGGCATGGACCCTCTTTTCCCTCCATCACCACTGGAAATACAACGCGGTTTCCATTCATGAGAGCTAGAAACTTATTTGTTAAATGAAGGCTGGTGTTCTCTGGAGCAATTCTGTGTCTGTTGGGCACTTTTTAGTTTAGGGGAAAGGTGAGTTAGAGGAGACACGGTCGACGTTTATAAAATTATACACAGCATGGAGAAAGTGGAAGGTGGAAGATTTAGGACAGGGTTAAACACATTGGCAAAAAATTGGAAAACTGATAAAATTCCAGAATTATTAGAATGGAAAACCAAACTTCTTGAATTTGCGGAGATGGCAAAATTAACGGCCACAATCCGAGGCTGCTCTAATCAAACGATTACTAAAGAGTGGGAATGCGTTAAGGAATACATTAAAAAAAGTCGGTGCTGGAGCTTAAAAATTCAAAATTGTTGTAAGAATATCAAGGTCTTATATATAGATATAATAATTGTTCATAAGTGTGCCAAGCAAAACAGGGCCCCCGTGTCTGAAGCAGCACAGGAAGACAGGCCTGTCTCCATTTTGACTCCCAAACTGACAAACCATTTCTCTGCAAGGAAGGAGGGGGGATTGTCTCAGGAAAATAAAGTGATAATCTCTGGCATCCTGATACCTGAGTGCCAGACATGGGCCATTTCCCTCACAAAGAAACCACCACCTAAAATGGATTTGGATCCTTAGCCCTGCCAGGCCAGGGCAGGAAACAAGAAACCTTTTGTTTTGCTGAAATGTGGGGGGGGGGTCAGGGAGAGATGGCACAGGTGTGAGAATCCTCAGGTTACCTCCTCTGACCCTCTCCCAATCTGTGATGCAGCTGTGATGTATCTGGGGAGTGATCTGGGGTTACACCCCTTCTGTGATGTATGTGGGACGGATCTGGGGGTGGGGGTGGGGGACTGAGGAGGAATTTTTGAAATGTCTTTATAAGAGCATGTGCTCCTTTTGTTGGGGGTCCTTTTCCCCCTACTCTCTGGTGTGGGGCAAAAACGCCATGTTGCAACAGAAATAAATTCTTTGCTTCTCAATTTTTCTCTGGTTGGCCTCAGTAAGGATACTGACAAGCTGGAACGTGTCCAGAGGAGGGCAACCAAAATGGTCCAAGGCCTGGAAACGATGCCTTCTGAGAAACGGCTTAGGGAGCTGGGTATGTTTAGCCTGGAGAAGAGAAGGTTAAGGGGTGATATGATAGCCATGTTCAAATATATAAAAGGATGTCATATAGAGGAGGGAGAAAGGTTGTTTTCTGCTGCTCCAGAGAAGTGGACACGGAGCAATAGATTCAAACTACAAGAAAGAAGATTCCACCTCAACATTAGGAAGAACTTCCTGACAGTAAGAGCTGTTTGACAGTGGAATTTGCTGCCAAGGAGTGTGGTGGAGTCTCCTTCTTTGGAGGTCTGTAAGCAGAGGCTTGACAGCCATCTGTCAAGAATGCTTTGATGGTGTTTCCTGCTTGGCAGGGGGTTGGACTGGATGGCCCTTGGGGTCTCTTCCAACTCTATGATTCTGTGATTCTATGATTCTGTAATTTACTCCTTCCGATGGAGAACCCCAAAAGGCTCTTGTGTACCCCATAAGGGAATAAGAGCAGATTTCTAATTATTTCAATATGCAAAAACTTAAAAGTCGCAAGGAGACAAGATAATAGTATATTGAGGAGGGAATAATAAACAAAGTGAGTAACGCAACAATAACTAAAAGAATAGTAGGCAAAAGGAGATTGCACATGGGTGAAGGGAAGTATTGGGTTCGGGAGGAAGGAGGTGAAAGTATTAATTGAAACTGTTAAAGATTGGTATAGGATTTAAGAGACTCAAAGTAAGGAATTAAAATTCATTACGGAAAGAAACAGCAATAAATATCGAGTAAAGGTATTGGAAAGGGTTCCGTGTAAATGAAAACATGAGACTTACGATTTGGTTATATATGATTTTATTTTGGACTTGTCTGTTGTAAAGAATGTACATTATGTGAATAAAAAATGGGGAGACAGGATTGAACACATTCATGGAGAAGGAGAAAAATATCAGCGGCTACTAGCTAGGATGGCTCTGCTCTGCTTCCACAGTTAGAGGCAGCAAGGCAGATTTCTGTGTCCCTGGGTAGAAAACGTAGCATCCTTGAATGTTTTGATGGGAGGAAACACTGAGAGCGGGGTGTCGCTTTCCCTCCTGCACCTAAAGGCAGTGCACTCCTAGGCTGTTTCCAGACAGTTGCTATTTTGTGGTTGGGATTCGAGCACATACCAGAGAATTAAGATTGCACAATTAGAGCAGCTTTGTCGCTCTTGCAGAACAAAGGCACATCCCGAAATATCCGAGTTTTTGTGGTAACGAAAGTGACGGGAAAGTGTGGGATAAGAACATAAGGAGAGCCTGCTGGATCCGGCCAGTGGCTCATCTAGTCTAGCTTCTTGTCCTGTGGCCAACTAGGATAACAGTGGCTTGGGGTTTGGACTGGGTGTTCATCAGTATGCGGATGATACCCAGCTCTACCTCTCTTTCAAATCAGAACCAGTGAAGGCGGTGAAGGTCCTGGAGGCGGTTGGAGGATGGATGGCGGCTAACAGATTGAGGTTGAATCCTGACAAGACAGAAGTACTGTTTTGGGGGGACAGGGTGCGAGCGGGCGTGGGGGACTCCCTGGTCCTGAATGGGGTAACTGTGCCCCTGAAGGACCAGGTGCGCAGCCTGGGAGTCATTTTGGACTCACAGCTGCCCATGGAGGCGCAGGTTAATTCTGTGTCCAGGGCGGCTGTCTACCAGCTCTATCTGGTACGCAGGCTGAGACCCTACCTGCCCGCGGACTGTCTTGCCAGAGTGGTGCATGCTCTAGTTATCTCTCACTTGGATTACTGCAATGCGCTCTATGTGGGGCTACCTTTGAAGGTGACCCGGAAACTGCAATTAATCCAGAATGCAGCAGCTAGACTGGTGACTGGGAGTGGCCGCTGAGACCACATAACACCGGTCCTGAGAGAACTACATTGGCTCCCAGTACATTTCCGAGCACAATTCAAAGTGTTGGTGCTGACCTTTAAAGCCCTAAACGGCCTCGGTCCAGTATACCTGAAGGAGCATCTCCACCCCCCACCGTTCAGCCCGGACACTGAGATCCAGTGCCGAGGGCCTTCTGGCGGTTCCCTCACTACGAGAAGCCAAGTTACAGGGAACCAGGCAGAGGGCCTTCTCGGTGGTGGCGCCCGCCCTGTGGAACGCCCTCCCATCAGAGGTCAAAGCGATAAACAACCACATGACCTTTAGAAAATACTTGAAGGCAGCCCTGTTTAGGAAAGCTTTTAATCTGTGATATTTTAATGTATTTTAATATTTGCTGGAAGCCGCCCAGAGTGGCTGGGGAGACCCGGCCAGATGGGCGGGGTACAAATAATAAATTATTATTATTATTATTATTATTATTATTATTAAGGCAAGAGATGCTCAGCTTTGACCCTGGCAAGTACCGTAGCAGATACTCTCAATGGACTCAAATTGAAAAAAAGGAGATTCCGACTAAATACCAGAAAGAAGTTTCTGACAGTAAGAGCGGTTTGACAGCAGAATGGATTCCCTCCGGAGGTTGTGAACTCTCCTTCCTTGAAGGTTTTTAAGCAGAGGTTGGATGGCCATCTGTCCTGGATGCTTTAGTTGAGATTCCTGGCTTGCAGGGGGTTGGACTGGATGATCCTCAGGAGTCCCACCCAGCTCTACAATTCTATGGTTCAATGAGTTTGTGAGTCCCTGCCTGCCCTTCTGCATCAGAGAACCATTTCTCCTCCGAACCCTGTGCCTTCTCCTCCTCCTCCTCCCAGCCGCCTGGCCAGTCACCCCCCTTCCCCAAAGAACCCAGGACAGACCTCTGACAGTAAACTAAACAGAGGGGTCACGCAGCCTGGTTAATGTGTGCTGCCTCCGCTGAGGACTGTATACTTTTTCATAGATCATTTACATCCAGAGAGCCGGCTGATAATTAAATCTTGGCTGCTTGTTTGGCGGGATTCCCCTCTGGGGTCATTATGTCGACATGTTCACTAGAGAAGATCTGTCTCTGAGGAGGAGAATCAAGCACTGACTGGAGAGAGAGAGAGAGAGAGAGAAATGCGTTGCAAAAACACACAGCCCTCTCAAACAATGGCTGTTTCTCTTGGATGCCGGATTGAAAACAGCCGTGTCAATGTTTCTCCTCGTAGCTGGCCAGTCTGAGTACTCCGGGACTGTGAAGTCACATAGAATCAAAGAGTTGTAGCTTCACTCGACCTGCCGGCAGAGGCTGGTCCGTTGGGATGAATGGAGCTCTTCCCAACGACTTCTGCCTGCCCTCAACCAGCCCTGACCTGCCTGCTTTCCTGTGGGAATGTTGTGGGTAACAGGAGAGGATCTGTCGATTAATATTATCCTTCATAACTTGCGTTAGCAAGTTCCTTCACTTAGCATTCACCTATTGCACAGCAGGAAGCTGGTTGCAGACTTGTGTGAGTCTCTTAAGATAATAAGCAATTCAATCTGGCTTGAGATATGTTCTATTATTCCTGGTAAGACCCCTTTGATCCCTCCTAAAAAAATAAAGACACAACAGTCTTATTCATAAGTAAAAAAAAAAAAGTAGTTTTACTCACGATCAGGCAGATCACAATGTGATCCCTGAAGGCAGGCTTTAGGCTTAAAGTTACAAATGTGTACAAAGAGGTTTACCCCATATGGGAGATAACCTAGGGACTGCTGGCCTTCTACCAGATCTGGAAAGGTCATGCCTACCTACTAGTCGGACGCGGGTGGCGCTGTGGGTTAAACCACTGAGCCTGGGGCTTGCCGATCAGAAGGTCGGCGGTTTGAATCCCCGTGACGGGGTGAGCTCCCGTTGCTCAGTCCCAGCTCCTGCCCACCTAGCAGTTCGAAAGCATGCTCTAGCCAGGTGTAACAGGAAGTTCAACTTGCTGGACCAACATCCCCTCCATGACCACTCTAGCAAAACAGGTAATGTTGTACTTGACTGCTCCAGTGGATTACATCCCACACTTCCTCCTTGCAAACAGTCCAGGGAACAATCCTGCCTTTTAAGCGTCTTCCTCCTCCTTAGTCTCAATGTTTTGCTTTGTAGGGCAGGGAGGAGGAAGAGGATGGAGTCAAAACCAGAGTTTGGCTCTGCCTGCCATCACTTCTGGCTCCACCCACAGTCTGGGCTCCCAGTTTTCCACCCTGCTAGTCCCGATGGGCAGTCACTGTGGGTACCTGATCCTGCCAGGATCCACGCTCAAAGTGTCTTCCGCTTGGGTCTCCCAAGATCTGAGCTCCAGGACACCTTGCAGCCAGGGTCTCGCATCCTAACTCCAGACTGCATTGCTGTTGTGGTTAGCATCTGTCTGTCTCGAGAGACAATGGAGTACGCCTCTGGGGGTGAAGTCAAACCGTTGCATTAGCAGCACCTGGACGGGGTGCAATCCTGGGCAATGTGTCTGGAGGTCCTGGGCTGCCCAGACAAGACCCCCCCTTTTGGCCTTGATGATGTGGTCCAAAGGAAAGCAGAGCAAGACATTTGGGACTTGCTTGGCTGCAAGAGTTGCCGGAAGGAGGCGTACAAGGTGCTATCCAGATTTGTGTAGCCTTTTCTTCTCCCGAAGGTATCCCACAAGGTAGCAGAGGTTTTGGGGTGGGTGAATGTCAGGGACCTGCCCTCGCCCAGAGCTCAGTGGATGGGGGGAGGCGGATGGAGACAGAAAGAAATCATGTCAGAGAGCAGTTCCCAGGAGAGCCAGGAAAGCAGCACTGGCAGAGAAGGGGAACTGCAGGCAGACATTGCGGTGCAGGAGGTTGAAGATGCTAACAGAGACCTGGCAACACCAAGGGGAGGGGCTGAGAGCCTGACTGATCAGCCCAGTGCCAGACCGCAGGTGTGCAGGGGTACAAAGGGGAAGGAGAAGAGGAGGCACTTTGGGTTCCCCAAACTTCTATGCTGGGGGCGGAGTCGTGAAATGCCACTCCCTGAATCTGCGACCGACTCAAGCGGTCATGAAGCTTAGGAGCTCTGATGTGTACATTTGTAAATAAAGACAATTAGTTTAGCGGACAACGTGGTCTGGCTGTTTACTCTCGAGGAGACATCCCAGAGTCCTTACAGTGAATCTGTCAATCTTTAGTTTCTCGTTTTTCCAGTCTTGAATTTAGCTCCAAACATTTCCACATCAGTCTGAGATTTTTTACAAAGGGACTCATGAAAATTCGCCAGCAACTTTTTCCTAATTTCGCATTGCTATGAAATTTTGCCTACACGTTTTTGCAAGCAATTTCCCCTAATATAGTGCATTTTTTTTTTGCTGTTATTTTCACATATATGTGCATTCCACACCCACTTGATCGTAGTAAATGCACATTAGTTGGCTGCGGAACTGCATTGCAAAATTCAGTGACTGCATTTCGGCCCCTGTATTGCTTCGGGAAGTGTGAGTCGGGTAGGTCCCCCTTTAACTTCAGAGATAATTCAATTTCTCCCCCCATCCCCAGCTGGGATGCAAGGAAACAGTGTCAGGATCTGTTTTCGAAAGTGGTTCCTACGATGTCATGGGAACCCTCTGGATGCCAGTGTTCTTCATTGCTACCCTGCGGCAGGCAGTCAACGGCCGAGGCCGTCAACCTCTCCCTGGCCTGGCCTGGAATGCGCTAATTGGGTTGATGAGGAGAGGATATAATCCATCCCTTGTAACGTATATATAAACTCCTCATTAAAGCAGCAAAATTCCATTTGCGGGAGTGAAAGCGTTCTCGGAAATGTAGTGTCAAGAGAGCAGGCAGGCGGCCAGGAAATTTGTGGCGGCGCTGGTGGACTTGTGAGGATGGGTGGCTTAAATCAATGTGAAACAGCAGGAAACCTAAATGCAAAGGTCCCGATCCAGCAAAAGTTTGGCATTTTCTTTTTCTTTTTATATATAAAAAAACTTATTGGATTTTACAAATTAGTGTTTACATTCACACTCAAAAATAAAAATAAAAACAAAAATAAGCAAGATTCTTCCTCATCTTTTGACTTCCCTCCCATTTCCTTTCCATTTCTTTTATTAAAAAATGTATTGTTGTTTAGTCGTTTTGTTTTGTTTTGACTATGACAGACCAACACGGCTACCTACCTGTAACTGCATAACATTTGTTGTTGTTGTTGTTCAGTCGTTCAGTCGTGTCCGACTCTTCGTGACCCCATGGACCAAGGCACGCCAGGCACACCTATCCTCCACTGCCTCTCGCAGTTTGGCCAAACTCATGTTAGTAGCTTCGAGAACACTGTCCAACCATCTCGTCCTCTGTCGTCCCCTTCTCCTTGTGCCCTCCATCTTTCCCAACATCAGGGTCTTTTCTAGGGAGTCTTCTCTTCTCATGAGGTGGCCAAAGTACTGGAGTCTCAACTTCAGGATCTGTCCTCCTAGTGAGCACTCAGGGCTGATTTCTTTAAGAATGGATAGGTTTGATCTTCTTGCAGTCCATGGGACTCTCAAGAGTCTCCTCCAGCACCATAATTCAAAAGCATCAATTCTTCGGCGATCAGCCTTCTTTATGGTCCAGCTCTCACTTCCGTACATTACTACTGGGAAAACCATAGCTTTAACTATACGGACCTTTGTTGGCAAGGTGATGTCTTTGCTTTTTAAGATGCTGTCTAGGTTTGTCATTGCTTTTCTCCCAAGAAGCAGGCGTCTTCTAATTTCGTGACTGCTGTCACCATCTACAGTGATCATGGAACCCAAGAAAGTGAAATCTCTCACTGCCTCCATTTCTTCCCCTTCTATTTGCCAGGAGGTGATGGGACCAGTGGCCATGATCTTAGTTTTTTTGATGTTGAGCTTCAGACCATATTTTGCGCTCTCCTCTTTCACCCTCATTAAAAGGTTCTTTAATTCCTCCTCACTTTCTGCCATCAAGGTTGTATCATCAGCATATCTGAGGTTGTTGATATTTCTTCCGGCAATCTTAATTCCAGTTTGGGATTCATCCAGTCCAGCCTTTCGCATGATGAATTCTGCATATAAGTTAAATAAGCAGGGAGACAATATACAGCCTTGTCGTACTCCTTTCCCAATTTTGAACCAATCAGTTATTCCATATCCAGTTCTAACTGTAGCTTCTTGTCCCACATAGAGATTTCTCAGGAGACAGATGAGGTGATCAGGCACTCCCATTTCTTTAAGAACTTGCCATAGTTTGCTGTGGTCAACACAGTCAAAAGCTTTTGCGTAGTCAATGAAGCAGAAGTAAATGTTTTTCTGGAACTCTCTAGCTTTCTCCCTCCATAATCCAGCGCATGTTTGCAATTTGGTCTCTGGTTCCTCTGCCCCTTCGAAATCCAGCTTGCACTTCTGGGAGTTCTCGGTCCACATATTGCTTAAGCCTGCCTTGTAGAATTTTAAGCATAACCTTGCTAGCGTGTGAAATGAGCGCAATTGTGCGGTAGTTGGAGCATTCTTTGGCACTGCCCTTCTTTGGGATTGGGATGTAGACTGATCTTCTCCAATCCTCTGGCCACTGCTGAGTTTTCCAAACTTGCTGGCATATTGAGTGTAGCACCTTAACAGCATCATCTTTTAGAATTTTAAATAGTTCTGCTGGAATATCATCACTTCCACTGGCCTTGTTGTTAGCAAGGCTTTCTAAGGCCCATTTGACTTCACTCTCTAGGATGTCTGGCTCAAGGTCAGCAACCACACTACCTGGGGTGTACGAGACCTCCATATCTTTCCGGTATAATTCCTCTGTGTATTCTTGCCACCTCTTCTTGATGTCTTCTGCTTCTGTTAGGTCCTTTCCACTTTTATCCTTAATTGTGGTAATCTTTGTACGAAATGTTCCTTTCATATCTCCAATTTTCTTGAACAGATCTCTGGTTTTTCCCATTCTGTTGTTTTCCTCTATTTCTTTGCATTGCTCGTTTAAAAAGACCCTCTTGTCTCTCCTTGCTATTTTTTGGAAATCTGCATTCAATTTCCTGTATCTTTCACTATTTCCCTCGCATTTTGCTTGCCTTCTCTCCCCCGCTATTTGTAAGGCCTCATTTGACAGCCACTTTGCTTTCTTGCATTTCTTTTTCATTGGGATGGTTTTCGTTGCTGCCTCTTGTATAATGTTACGAGCCTCCATCCACAGTTCTTCAGGCATTCTATCCACCAAATCTAAATCCTTAAACCTGTTCTTCACTTCAACTGTGTATTCATAAGGAATTTGATTTAGATTGTATCTTACTGGCCCAGTGGTTTTTCCTACTTTCTTCAGTTTAAGCTGGAATTTTGCTATAAGAAGCTGATTATCTGAGCCACAGTCAGCTCCGGGTCTTGTTTTTGCTGAGTGTATAGAGCTTCTCCATCTTTGGCTGCAGAGAATATAATCAATCTGATTTCGATGTTGCCCATCTGGTGATGTCCATGTGTAGAGTCGTCTCTTGTGTTGTTGAAAAAGAGTGTTTGTGATGACCAGCTTGTTCTCTTGGCAGAACTCTATTAGCCTTTGGCCTGCTTCATTTTGAACTCCAAGGCCAAACTTGCCAGTTGTTCCTTTTATCTCTTGACTCCCTACTTTAGCATTCCAATCCCCTATAATGAGAAGAACATCCTTCCTTGGTGTCATTTCTATAAGGTGTTGTAGGTCTTCATAGAATTGGTCAATTTCAGTTTCTTCAGCACTGGTAGTTGGTGCATAAACTTGGATTACTGTGATGTTAAAAGGTCTGCCTTGGATTCGTATCGAGATCATTCTATCATTTTTGAAATTGCATCCCAGTACAGCTTTCACCACTCTTTTGTTGACTATGAGGGCCACTCCATTTCTTTTACGGGATTCTACTGCATAACATATGTCACTCCAATTTTCCAAAACAAAATAAAAAATAAAAAAATTCCTTCCAGTAGCACCTTAGAGACCAACTAAGTTAGTTCTTGGTAACCACACATTATGAACCTCTATCCTGTTTCCTCTCACTCATCCCCCCCCCCCCGAAAAAACAAAAAAGGCCCAACTCAAAGAGTAATAGAATTGTAGACTTGGAAGGGACCACGTGGGTCATCCAGTCCAACCCTTTTGCAAAGCAGGAATTCTTTCTTTCTTTCTTTCTTTCTTTCTTTCTTTCTTTCTTTCTTTCTTTCTCCTAAGTGAAACAACTTGCTTGACTGCATTCTGCATCCATAAAAGGATCTTGCCATCTGTCTTCCTCCCCAGGTTTAGGTTTGATGAGGCCCTAAGCTACTGAAGATAATGGGGCCCTTTATATGTCCAGCTGCCCTTTGTCAACAACAAATTGTTACTGTTTTTTGTGTTGAATATATGCTATATGGTAATTTATAGACCTAATAGGTATCTAAAGCCATAACAAAATATATACATCATAGGAGCCTACACAACACAAAACACTGTTGATGTATGTAGGCTTTATTTTATTTGTTTTTTTTATCTTATATTTTGGAAATGTACATCCAGATTTTTTCCTTTAATTTTTTGAGGGGGCCCCAAGAGAACGGGGCCCTAAGCTATAGCTTGTTTAGCTTATACGTAAATCCGGCGCTGTTCCTACCTAACCCTTCTATCTATATTGTGAAATCAAAGCCAGAGACATTATTCAAGTACTTACTAGGCCATGGAGAAATGAATGTTGTTTCAAATGAAACCTTAGACCTTATCAGTTGGTGAGGGGGGGGGGGGTGCTTTTGTCCACTTGTCCCTCATGAGCAAGTAAATATGACTGAAAAATCCTGATGGAAATACCCGCTGCGGTCTTTAAAACCCTTGGCGCTCTGTTGGCTGTAGGAGCTCTGCTTCAGTTGATGGACATGAGCTCTGTCCAACCATCAGCTCAGCTGCCGAGAGAATGTGGAACGTCTATGAAAATTCTAACTCAGAAGTTGTTTTTTAAAAGTGGTCTGCATGAAGGACTTGGGATCTGTATGCTTAGGGTAAAAAGAAGGTAGAGATCCACATTCTCAAAGTGCTTGCCAGATGCTTAGCTGTGTCCGCGAATATTTCCTGTGTACAATAAGCGTGGCACGTGAATGACATATGAGAGTCATGTTTGAATACAGCACCCTGTTTGTGTGAGAGAGACAAATACAAGAGATTATGCAACTTGACCAAAGGAAGTGAAACTTGACAGAGGATAATATATTACCCAAACGAACAAACCCACCAGCAAATGAATGTGGGTTGCTACTTGCACATAATTTTTCCTTTCTCTTTTGGGAAAAAAAGAATGTTTCTAATTATTAGTGATGAGGAGAAGCTTCTGTTTAATCTCCCTGTTGCCTTCCTGCCGTTGCTCCCCATTTTGTCACCACCCAGAACATGGGCGTACCCAGGGGGGCAAGGGGGGCAGCTGCCCCCCCTAGAAGACAGCTGCCCCCCCCAGAAGCAAAAATGATCAGCGTCCGTTCAAAGCAAACCTGAACGACCATGGCTTGCCCCCCCCCCCTAGTTTTGATCCTGGGTACGCCCCTGACCCAGAAGACACATTGCTATAGAGGGGCAAGAGCATTAAAGGGATTTGGGGGCAGAGTCCAAGGGGGCTTAACCCTGCAAGTGAGCCATTCTGAGGCACAAGCAGCACAAAATCCTATGGTAAGCTCCCAGCTGGGAGCCTCCTGTTGTAGCTTCTCACACACTCGCTGCCCCCGAGATCTGAGGTCCTCCTGGAGATACTCCATCCTGGACATTGCGGTGTTCAGTGTCCTGTGAAACAACTCTTAAAAGGGCAGCGAGGGCAGGAGAAGGAGAGACATTAAAACTATCCCACATGATGGTGCCACAGCCGGCCAATAAGGATTTAGAGAAGCCGGTGGCGCTGTGGGTTAAACCACTGACCCTAGGGCTTGCCAATTGGAAGGTGGGCGGTTCGAATCCCCATGACAGAGTGAGCTCCCGTTGCTCGGTCCCAGCTCCTGCCCACCTACAGGTAGCAGTTCAAAAGCACGTCAAAGTGCAAGTAGATAAATAGGTACCGCTCTGGCCGGAAGGTAAACGGCGTTTCCGTGCGCTGCTCTGGTTCACCAGAAGCGGCTTTGTCATGGTGGCCACATGACCCGGAAACTGTCTGCGGACAAACGCTGGTTCCCTCAGCCTATAGAGCGAGATGAGCGCCACAACCCCAGAGTCGTCCGCGATTGGACCGCGATTGGACCTTACAGTCAGGGGTACCTTTACCTTTTCCTTTTTGTGCATCTGGGGGCCAAACATTTTAGTTTCCGGAAAAAGTGAGTAAGAGGCAACAGCATTGAAGTTTATAAAACCTGTGCATGGAATGGGGAAAGTATCTAGAGGAAAGATTTATCTCCTCTCTTGATACTAGAATTGGTGTGTATCCAACGAAGCTAAATGTTGGGCTTTCTCGGTGGTGGCGCCCGCCCTCCCATCAGATGTCAAGGAAATAAGCAACTATCTGACTTTAAGAAGACGTCTGAAGGCAGCGCTGTTTAGGGAAGTTTTTAATGTTTGAAGTTTTATTGTGCTTTTAATATTCTGTTGGGAGCTGCCCAGAGTGGCTGGGGAAACCCAGCCGGATGGACGGGGTATAATTAAATAAATTATTATTATTATTATTATTATTATTATTATTATTATTATTATTATTATTATTATTTTATTATTACTATTAGACATTTTAGGACAGGGAAAAGTAAGTACTTCAAGCAGCGGCTAGTTAAACTATGGAACTCCCTCCCACAGGAGGCAGTGATGTCCGCAACTTGGATGGCTTTAAAAGAGGACCAAACAAATTCATGGTGAGAGGGCTATTGGTGGCGAGTAGATATTATGGCTATGCTCTGCCTTCCTGGCCAGAGACAGTCATGCTTCTGAATCTCAGTTGCTGGAAACTGCAGGAGGGGAGAGCTGATCTTGTGTTCGAATTCTGCTTGCTGGTTTCCCACAGGCATCTGGCTGGCCACTGTGAGAACAGGATGTTGGAGTCAATGGGCCATTGGCCTGATCCAGCAAGCCCCACCCTGCGTTGTTATGTTCACCGGCTGCTTTGGGCCACGAGTCTTGGCATCCCCAACCAGCTTGTGGTCTGCGACTGGTGGAAGCCTTAGATCACCCAACACCTGGTGGTCACACCCAGTTGTGGAAGGTTATCTGTAGATTCTCAGCTTGGAGATCCAGTGTGGTGTAGTGGTTAGGGTGTTGGACCTGGACCTGAGAGACCAGGGTTCAAATCCTACACTGGCCATGAAGCTCACTGGGTAACATTGGAGAATAGTCTCTGCCTCTCACCCCGACCTTCCTCGCAGGGTTTTTGTAGGGATTAATTAAACAAACCTAGACAGCATCTTAAAAAGCAGAGATATCGCCTTGCTGACAAAGGTCTGTATAGTTAAAGCTCTGGTTTTCCCAGTAGTGATGTATGGAAGTGAGAGCTGGACCATAAAGAAGGCTGATCGCCGAAGAATGGATGCTTTTGAATTCTGGTGCTGGAGGAGACTCTGGAGAGTCCCATGGACTGCAAGAAGATCAAACCTCTCCATTCTGAAGGAAATCAGCCCTGAGTGCTCACTGGAAGGACAGATCCTGAAGCTGAGGCTCCAATACTTTGGCCACATCATGAGAAGAGAAGACTCCCTGGAAAATACCCTGATGTTGGGAAAGATGGAGGGCACAAGGAGAAGGGGACGGCAGAGGACAAGATGGTTGGACAGTGTTCTCGAAGCTACCAACATGAGTCTGACCAAACTGCAGGAGGCAGTGGAAGACAGGAGTGCCTGGCGTGCTCTGGTCCATGGGGTCATGAAGAGGCGGACACGACTAAACGACTAAGCAACAACAATTAAACAAAGAGGGAGAGAACCACCTTCAGCTCCCTGGAGAAAAAAGTTAGACAGAAATGCAATGAAATAATAAACACTTGGAGACCCACCCATCTAATCTCCCTCGTTTGCCATGAGAGTGTGAGGTGCTCGCATCTCTGGAGTGAAAGGGGCCTCCCTCGCCTCTCTCACGCCCCCACCCCCCCAAAAGAGAAAGGACATATTCATATTCAAATCATTCCATTAGGAATGCAGACAGGGTCCCTGTCTGGGAGAGGTTACCCCATCCAGTCCAGACCTTACAGGGGATGGAGTCTCTAAGCACTGGGAAGGCATTTGACTAATATACGGACACTGGTGGGGGGGCAGGGAGGGCAGACAATGGCACCAAGCCAGAAAGAGAAAGAATTTGCACCCAGGATGCCAGGAGGGAGACTGGCCCCTCTGCATTTGTCTCAGGAAATCCCCATTGCTTTCTTTTCAAGGGCTTCAGGGGAAAGCTATGAGGAGAGGGGAGACGGACCCAGCCGACAAGGGGAGCTTTGTCCTCACTCTGCTGTGGCTGCAACCAGCTCCTTAACTTTTTATTTACAATACGCTTTGTGACTGTACAGAACCCAGGAGCAGGAAAATTTCTGCCCAAAGAGATGGCTGCAACACTTTGAGGTTGGGGTCATTTTAAAATGCTGCCATGTGCTGTAAGCTGCCCAGAGTGGCTGGGGAAACCTTGCCAGATGGTTCTAGTTACAGCTAGGTAGCCGTGTTGGTCTGCCATAGTTGAAACGAAATAAAAAAATTCCTTCCAGTAGCACCTTAGAGACCAGCTAAGTTTGTTCTTGGTGTGAGCTTTCATGTGCATGCACACTTCTTCAGATACACTGAAACAGAAGTCACCAGGCCCTTATATATAGTGAGTGGGTGGGGAGGGGTATTACTCAGAAGGGTGGTGGGAATGGGTGATAGGCTGATAGCTGTGGTAAACCTGTCGACGACTGTTAACGACTGCAATTGGTCTTACAGGAAAAAGAAAGGGGTGAGATGGCTAAAAATAGCTTTATCATGTATGTCAGGGGGCTGCCTCCCTCTTCCAGCCCGGTGTTGAGTGGCTATAGGGAGCAGCCCCCGATCTTGAAGACCGATTCCTCTTCCTCCCGTTCTAGCAACAGTGGTGGAGAGGCGGAAGTGTTGCCACGGCTCCAGCCAAGCAGGGAGAGACCTCGCATCGTAAAGGGAGAAGGAAAGGAAGGAAGGACACAGTGCTTTCGCTTTCCCAGATGGGGTTCCTGGCGGGAAAATCGCAAGGGAGCACTTCCGGATTCTGATAGTGATGGATGAGACATGTTTACGACGTGCTCTGCATTGTAAAGTAATTAGCCTAGATTAAAGCATTTAAGCTTTATGGCTCGGACTCATTCTTCGAACGGCCAGAGAAGGAGGGCAGCCCTGGAACCCTGACAATGTATAATGAGATCACTATATATAAGGGTCTGGTGACTTCTGTTTCAGTGTATCTGAAGAAGTGTGCATGCACATGAAAGCTCATACCAAGAACAAACTTAGTTGGTCTCTAAGGTGCTACTGGAAGGAATGTTTTTATTTTGTTTCTAGCCAGATGGGTGAGGTATAAATAATAAAAATTATTATTATTATTATTATTATTATTATTATTTCCCTGGTCTGCTCTTAATTTGGGTCAGCCATGCATACACCCTTAAATGTGTTCTCCTGGTCTTGCTTTCGTGTTTTTAATAATCTGTTGCAACTACATGACATTTAGAAAACACCTGAAGGCAGCCCTGTTCAGGGAAGTTTTTAATCTGTGATGTGTTAATGTATTTTAATGTTTGCTGGAAGCCGCCCAGAGTGGCTGGGGAGACCCAGCCAGATGGGCGGGGTACAAATAATAAATTGTTGTTGTTGTTGTTGTTGTTGTTGTTGTTGTTGTTATTTATAAAAAATCTTAACTTTATATTTCAGTTTCTAAAAAGGCATAAAAAATAATAATACCCCATATGCCCCCAAGAAACAGTCCGTGCATGTACAGAGCGCAAACAACACAGTACATTTGGAAATAGTTTAGAGCTGATTACATGAGTTAGGTGTCTTGTACTCTGTTATGATTCTATGTCTGTTTTGTACACATTCTTTGGGATGGGGGACGGCACTGCAGAATTCAGAAAGGTCTGGATTTCACAGGATGGCTGTGTTCCGGTTTCGGAAAGTGTGAATTAGGCAGGTTCAACTGGTTCTCTCCCACCCCTATCATCAGAAACAAGAAAAAGTTTCAAATTCAAGAGCTGGCAGCCCTACAGGAGGGGGTGTTTCTTGCTCCAGGAATCACATTTCTGTCTGCTCCTTCCAGCACCTTCTCCTTTATCCTTTCTTGCCTTGCAGCCTGCATGTGTACTTCTCACGTCCCAATCTAGCCAATCATTGCCCATTTAGGCCAGGACAAGATGAACCTTGGTCTAATCCAGGAAAGCAATTTGTGCAAACATGCCAGGAAACAGTTTGTAGAAGCAAGGAGGAGACGGTTGCCCCATGCCTCTGACCGGCTAAAGGTTAAGAATTGTTGCAACGTTGGACTTTGGGTTTCTGCAAGATCTTTGGCATCTGGTCTGCCTGGGACAGAAGTTTCACCTGACCTGCTCTTTAGTTCTGCCTGTGCTGACAAACCCCAGGAAAAAAAGGAGTGAGACTTTAAAATGAGATTGGTAGGAAGAAAGTAATAAACGTTTGCTGGATTGGGCCAATAGCTCAGCCAGTCCTGCTACCAGATGCCTCTGAGAAGCCCATAAGCAGGGCCAGAGTGCAACAGTGCTCTTTCCCCACTAGCAGGACTAGTGGTTAGAGCATGGATAGGCAAAGTAAGACCCAGGGGCCGGATCCGGCCCAATCGCCTTCTAAATCCGGCCCGTGGACGGTCCAGGAATCAGTGTTTTTTTACATGAGTAGAATGTGTGCTTTTATTTAAAATGCATCTCTGGGTTATTTGTGGGGCCTGCCTGGTGCTTTTACATGAGTAGAATGTGTGCTTTTATTTAAAATGCACCTCTGGGTTATTTGCGGGGTCTGCCTGGTGTTTTTACATGAGTAGAATGTGTGCTTCTATTTAAATGCATCTCTGGGTTATTTGTGGGGCATAGGAATTCATTCATTATTATTTTTTTTCAAAATATAGTCCGGCCCCCCCCCCCCCCAAGGTCTGAGGGACAGTGGACCAGCTCCCTGCTGAAAATGTTTCCTGACCCCTGGGTTAGAGTACCAGACCTGGGAGACCAGGGTTCAAATCCCCGCTTGGCGATGGAGCTCACTGGGTGTCAGTCACTGCCTCTCATTCTAACCTACCTGACGGGAGCAATAAACGGCACCTTGAGCTCCTTGGAGAAATAGGTGGGATATAAATGTTTTGGGAAAGATGGAGGGCACAAGGAGAAGGGGACGACAGAGGACGAGATGGTTGGACAGTGTTCTCGAAGCCACCAACATGAGTTTGGCCAAACTGCGAGAGGCAGTGAAGGATAGGCGTGCCTGGAGTGCTCTGGTCCAGGGGGTCACGAAGAGTCGGACACGACTGAACGACTGAACAACAACAACAACAAATGTATAGTTGGAATCTCCTTTCTTTTAACTTGAATCCATTAGTTAGGGACCTGCCCTCTGGAGCAGGACAAAACAGGCTTGCTCCATCTTCCGTGTGACGGCCCTTTAGCCATCTAAAGATGGCTATCACATCTCTTTTCAGCCTCCTCTTATCCAGGCTCAACACCCCCAGTTTCCTCAACCGTTCCTCATCAGACTTGGTTTCCAGACCCTTGATCATCTTGGTTGCCCTCCTCTGCACACCTTCCAGCTCGTCCATATCCTTCTGGGTCCCCAATATGGATTTCCCTTTCTCGCTTCATAAGATCATGTCTGCAATTACAGCTTTACAATGCCAGCCACGTAAAGTGCGCCCCAGACATGGCAATTTCTCCCCCACGTGCACATTGTTCTTCTGCACCGCTCCTTCTAACACCACGATTTTAAAAATGTGCGAGAAGAGGCACTCATAGCGAAGCATGTTTCTCATTTTGTATCGAAAGGGCTCTGGTATTCACTCGCTTTCCCCCACTTGCTCCAAACTTTCACATCTCAACCCACAAATGCTTTCATTTTCACAAAGTCCCCTTCTGGTGCCGTCTCCGTCTCGTTCTGTCATCCGTCACATGAAATGTCATGCCAAAAAGACATAGAAAAAGAACAAACCATACGCCAGAGAATTCCCACACTCTTTGCGAAAACAAAACATGACTATGCTCAGCAATACCCCTTGTTATTTGATTTTACCTCTGACTCACAAAACCAGTGTGTGATATCAGATGATTAGAGAACCTCATGGAGGAAAAGGCTTCTGTTTTGTCAGGATTCAACCTCAATCTAGTAGTCCATTCCATTGTTGAACACCTTTTACTGTCAGAAAGTCGTTCCTAATGTTTCGTCGGAATCTCTTTCCTTGTCATTTGAATCCCTTGGTTCGGGTCCTGCCCTCCGGAACAGCACAAAACAAGCTTGTTCCGTCTTCCATATGACAGCCCTTTAGATACAGTCATACCTCTTCTGCATGACCACTCTAGCAAAACAGGTAATGTTGTGCTTGACTGCTCCAGTGGATGACATCCCACACTTCCTCCTTGCAAACAGTCCAGGGAACAATCCTGCCTGTTAAGCAGACCCCTTCTTGCGAACACTTCATGTTGCGTTTTTTCAGGTTAAGAACGCGGCAAACCCGGAAGTGTTTTCACGCATGCGCAGAAGCGTTTTGCACACTTCGCGCATGCGCAAAAGCAGCGCTCTGGTTGCGGACTTTTCGGGGTGCGAATGGCACCCCGGAACGGATCGTGTTCGCAACCAGAGGTACCAGTGTATTTGAATAAAGCCAGGGGTGTAGCAAGGGGGTGGGGGGCGGGCCGCCCCGGGCAGCGCCCTGGTGGGGGTGACACTTGGGGCGGGGGCCTCACCCCCCCCCCGCAGCCTCCCTGCGCTTTTTTTTAAAAAAGGTTATTTTCAGCGCTGCCAGGGCGGAGCCGCAGGGGCAGCCAGTGAGGAGGGGTGACACAGCGGGTTTTTTTCGCCGCTGGGCTCCCTGGGCGGAGCTGCGGCATGGAGGAGAGGGGCAGGCCAGCCAGGAGGGGATGACACCCCTCCTGGCTGGCCCGCCCCTCTCCTCCATGCCGCGGCGCCGCAAGCCAGCCAGCGGCGAAAAAGCCCGCTGAAAGCGGGGGGGGGGGGAGGAAAACAAAGCAGGCGCTTCAAAGTGCCTGCTTTGTCTTCCTCCCCCCCCTCCAGCGGTGTTTTCGCCGCAGCATGGGGCAAGGGACGGAGGCGTCGCTCCGTGCGCATGCGCGTTGTGACATCATGCGCACGGAGCGACACCCCGCCCCCAGGGGTGCCGCTTGGCTTGCCGCCCCCGGTAGCCAAGCGGCACGCTACGCCCCTGAATACAGCTCTCATATCACCTTTAAGATTTCTCTTCTCCGGGCTAAAGATACCCAACTCCCTCATCCGATCCCCGTCAGGCTTGGTTTTCCAGACCCTTTTTCTGTTGACCCGCTAGCAAATTAGCAGCCAGATCAAATGTTCCAAGTAAGGTGTTGTGTGCTGGCAGAAGTTTGGCCACACGCACGAACTCGCTGGCACCTTCTGCACCAGCTGCAGCCTCCAGACTGACCCCAGGGGCAGCCCCACGCTAGAGCTGGCTGGCAACTGTTCTCCTGGCCCTTAAGCATATACCTTCCCCATCTCAGCTCATCTACCTGTGACCCTTTCAAGTGAAGATGCCAGGGTAGTGGGTTGAGCTGGGGAATATGAGCTGCGTCTCCTCTCCGGTAATAAAGAGGCCTCCAACTTATACCTCCCCCCCCCCCGAATTGTCTCCGTCGACTATTTCGCAAGCCCTCGGCTCCTTGCCGTGCAGCTATTTTTAAAGATAATATTCCAACGGAGTGGAAACAATTTTTGCCTACATCTGAGCGCGTTTGTCTTCATCTGTTCCTAAGCTGTGATAATTAAGACAACCTGATGGAAACTTCCCAGTGGCTGAATGACTTCATGGTCTTTTGGTGCCACAATACGCTTGGATTTCACTCTCCCAGTCTTGTGGCAAAAAGGTTTACATACTTTCTGGAGGGGCAGGGTAGGGCAGAGAGCCTTGGAAGGCTGTGGGCTTGGCGCGTCTCAGAATACAGGGTCTGCTTTTTGGGAAAGCTACGCTTCAGATCACCCACACGTTATTGGCCTTGGTGCTGTTTAACTTACCCAGAGAGGATCCTTTCCTTCCAGGAAACTGCAGGGTCCGACTGTGATTGATTAGCTGGACTTGGGGCGCATTTTGCCTTGTGGGTTCAGGGTGGCTGGCGATGCTTTGAAAACGATCGCTGTGCATAAAAGCAGGATTTGTAAGCCATCCCAAAAAATGCAAAAGAGGTTCCATCTCTCTTCTGTCATGACTTACAGACCAGCCTGGTTTGCAAACGATGTTCAGACTCCAGGAAGCGGGTTGGGTAGGAGGAAAAAACGGCGACAGCAGCCCTACATTGGTTTGATAATGGATATGTTCCATTTGGAAAAGGCCTGCCTGGTTTTGGGGAAAGTTTCAGACTCCATTGCACACATCACACGCCATCTGGGGCGACCGTGAGCCTCGGTTCCACTGCTGGTGGATGTGGGTGCAAAATGCAAAAATGCAATTTTATTTTTTAAAAAGAAAAATCCATTCAGGAAGGTGGGTTTACAATCCATATGAATCTCCCTGGACCCTGAGATCATCATCTGAGGCTCTTCTTCACATGCCTCCTCCTCAAGAGGTCCAGAGGGTGGCAACACGAGAACGGGGCCTTCTCTGCGGTGGCTCCCTGTCTGTGGAATGCTCTCCCCGGGGATTTTTGCCTGGCGCCTTCACTATACACCTTTAGGCACCAGGCAAAAACGTTCCTTTTTAACCAGGCCTTTGGTTCACCTGATGGACATCCTACCGGTATGCCCTTTTAAAATGTGGCTCTTTTGGGGGGGGGGGAGGTGTTATTGAGTTGCTGTTTTTATTCTGAGTGTATATATTGTGATCTTTTCTGTGAACCGCCCTGAGACCTCTGGGTATAGGGTGGTAGATAAACTCAATAAATAATAATAATATTTTTTCCATCAATTTGTTTTTAATTGATAATCTAATTTATTTTGTGTTTTGTGGATTCCTTTTTTCTGGAAAACAACAAATTATTATTATTATTATTATTATTAGATTTTATCCCTCTTCTTCCTCCACAAACTACGTGGTTTTGTCTGTGAATCTTAATGGGGGCATCACCTGCAGAAGCAGCACCCTTATTTCCCCTTCTTCTTGTTGAAAGCCCGGGTCTGAAAAGGCATGTTGCTGCAACAGTCAGTGGAAGAACAATATATTACCCTTATTTCCTCTTCTTGTTCTGCAAAGAGAGCCAGTGTGGTACAGTAGTCAAGAGCGGTAGACTCGTAATCTGGTGAACCGGATTCGCGTCTCCGCTCCTCCACATGCAGCTGCTGGGTGACCTTGGGCTAGTCACACTTCTCTGAAATCTCTCAGCCCCACTCACCTCACAGAGTGTTTGTTGTGGGGGAGGGAAGGTATTGTAAGAATTTAAGAGAGTTATCTAGATAAAGGGTTCGATTCCGGGTGGAATCCTGAACCTCGGCAGGACGTTATTTTGAAACCCGTGCCTGCGCAGAAAAGACAGAGACCAGACCAGAGTTCTAATGGAAAGCAAGGCGGCTAGTAAGCCTGATCTTTAACAAATACTGTTGCAACAGGGTCTCACTCACCACATGCTGGATGGAATAGCAACCTAGAACAAAAGTGTGCCCGCCCCTATATAGACATTTTGAATCCCCCCCCCCCGGACCAAGACCACCCCCCAGAAACACCATGCATACAACATAGGAGGGGTGTAGCCCGAGACACCCCCCCCCCAGATACATCATGGTTACATCATGAAAGGGAAGGTCTGGTGGCAGCAATCTGAGCATCCTGGACCCTGCCCCCTCTTGTCCTCCACTAAACACCCACCAAGTGAAACAAAAGAGGTATTTACATTTCCCTGTTTCTCAGCCAAGTTAATCACACCCTGTTGTCTTCATCTGGGTTTGTTATCTCTGGAATGGCTACCTGTCTGGCACTCAGGTATCAGGATGCCAGGAATTATCACTCAAGCAGAGGGAGGGCTGCTGAGTAGCTGGAGGGGCAACCACCTCCTCCTCCTCCTCTTCCTCCTCTTCTTCTTCTTCAAAGCCCAGATCTGGAAATGCATGTATCTGCTGGCTTTGCTGCAACAATATATTTCCACCTTCAAGCTGATGGTTCTTTTTCTTTCCTGTTGGGCTTGGAACAGGTGGAATCTGAAGACCAAGTCCTGGCAAATTTCTGCGGGAGGGAAGCTACGGACACAGAGCAGACGCCGGGGCAGCAGGCCATTGTCTCCCCGGGTTCTTTCATGAGCCTCACTTTCCGATCGGACTTCTCCAACGAGGAACGTTTCACAGGGTTTGACGCCCATTACACAGCCGTGGGTGAGTAGCCGCTTGGCCACAATGTGGGTTGCCCAGGCCGCTGGACTCCAAAGCACCTGCAGTTGACAACAGCTAAAATACATCAGAAGTGTGTTTTTAAAAACACCCTATTTTTCGCTCCATAAGGCGCACTTTTTTCCTCCTAAAAAGTAAGGGGAAATGTCTGTGCGTCTTATGGAGCGAATGTGTGGTCCCTGGAGCTGAACTGCCCAGGGGCAAAAGCAGACCGTGCTTTTTTAAAGAGAGAGAGAGAGAAGGGGGTGTTGAAAGGAAGCCTGCTGAGCAGCTGCTCAGCAAACGAGCGGGGAGAGAGATAAGGGAGAGAGATTCCAGCCCCGCCCCCTTCCAGAGGGAGGCTGTTTCCCCAGCGACATGTGACTGGCTGATTAGATTATCGTCTGGAAACTGTAGAAATGGCTTCCTGAAGCTGTAGAACTGTGAGTTAAACCCCATAAAACAGGGTTTTTTTCCCTTTGCAAAGTAAGCTCAACAACTTTGAGCTGATCCTCAAAAAATGGGGCTTTTCTCCTTTGCAAAAGAAGCTACAGAAATTTGAGCTGATCCTCAAAAAATGGGGCTTTCCCCCTCTAAAAACTAGGTGCGTTCTATGGTCAGGTGCGCCTTATAGAGCGAAAAATACAGCACTACACAACTAAAACCCACAACAAAGAAGTCTAAAACCCAGTGGACTATATGCTGGCAAAAAGGGTGGTGCTAAACTAATTGAGAGGTTGGTTTGTCCCCAGTAAATAGTATTTGTTGCACTTGGATGGGTTTTTGTATTTTTTATATAAAAAAAATGGAATTGCTGTATAAATGTATTTGTTTCAGTGACTTACGCACTTGCTGAAGCCTCTGGATAGTCTCCGGGGGCAGTCCCCAATAAAGTATGTTGCAGTAGTCAAGCCTTGGCGTTGCAGAAGCCACATCATAAAGGATAGCAGCCAGGTCAAAACAGGAGGGAAGCTGAGTGTTTGCTTTAGTAAATGTGCAGCAAACAAGACTCACATAGCATCCCAATAATTCAACAAAAGAGAAAAAAGAATTAGCACGGTCAGGTATAAGGTAAAGAGGTTTAAGACAATGGGTGTGTTTTGGGGGAGGCTATTGGTTTGTCTTTTTTGCTCTTGGGTTCATCATGTATTTTGTGTTTTTATGTTGTGATTTTTGTGTGTGTGAACCACCCTGAGATCTATGGATAGAGGGTGGCATACAAATTTAATAAATAAAATGATAATATAAAGGAAAATGGTGCTGTGGGTTAAACCACAGAGCCTAGGGCTTGCTGATCAGAAGGTCGGCAGTTTGAATCCCCGCAACGGGGTGAGCTCCCGTTGTTCGGTCCCAGCTCCTGCCCACCTAGCAGTTCAAAAGCATGTCAAAGTGCAAGTAGATAAATAGGTACCGCTCCGGCAGGAAGGTAAACGGCGTTTCCGTGCGCTGCTCTGGTTTGCCAGAAGCGGCTTAGTCATGCCGGCCACATGACCTGGAAGCTGTACGCTGGCTCCCTCGGCCAATAAAGCGAGATGAGCGCCGCAACCCCAGAGTTGGACACGACTGGACCTAATGGTCAGGGGTCCCTTTACCTTTACCTTTACCTTTACCTTTACCTATGTTGTAATTTTTGTGTGTGTGAACCACCCTGAGATGGATAGAGGGTGGCATACAAATTTAATAAATAAAATGATAATATAAAGGAAAATGGGAAGATAAACTTGTACAAAAGAGGACCATTCCAAGGATTATAGCATCATTCCAAGATAAGTAATAAGCACCTGATAAAAAATATCATATAATAAAAATATAATAAAAAATAATATAATAAAAAATGGCACCATGTGAAATAATATTTGGATGGAATTTGCCATCTATGCAACCGAGTCGTTAAGTTAGCCACAATAAACCACCAGGCAGATGCAAAGTCCAACGGGTCCGCTTCCCCTCTGAGAACCCAGAGTTGGTGGGCCAATTTCTCTGGTTTGGCTACATATAAGGCTTTTAAAAACCAGTACACAGAGGCATCCTTTTAGCCTTGAGATGCAACTAAACGGGAAGCCGTTAGCCAATGAGTTATTCGGATCTTGGTCAACTGAAGTTACCTCCCATAAACTTGGAAAGTTAGCACAACCTGGGGTCCATATAGATCTTTTGCCTGGCGACGGTGCCGAGTTCGAAAACCGCAGAATCCTAAAGTGTTTGCTTTATGAGTCTGCCGCTCCCTCCTGTTCTATAACAGATATCGATGAGTGTCTGGAGAAGAGCGACGAAGAGCTGGCCTGTGACCACCACTGCCACAACTATATCGGCCGATACTACTGCTCCTGCCGGTTTGGCTACATCCTCCACTCTGACAACAGGACTTGCAAAGGTATATTGCCCGTATCACAATGATGCTGGGAGTGAACTCGGCTGGTTGCTCTGAAACTCGAGAGCAGGAGTGGGGAATAAATAGGTGCTTTAGTTCCAAGCTTAGCACTTAGTGCATGGATTCAAAATAATAGATCATATTAATTCGGGTGACTGTCAGGTTGGTGTCAGGCTTCCTCTCCCCCCTCCCCCCCCTTTGGCAGTAGAGAAGCAGAATAAAGCAAAAGGAGTCTCTTACCAGTTAGAAATTTTAATGATCATAGCAAGAGAACAAAGCATTTATTCCTAGGATGAAGATGCTCCCAATTAAGGTTTTCACCCACTTCCCCCTAGTCACCCTTGTCACTTCTGTGTCTTGCAACCTGATCTCGCAACCACTTTGCTTTCTGTGCTGCCACCTGTTCTGCTCGGCTTGACCTTGCGCTGAGCGGATGGACGCTTTCCAGCGAAAGTGAGTCTGTTAACTCTCTCTCTCTCCCAGTTCTTCTTTTCCTAGCTGTTCACCACTCAGTTCTTCCCAACTTCTGCCTTCTGATCTATGTCCCTCTGCAAACTGCTGTTCCAAATCAATTCTGTCCCACTGCTCCTGGGAAGATTCAGGATCCTGATTAGGAGCAGGGGGAAAGGGGGAGGATCCCACCATTCCTCCTCAGTGCAGCCCTCCTCAGTTGGGGTGGTTTGCCCAAAATGGCCTTACAGGCCAATTGCAGAGGCTTGGCACGTGCAATTAGACCCACGGGCTTGTGGCTACCAGTGCAGGTTCACCCACATCTGAATATTCTGCCCGTCCCACCGATAGATAGATAGATAGATAGATAGATAGATAGATAGATAGATGATAGATAGATAGATAGAGATAGAAATTGATAGGTGATAGATAGATAGATAGATAGATAGATAGATAGATAGATAGATAGATGATAGATACTTTATTGTCATTGTACGTAGTACAACGAAATTGAATGCCATCCCACATTTATAGCCACATATACACATTTATACATTTACAACCACACATACACATACATACCATCCACCACGACTCCCCAAAGATCATATCATTTGGTTGCAGCATTTAAAATAGTTATAGCTCTTGGATAAAAACTGTTTTTTAGTCTATTCGTTCTCCCTGTTTAGGGAGGCTTTTAATGTTTTATAGATTATTGTATTTTAATTGTTCTGTTGAAAGCCGCCCAGAGTGGCTGGGGAGACCCAGCCAGATGGGTAGGGTATAAATAATAAATTATTATTATATTATTATATTATTGATTTAATTGTTCTGTATCTCTTGCCCGAAGGCCACTGAAGCTGGTGCCTCACCACAGATTTATACCCAAACTCATGTTGCTTCTCCACCAGCCTTGCTACCAGGACCTTGTGTCACAAAGTTGAACTAGGATCTCTCCTGCATGCACTCAGCCCCGGAGCTATTACTGCTCGTCCCCTAGAAACATGGGAAGCATCCTTCTGTGGAGTCAGACCATTGGCCGCGGCAATACTGACCCTGGCAGACACAACGTAGCCAAGGTGTTGTGTGTTCACCCTTGTCTCCCTTGCAGTGGAGTGCAGCGACAACCTCTTCACTCAGAGGAATGGGGTGATCAACAGCCCAGACTTCCCCAATTCCTACCCCAAGAGCTCCGATTGCTTGTACCGCATTGAGCTGGAAGAGGGTTTCTTCATTACGCTGGAGTTCAACGACAACTTTGACATTGAAGACCATCCGGAGGTCACCTGCCCGTATGACTACATCAAGGTGAGCACAGCAAGCTGATCTGGCTCGAGTTCCACAGCGACTGGAAAATACCAGGAGGCCAGGGAGAAATTACACACACACACACACACACACACACACACACACACACCCCATAGCTGTCAACCCTCCCTTTTTTGGCGGGAAACTCCCTTATCCCAATGCCGTTTCCCGCTGCTATCCCGGATTGTTGATATCCCTTAAATTTCCCGGATTTCAAAGGAAGCAGCTCCTCTCCCTCCCTGCCGGCCAGGGAGGCTCCTCAGCTGCGTTGCTCGGCTGCCAATAAGGAGTCTGAGACCGACTGGGGGCGGAGCTTGCATGCCTTGTGCAGCCAGACCCTCACGCCCAACCAGACAGACAGCCTGCCTGCCGTCTATGCACTCGCTCTTTCGCTCACCCGTTCACACGCAGCCTCTGGAGCGCAGGGTGGTGAGGCTACTTGGTGCCATTGCACCGCCCTCGCGGCATCCCTTATTTTCAAATCCGAAAGTTTGAAAAAATCCCTTATTTTCAAATCCGAAAGTTGACAGCTATGACACACACTCATCCTTCCCCTTGTGTTTTAAGTACACTATGGTTGCATTCGACTTGCCTGATTTCAACCAGACACAAATGAAGGTGCCTGAATGAATATTTTAAAAAACAAGGTTCAAGATTGAATATCTGGTTGAGTTTAGAATGATGTCGTGAAGAAAAAAGAGATGGAATGATGATTTATATAATATAAATATAAAGAGGTTTAAGAAGATAAGGAAAACAGAAGAATGAAAAGAGAAGCAAACGATGTGTTGGGAGGTTGGTGGAAGTTTTTATTTAGTGTGATAATGTAAAGAAGATTAGGGTATTGAGAAGAAGTATCTATTAGTTTATTTAAGACTTCTTGTGTTTTTCTTTTCTCTTTTTCTTCTTTTTCTTTTCTTTTTTTTGTATTTCTTTTTTTCTTTTTGATTGTTGTATTGTTATATTATGAAGTGATCAGCAAGAAAGTTTCTAAAAAAAAATTAAAAACGAAAACAAATGCAGGTGACGAAGTCTCGCCTTTTCTCTGCTCCTCCTTCGATTGTTTTTCCCGACAGATCAAAGCTGGACATCAGGAGTTTGGGCCTTTCTGTGGAGAGAAATCGCCAGGACGCATCGAAACGAAGAGCAACAGCATCCAAATCCTGTTCCACAGTGACAACTCTGGAGAGAATGGAGGGTGGAAGCTGTCCTACACAGCAATAGGTAAACTCCCCCAAGGCAATGCTTCTTAGCCCCCACCTGTTCTATACATTTAGACCAGCAGCATCCCACTCCCAAAGAATCATGGGTACTGTAGTCTGTTCAGCGTGCTGAGAGGCTCTTAGTATCTGCAAACACCTACCAGAAGAGAGAGGGCTCTTGCGCTCAAATCCTGCCTCTGCGTTTCCCACAGGCATCTGGTTGGCCACCGTGAGAACAAGATGCTGGACTGGATGGGCCACGGCTGGCCTGATCCAGCAGGCTTTTCTTATGTTCTTAATTCCTAAAGTGGTTTAAAGTCGATCCCTCTTCCCAGGGAACTCTGTTGCTCTGGGAAGGGAACAGGGGTCTGCCAGCAACTCTCAGCACCCTTCACAAACTATAGTTCGGTCCAGTATACCTGAAGGAGCGTCTCCACCCCCATCATTCTGCCCGGACACTGAGGTCCAGCTCTGAGGGCCTTCTGGCAGTTCCCTCACTACGAGAAGCCAAGTTACAGGGAACCAGGCAGAGGGCCTTCTCGGTAGTGGCGCCCGCCCTGTGGAACGCCCTCCCAGCAGATGTCAAAGAGAACAACTACCAGAGCTTTAGAAGACATCTGAAGGCAGCCCTGTTTAGGGAGGCTTTTAATGTTTAATAGATTATTGTATTTGAATGTTCTGTTGGAAGCCGCCCAGAGTGGCTGGGGAAACCCAGCCAGATGGGCGGGGTATAAATAAATTATTATTATTATTATTATTATTATTATTATTATTATTATTATTATTATTATTATTATTTTATTATTATAAAACAAAAAGGGAAAGCTCCTAGCAGTGCTTGATAGAACACAACTACTTTATGATATGATCATGGGACATCCCGAAAGTATAAAGCAATGCAGCTACTTGAATGATTCCCAAAATATAATTATAAACTAGTCATACCTCAGGTTATGGCCGCTTCAGGTTGCGCGATTTCAGGTTCCGCACCGCACCGAACCCAGAAGTAACGGAACGGGTTATTTCCGGGTTTCGACGCTCGCGCATGGGCAGAAGCACTAAATTGCGCTTTGTGCATGCGCAGAAGCGCAGAATTAAGTCACGCACATGCGCAGACGCCGTTGCGCAGGTTGCGAACGCGCCTCCCGCACAGATCGCGTTTGCGACCCGAGCGTCCACTGTATACCTTAGGTATGTATACAAACCCAGCGAGAAGTGTGAGCTTGCTTTTGCAGGGGTATTTCCCTTTATAACAGGTCTAATTTGAGACAAACAAACTCTCATCTCCTCATCAACACAAAGAAGCCTCTCTCTTTTCCGATCTTTCATATTTCTTTGATTATTCTTGAATCTTCCAACCACACTTGCCATTCTCTCCTGCCACAGCAGTATGGCGTGCCACGCCCTTTGAGAACCACGGGTTTAAAGCAATATGATACAACTTTCAATGTATGGTCCAGGTGGGACCTTAAGCTTGCATGCAAGTAGTAGTAGTAGTTAGTAGTAGTAGTAGTAATAATAATAATAATAATAATTTATTTATACCCCACCCTTCTGGTTGGGTTTCCACAGCCACTCTTTCAATACATCTTCTGGTGCTTTATCTCCAAACAAATACTACATGGGGGCCCATCTTTCCAAAGATTTTTATTTTATTTTATTTTATTTTATTTTATTTTATTTATTTTATTTTAGTTCATTAAACTGCATGCCCACTAAAATCAAGATGTCGGTTGCTCATCAGCCTCATCCTTCTGCTGCTTTTGCCCACTCAAATCTGCATCAAATTATGGTCTGGCTGAGCATCAGTTGCCTGAATCAAACACAGAGGAATAATTCCCGACCACTCGCCACCAGTGCAGATTGTAAAATGTCAGGACCACCAAGGAAAGTGTAAATTTTACACAACATGCAATTATTTGCAAAAAGAACCCAATAATATACGTAATAGCTACTGGGCACAGCTATAAAAACTTTTTTTAAAAAAAAATGCAGTTTGACAGCTTAACTCAAACATGCAATTCAATTGCCTAACAATTAGGAAAAAATGGCTTCTAAATAGAATAATAAGATGCATGATGTCTGTTGAAAGAAGGAGATAAATGGATAAATTCCCTGTTATGAATAAGCAACACTGCTATTTTTAAATATATACATACACCACATGTTATAATTGTGTCTCAAATTCATTAAATTGATTGCTTTCTGTGAATAATTGCATGTTGCGTGGAATGTGCAGGGGATCCTGATCTTTTATAACAGGGGCCGGCAAATTTACCAGGCCGCGAGCCGGTTCCTCCAGCGCCAATCGCGCGGCGGGCCGGAGGGTGCGGGAGCGCGCGCCCATACACGTGTACACACACTATTTCCGGAGCACTTCCGGGTCGGCAGAGCGCAGGAAATAGCTTGTGCGCACGGCCTCCACCGACCCGGAAGTGCACCGGAAATGATGCTTGCACATGCGCAAATGCTACTTCCGGTGCACGTCCGGGTCGGTGGAGTGCCAGAAGTAGCTTGTGCGCATGCGCTGTACACCGGAAGTGACGCTTGCGCATGCGCACAAGCTATTTACGGTGCTCCACCGACCCAGAAGTGGGTAGCCACACCGTGCTGGTAAGACCAGGCGGCAGCAAGGGTCAGCGGGGGGGCGGATAATTAAGTCTCGTGGGCCGTATCCGGCCCGCAGGCCTTAGTTTGGGGGTGTCTGTTTTATAACATGTCTGAGCCATCAATTTATTGGTGAGAAGCCAAGCCAGCATTTCACTCCAAGAGAAGCACAATTTTGCCACCTGAGGCCCCATATTCACCACCACAAGGTCTCCCACTTTGCCCCTTTCTGCAGCTTACAAATCCCAGTCCATTTCCCGCCATGTTGGAATGGCAACAAGGAGAGATGGAGACACACAGTCCAGGCTTCTCTGCAGCTTTGCTTCCAGTTTCCCTTCAGCCGCATTCACACAGCAGTTTATTCCACTTTCCCGACTGTTAATTATTTCTATGTTTGAAATATACTCGGAGTCGAGTGTGGATTTCATGCTCTTTATTCAGCTCATAGTAGCGAGGAATGAATGTTCCCCCAGAACGTCTGCTTTATATACAAAACAAAATTTAAAAAAATCCTTCCAGTAGCACCTTAGAGACCAACTTGGTCTTGGTATGAGCTTTTGTGTGCATGCACACTTCTTCAGATACACTGAAACAGAAGTCACCAGACCCTTATATATAGTGAGAGGGTGGGGAGGGGTATTATTCAGAAGGGTGATTGGCTGATAGGGGTGGTAAACCTGTTGATGACCATTAACAGGTTTACCACACCAATTGCAGTCATTAACAGTCGTCAGCAGGTTTACCTCACCTATCAGCCAATCACCCTTCTGAGTAATACCCCTCCCCACCCTCTCACTATATATAAGGGTCTGGTGACTTCTGTTTCAGTGTATCTGAAGAAGTGTGCATGCACACGAAAGCTCATACCAAGAACAAACTTAGTTGGTCTCTAAGGTGCTACTGCAAGGAATTTTTTTATTTTGTTTTGACTATGACAGACCAACACGGCTATCTACCTGTAACTACTTTATATACATTATTTACACAATGGGCCCCACGTGATTGACTAATTCCGGGATCCTCCTGTACGCCAATCAGGTTGCGGATTCACTTCCACCTGGAGCTGGATTGGGTGGCTCCTGCGGACCAATCAGACTGCTGCATTCTGGATCCTATTGTTCTAGGACCAATCAGACTGCTGCATTCTGAATCCTATTGTTCTAGGACCAATCAGACTGCTGCATTTTGGATCCTATTCAACTCAGTACATAACAATGTTATAGCTGAGCTTTCGCACAACACAAAAGCTACTTCCAGAACTCTAGCACAGTACAGCGGAGCTCTGGTGTTCATTTCTGTATAAGCGCTAAACTGGTGTTAAAAAGGTAAAGGTAAAGGGACCCCTGACCATTAGGTCCAGTCATGGACGACACTGGGGTTGCAGCGCTCATCTCGCTTTATTGGCCGAGGGAGCCGGCGTACAGCTTCCGGGTCATGTGGCCAGCATGACTAAGCCGCTTCTGGCGAACCAAAGCAGCGCACGGAAACACCCTTTACCTTCCCGCCGGAGCGGTACCTATTTATCTACTTGCACTTTGACATGCTTTCGAACTGCTAGGTTGGCAGGAGATGTAAGATATAAGATAATTTATTGTCATTGCACAAGTACAAGCACAAGTGCAACGAAATTGCAGCCGTCCCATTAAAAAAACAGAAAGAAACAAAAAACAGCACAAAACACACACACACCCAAAAAAGCCACACATACACCCATCACAGCTCTCCAAGGTCATATTATCTGGTTACAGCATTTAAGATGGTTATAGCTCTTGGGTAGAAACTGTTCTTCAATCTATTTGTTCTTGATCTAATTGTTCTATATCTTCTACCCGAAGGCAGTGGTGCAAAGAGACTATATCCTGGATGAGATGGATCCTTTAAAATATTGTTAACCTTTTTAAGGCAACGGGAACTGCATAGTTCTTCCAGAGATGGGAGAGGATGACCAATAATATTTTGGGCTGTGGTTATGACTTTTTGAAGTATCTTCTTCTCCCTGGCTGTGCAGCTGGAGAACCAAGCACAAATACAGGATATAAGAATGCTCTCTATGGAGCCTCGGTAGAAGGACACCAGCAGTCTCTCACTCAGATTGTTCTTCTTTAAAAGTCTGAGGAAATAAATTCTCTGCTGGGCCTTCTTTACCAGAGCAGTAGTACTTGCGCTCCAAGTCAGGAGCAGGGACCGAGCAACGGGAGCTCACCCCGTCGCGGGGATTCGAACCGCCGACCTTCTGATCGGCAAGCCCTAGGCTCTGTGGTTTAACCCACAGCGCCACCCGCGTCCCTGGTGTTATATTTCGTTATATTTCCAGAAGTGGCTTCCGTGTCGTGTGAGAGCTCAAATAAAATGTGGAGAGTAACGAGGAAATGTCAGGGAAATGGAATAAACTGCTGTGTGAATGCAGGCCATGAAATTCTTTGAGAAGACCTTACTGCTGTAGCGTTTTTGAAGTTGGTGTGGATTTGATTGAGTTGATTAGAGCACAGTGCTGATAATAACACCAAAGTTACTGGTTTGATCCCTGTATGGGCCAGCTGCCTATTTTTGCAAGACGTCGGACTAGATGATCGTCGGATCTCTTACAGCTCTACAATTCTACGAAATCAGATAAGCTCCTCTGAGGCATTTCTGAAAGGAAGAACGTGTTATACATAGAATGAATTAGCACTGCATCTGTCTATTCAAAGCACGGCAACTTAAGTTCAGCTGCAACAGTGCCTGCCTTGGGCACCTTTACTCAAAAGCAAGCCCCTCTGTGTTGAGCTGGGCTTGCTCCCAGCAGCTTAGAAGCACCACACTTCTGTTCTGGTTCCTGCCCATTGATCCTTTGGCAGATGGTCACTGCTGCACCTCTCAGCTTTTCCATGCCGAGAAATCAAGAAGCAATTATTCCATTTCCTCCTTGAGCTGAGTCACAGAGAGTGGTTTGGATGCACCAGTGAAAAGGGCACAGAACTCTACGTTTTCAGTCCAAGAGGACAGGAGTCATTCTTTTCCTCTCCAGAAACATTTGCGCACTTTCATAGAATCATAGAATTGCAGGGTTCGTTGTCCAACCCTTTGCAGTCCAGGAATCACAGTTGCTCCCTCTACAGTGCTTAACGTTGCAGCTGAATCTTCTGTTGTTGTTGTTTAGTCGTGTCCGACTCTTCGTGACCCCATGGACCAGAGCACGCCAGGCATGCCTATCCTTCACTGTCTCTCGCAGTTTGGTCAGACTCATGTTAGTAGCTTCGAGAACACTGTCCAACCATCTCGTCCTCTATCTTCCCCTTCTCCTTGTGCCCTCCATCTTTCCCAACATCAGGGTCTTTTCCAAGGAGTCTTCTCTTCTCATGAGGTGGCCAAAGTATTGGAGCCTCAGCTTCAGGATCTGTCCATCCAGTGAACACTCAGGGCTGATTTCCTTCAGAATGGATAGGTTCTAGAGCAGTTTAACATTGCAGCTGAATCTTCTAGAGCAGATTAACATTGCAGCTGAATCTTCTAGAGCAGATTAACATTGCGGCTGAATCTTCTAGAGCAGATTTACATTGCGGCTGAATCTTCTAGAGCAGATTAACATTGCGGCTGAATCTTCTAGAGCAGATTAACATTGCGGCTGAATCTTCTAGAGCAGATTAACATTGCGGCTGAATCTTCTAGAGCAGTGCTCCCCAACCTTTTTATCGTCGCGGACCGGTCAACGTTTGATAATTTTACCGCGGCCCGCTGAGGGGGGGACATTGTTTGTTTATATTTTAGATTGTTTTGATGTCATAATTTTAATTTAATTGTATTTAAACATGCCTTCAAAATAAAATACAGTTACACCCAAAAATGAATATAAAGTGATTTAACATTTTAACACCACAGTAAATAAAATTGAAATAATTTAATGTTCCTTGGGCGGCCCGGTACCATTTGATCCACGGACCGGTACCGGGCCGCAGACCAGGGGTTGGGGACCACTGTTCTAGAGGAGCTTAACATTGCAGCTGAATCTTCTAGAGCAGATTAGCATTGCAGCTGAATCTTCTAGAGCAGATTAGCATTGCAGCTGAATCTTCTAGAGCAGATTAGCATTGCAGCTGAATCTTCTAGAGCAGATTAGCATTGCAGCTGAATCTTCTAGAGCAGATTAGCATTGCAGCTGAATCTTCTAGAGCAGGTTAGCATTGCAGCTGAATCTTCTAGAGCAGGTTAGCATTGCAGCTGAATCTTCTAGAGCAGATTAGCATTGCAGCTGAATCTTCTAGAGCAGATTAGCATTGCAGCTGAATCTTCTAGAGCAGATTAGCATTGCAGCTGAATCTTCTAGAGCAGATTAGCATTGCAGCTGAATCTTCTAGAGCAGATTAACATTGCAGCTGAATCTTCTAGAGCAGATTAACATTGCAGCTGAATCTTCTAGAGCAGATTAACATTGCAGCTGAATCTTCTAGAGCAGATTAACATTGCAGCTGAATCTTCTAGACCAGATTAACATTGAAACTGAATCTTCTAGAGCAGATTAACATCTCCCCCCTTCCCCCCCCCAACCAAACCAAGACTTTTCTCTAGATACAAGAAAAACACAAAAAGAGTGTATGTTGGGGGGGAAATCTTAAGCAGTGTACAATATGAAAACTATACCCATTAAAACAGAAATACAACCTGAAACCAATAAAATTGCATATAAACGTAAGTGGAATTGTGATATGGGGTATTTAAGTATATAAAACATCATACAGATGTTTCTGGACTTCAACTCCCATCAGGCCATGAGTCAGAAATGATCAAAATTGCAGTGCAGCACCATTTGGAGGGCACAAGGTTGGAGAAGGCTGCTCTGGAGATTATTCCCAAAGGGCCTTTGGTCGATCGAAATGCGGCAGCCATTGGCATAAATCCCCGGTGAGAAAATGTTCATGCAAAACAAACTGTTTTCTCTCCCTTCCCTGCCAAATATTTATTTTATTTATTTATTACATAAGAAATATATGCCACTTAACCTTTAAAAAAAAAAACTCAAGGCGATTTACAAAAAAAACAATAAAATTATCAAAAAGAAAAATTAACAACGATAATTTTCCAAAGTTAAAATAACAACAAGCTAAAAGCAGACTAAGACTCACAGGACCTTTCTAAACACCTGGGTAGGCTTGTCTGAACAAAAAAATAAATATATTTTTGACGAGGCACCGAAAAGAGTACAATGAAAGCGCCTGCTTTGTATCAATCAGCAGGGAGTTCCAAAGTGTAGGCACTGCTTCACTAAATGACTTGAGTTCTTACCTATGCCAAACAAGTAATACTTGACACCTGCAGTAGGGACAGTTCCTCCAACTGAAGTGGTTCGAGTGGGCATATGGGCAGCTAAAGGGTCTTAAGTTGCATATTTTATTTCATTTTCAAAATGCTATGGATGCTGTTATGTCGGTCATCACCTGGGGGTTCCTCACTTTTCTTTCCCTCTGCCTGCATGTGCCCCAAAGGCGACCCCTGCCCACTCGTGGAGCCTCCTCCCCACGGCAGGATCGAGCCCTCCCAGGCCACGTACACCTTCAAGGACCAGGTGGTCGTCAGCTGCAACACCGGATACAACATCCTAAAGGTATGTGGCGGGGGGAGGGACTGTGGCAGCACTTAGAGCATCTCCCACAATTGTCCCGAGTTTCCTGGGACATCCTGGAATTACAGAAGTCATTCCGGCTTCTGATTGGATCCCGGAACGTCCCGTTTCCCCCTTCTAGTGCCAGTGCTGCTGAACTCAGGGAGGAGGATGAGCTTGCAGTGGTACCATGATGACAATTATTATTATTATTATTATTATTATTATTATTATTTATTCATACCCCGCCCATCTGGCTGGGTTTCCCCAGCCGCTGTGGATGGCTCCCAATAGAATACAGTGGTACCTCGGGTTAAGTAATTAATTCGTTCCAGAGGTCCGTTCTTAACCTGAAGCGTACTTAACCTGAAGCACCACTTTAGCTAATGGGACCTCCTGCTGCCACTGCACCGCCAGAGCATGATTTCTGTTCTTAGCGGAGTTCTTAACCTAAAGCGTACTTAACCTGAAACGTACTTTACCCGAGGTACCACTGTATTAAAAACACGATAAAACATCAAACATTAAAAACTTCCCTTCTGGCGGTTCCCTCCCTGCGAGAAGTGAGGTTACAGGGAACCAGGCAGAGGGCCTTCTCGGTGGTGGCGCCCGCCCTGTGGAACGCCCTCCCACCAGATGTCAAGGAAATAAACAACTACCTGACTTTTAGAAGACATCTGAAGGCAGCCCTGTTTAGGGAAGTTTTTAATATTTAATGCTGTATTGTTTTAACATTTGACTGGACACCGGCCAGAGTGGCTGAGGAAACTCGGCCAGATGGGCGGGGTAAAAATAATAAATTATATTATTATTATTATTATTATTGCTTCTTTGCAGGATGGCGTGGAGAGCGAGACCTTCCAGATCGAGTGCATGAAGGATGGCTTGTGGAGCAACAAGGTCCCTATCTGCAAAAGTAAGCCCCTCTTTCCATCCTTCCCTAAGCGCTGGCGTGAAGGGATGCTCCTCCGATGAGATCAAAACATCCATCAACATCCTTCATGTCTGGATGGGGTTGTCTAAACAAAGTATGGTTTTAGCCAGTGCCGAAAAGAACTCAGGGAAGGCACCTGCCTGGTGTCAATAGGCGGGGAGTTCCAGAGTTTACCGTCTTTCCCCCTTTTTAAGACACCGTCTTATAATTTTTTTTCATCAAAAAAACACAGGCTTATTTTCAGGGGGATGGCTTAGTTTTATTACGTCAGTATGGTACGGTACAGCCTTCCCCTGCACGCTGAGCAGGCGGGGCAGAACTCCGCAAGAGGCGCGTTTCCCCCTCCCCCGCGCCTCTCACTGGTTCGCTGGGACCCTGCGCACGCAGGAGGGGCTGAGGAGACGACGGGAACAATGGCGGCACCATGGCTTACTTTTGGGGTATGTCTTACTTCTCACAAAGGTAAAAAAACCCTGCCATGGCTTACTTTATGACTACGTATTAAAAAAGGGGAAACAGGGTAGGTGCTGCCACGCTAAGTGATCGATCTCTTACAAATGCAGAGCGGGTTTTTTCATATGTGGCACCTGTAACAGATTGAACTGGGCAAGAGGCTTCATGGGGGCAAGGCGATCTTGCAGTATGGACTGCGCATTCAGAAGCGTCTTCCCTCCAGCTTGATCCTTGGTCAGATGCTCACTCCAGATTAATGATGCCAGACTAAGGGACACACAAGACTCACCCCCCCTCCCCCTGGGTACTGTTTGGCATGACTGAATGTGATCAATAACTTAGCGCCTGCCCTCCTTGCTTGGGGAACTGAGGCTGCGCATCCTTTGATGAATGGCTCCTGGTGTTACTGGCTGCCTCCTGCATGCTCTCCCTCTCGCTGCCTGACTACTAATCCCTGCTTTCTCTTTCTCCGCTTCCTGCCCTTCCTGCCTCCCCCCTCTGGCCTTTCCTCCCTCCCTTCCTCTTCTGCCTTCGGAACAGTCGCTGGAGCCGAAACAACAGACAACAGGACGGAGATCAAAGAGGAGGCGGAGCCCGTGGCAGTCTGACTTAGATGCCTTGCGCGTGGCACCCTTCAGAGAGCGGGTGGCCCAAAGACCTTACCTGGAGGCCACTTCTGCCACCACCCCAGCCACCTTTCGCGATTTTAGGGGAGGCGCCGGCTCCCCTGTTTCTGCATTCATTGCGGGCCTGGGATCCTCTTCCTGCTCGGACATGCTCTTGACTCTGGGATTGGCGAGAGAGAAGGCAGAGCGGAGGCATCAATGCACGGCGTGAACCAAAAATGCTCTCCATAAAGGGGGGGGGGCAGACAGTAACTCCAGTGATGGCTTCCACAGGTGTGGGGCATGCATGTGCTATGCATCAGGTGCTGTTTGGTTCTCTGCTTTGGGACACTCTATACCCAAGGACTGGCTGAGCTAATTTTGCTTTTCTTGGTGATGGGCTGTTTTCCCCCCTTTGCTCAATGTTAACTCATTTCCTGGCTTTTATCCCAGCACTGAGATGGAGGGTCCAAGTGTCTCTCTTTTAACATGGTGTTATTTCCATCGTTCCTGAATTCAACCGGCTGAAAAGCAAGTCTGGGGCAGCGGCGGACCTAGTCGCTCGGGCACCCAGAGCGGCGCACATGCCATGCCCCCAGGGACGGGGTGAGCCGCCCAGGGGGTCGATCGGCATGGCGGCGATCCGCCTGGGGGGATTTTGTCACTCCCCTCTGGGATGACACCCGGGGCGGCCCACCCCCCACCGTCCCCAGCGGCAGCCCCATTCAGATGCTTCAAATCCAGCAAGCATCGGTAAACGGATGGGGTGATCAGGATCGTAGTAGCAGGCCCCGCCTCTGACTTCCATGCGCTGACGCAAACTTGCCCACCTTCAGATCAACTAGTGGAAGCCATAGTGGATCCCCCAGAGGTCCTGTTTGTTGAGCAGTCATCTTGATCTGGTTGCACAAAGCTTATGCAGAAGTTAGACAATGGCCCCGTCTGCCCTATGCACTTAAAGCACTGTGATGCCACGTTAAACAGTCACGATTTGTCCCAGAGAATCCTGGGAAGTGTAGTTTGTTAAGGGTACTGACAATTGGTAGGAAGCCTCTTATTCTCCTCCCAGAGCTGCAATTTCTAGAGCGGTTTAACAACCCGTCTTCCAGGGAACTCTGGCACCCTTAAGAAACTACAGCTCCCACGACTCTTCGTTGGAAAGCTCCGTGTATTGATGAAGTGCGCTGCCCGCTTTTAAAATTAGTTACATTCTACTTTTTGCTAATATGTAAAATTATGCTGACTGAAGGGCTGGCAGCTTTTCTTTCGCATGGTGCTCCTGTGCCTGACAGGCAGAAATCCAGCAGGTGAAGCTTTTCCTAGCATGAAAAGGCAGTGTTGGGGAAAGTGGAACCTCCCCGATTTCTGTGTCCCAGGCAACAATTTTATCTGCATATCTGGTTTTTTTGGGGGGAGGGGGGCAAGTTGTGAATTCTGGGTGCTTTGGGGGGGGATTTTTAAAGCATTAAAAAAAACAAAAAAGCCCTACTTGCCATACGTATGGGTTTTCACAGACACTTTGCCAATTCAGCAAAAATCCACCCGGACAGACATAGCAAACAGTGTACACAAAACGGCAGATAAAGAGCAGGTCCAATTATTACTCCCCCAGCTTAGAGACCCAAGCAGATGCCTCGCACTCAAAAGATCCAACTCCTCTAACTCAAATAGAAGCATGAAGGAAAAAGGAGTAAAATCCCAAGATCAATCTCCACTGTCATGATCTCCAAATTAAAAAAAAAAGGAGATTAAATTTCAGAGGGGACGCACCCTCCCGCCACGAATCACACTCCAATTCCGGAAGGTGGAACACATCAGTGTACGTTGCAAGGTGGCATAGCTGCAATTCCTAGACGAGATGCATTAAGGCAAGGTAACTCTGCTCATCTAGAAGTTAGGCACCTTAGGTTTGTTAGCAACCATAGTAATGGAAGAGCCAGTTCACAAGCAAATGTATTTGCTGGCATTGGGCTGATTCACACATTAGCTGTGGTTCCTGCATTGCTAGGGGGTTGGACTAGATGACCATCAGGGTCCCTTCAAACTCTACAATTCTGTGATTCTATGCTGTTCGGCTTTAGATGTTGCTGAACTACAACTCCCATCATCCTTGGCAGCTGGTCGGGGTGGCTGGGGCTGATGGTAGTTGAAGTTCAAAAGAATCTGGAGGGCATCACATTGACTCTCCCTGCTCTTGGGTATGTATTGAGTCATAGGATCAAAAGCAATGCGAATGTTCAGTGATATATTTAACTTGTTAAGCCAGTTGTGCGCAACACTCCAGGCCTGCTACTTCTATGCTGTATTTGGATTTGCACTTTGAATTATCGATGGGGAGTAAACTCAGTTCAGTACACATTTAAAGGTGAACCTACCTAATTCACACTTTCTGAAGAATGCAAGAGACGTTAACACATCCATCCTTCAAAATTCACGCTTCTCCTAATTTTGCAGTCCAGGACTCCAGGCAAATAATGTAGACATAAATGCATATACCAGGGTAAAGAGGACACGACAATGCATACATTTGTTAAAATAACATACAAGAATGCATTGTGTTAGAAGAAACTGGCTTTACAAAAAAAGAAATGTGTATATGATGCACAATCACACAGAAAAAATGTGTATATCAGCTGGAATTTGCACTAAAAATGTTGATGAAATTTCACGAGGACTTTTTGCTTTTAAAAAATCACAAACGGATTAGGAAATGGGATGAACCACCTGGAAGATGTTGCATTTGTTCCGCTTTCTTTGCGGGGAGCCTTTGCAATTCATCTTGGTTTGCATGCATAGCGCTCATACGTCTTCCTGTTACTCATTCGTTCATTCCACACTTTTTAAAAAAAAATAATTTTATTGTTTTTTTCACAATTTTATACATTTTAACATGACCATTTCAAACATTAAAGTACAAGATTCCTTTGAACCTTCGGACCTCCTTCCCTCCCTCCATGGGTTCCATGTTTAAGATTAAGTTTGCTGCATCTTTTGCCATTATCCATCTATTAAATATCTATAATTATCATACAAATTCCACCTTACAAGTGTCATTAACTCCCTGCCAGTGATTTTAACTGTTTACAGTGGTCTTTTGGCTAAATTGCAAATTTGCTCCAGTCTTTAGAGCAGTGTTTCCCAACCAGTGTGCCTCCAGATGTTTTGGGACTACAACTCCCATCATCCCTCGCTAGCAATACCAGTGGTCAGGGATGATGGGAATTGTAGTCCCAAAACATCTGGAGGCACACTGGTTGGGAAACACTGCTTTAGAGGATGTGGGGCTAAGATGGGCAATTGGCTCACAGGCAGATTTAGGAGACCGGTTTCCCCACACTAAGTGGGGCTATGTGGGGCACTGCAAAGTGTCACAATTATGATGTAGTAAAGGTAAAAGGTAAAGGACCGCTGGATGGTTAAGTCCAGTCAAAGGCGACTATGGGGTTGCAATGCTCATCTCGCTTTCAGGCTGAGGGAGCCAGCATTTGTCCACAGACAGCTTTCTGAGTCATGTGGCCAGCAGGACTAAACCGCTTCTGGCGCAACGGGACACCGTGACGGAAGCCAGAGTTCACAGAAACACCGTTTACCTTCCCACTACAGCAGTACCTATTTATCTACTTGCACTGGTGTGCTTTCGAACTGCTAAGTTGGCAAGAGCTGGGAAGAGAAGAAGAGTTTGGATTTGATATCCTGCTTTCTCACTACCCGAAGGAGTCTCAAAGTGGCTCACATTCTCCTTTCCCTTCCTCCCCCACAACAAACACTCTGTGAGGTGAGTGGGGCTGAGAGACTTCAGAGAAATGTGACTAGTCCAAGGTCACCCAGCAGCTGCATGTGGAGGAACGGAGACTCGAACCCGGTTCACCAGATTACGAGTCCACCGCTCTTAACCACTACACCACGCTGGCTCTCATCACACTGGGACAGAGCAACAGGAGCTCACTCCATCGCAGGGATTCAAACCGCCAATCTTCCGATCGGCAAACCCAAGAGGCTCAGTGGTTTAGACCACAGCGCCACCCGCTCCCTTTTTATGATGTAGTGCACACGCAAAACAGAAGGTAGGAGGGAGGGGGTGAATTTTGGCCTCGCAGAGGATGCCACCAAAATTTGAAAGGCCATCATCTACCCTGGACTAGCCTCATGCCGCAAGGCTTTTCTTCTTCACCAGGTGAGCTGCCACCTGAAAGCATCACATTTGGCAACGTCAACAATGTGCCTCTACAATCGCAGGGGAAGGTTCCCAAATGATGCTCAAGGCGGTTGTAAGCGCACATGTGATTTCAGCCTTCGTATTTTCCACCAGACATCTGGAGGTGGCGGCAAAGGAGGAGGAAGCACAGGCCATCTGCTTGGCCCACTGTGAAAATCTGTCGCCTCCACGTTGGCAAAGCAAATCTGTCCCTGGGAGAATACTCTGGGGACAACTCAGAGAGGGAAATATTGCCTCCCCCCACCCCACCCCCAGCCTTCACCATGGCAGCCTATCTGTTTCTCTTGGCTGAGTGTGATGAGAGCAGCCCTTTGCGTAGAGGAATGCAGAGACACTGGGATTACTCAATGACAGGATCTCTGCTCAAGAAAAGGGGTGGAATCAGCTGTCTCATAAGCATGCAGGTTGTACAGTACGTGGGGGCATTTTTGGTCCCTTTGCTTGTTTCCATGGCCACCCACCGCTGCCATTTTATGCTCAATTTCTTTCATGTATATATATATATATATACTGAAGTAAATCAAACAAATGGATACAGTGAAAATAATAGACCAGAGCGGAATACAGTGGTACTCTTACTTCCCTTGATCTAGATGCTATACTATTGATGTAGTCCAGAATTGCATGGGCTTTTTTAGCTGCTGCATCACACTGTTGACTCATGTCAAGACACGACACAGTCTTCTTATAAAAGTATAAAAAGAGTTTACTTACATGAAATATACTCGGAGTCGAACTGCTGCATTTTGGATCCTATTCAACTCAGTACATAACAGTTCACAATAGGATTCCAGAAGGCAGACTTAGCTTAGAAAAGTTACATACACTTGGAGACTATTCCATAAGAGATAGCTCCTTGTCCTCTCTTGGCTGGAAGCATCTTTGGCTAAGCATGTGATGCTTCCTCGTCGAGCGTAGTCAAAAGAAGAGAGATGGTGGCCAGCCCTATGCTTTGTTACCTGCACAGGTGAGGCCACACCCATCTCTAGTCATATGTAGAGAAGGTCTGTCCCAGCCTAGGGGAAACAGGAAATTCCGACTGGCTGGTCCAGACATCCCCTTCTTTATCTACTCTAGGGATGTTGTACCTGACTGCTCTTTGTGTTTCACATCCCACATTGCCATGTGTTGGGAGATGTGGCTAGATCTGCAATTAGGTGAATTAATTTTGTCCCTGATGATGGGATGGTACAAATTTATCTTCCTTTGCTGAAGTTTGGGGGAGTTGTTTATGAGCCCATTCCAGGAAGTACGCTGGGTTTCTCTAGCCTAAAGGTCAACTCTATGGCGCAATCCAGGAGGGGAGGGGGGGGACATTTTATCTAGATCTTCCTACTCCCTACTCATTGCTTCCCAATCACCGGACCCAAATCTTACAAAGGCAAACAGTTATTCCTGTCTCTGGCAATCTCTCTTGTGCAATGGACATTCTCTGCTTTGAGAAATCCATGTGACATAACCTGACCTGGCCTTCCTCAGTCTTTACTATCGTTTCTACCATTCACCGGTCATTATTTGCTCTTCCCAAAATGTCCTTGTTGGTGGGAAAGGCAAGATTAGACAGTTGGCTAACGGGAAAGAAAAGAGAGCAAATTCCTTCCTCACTATCTCAAATGCGCTTACTCGAAGCCTCTCAGAAGCGTGAGAAAGATCCATATAAACTGAGGAAATAGGTGCTGGAATAAATTCCGTATTTTATTTTAATGAGTCCGTTCCCCTTCCATTTTTTTCAACTATGCTATGCGGGAGATCCAGGTGGTGCCATGTGTTGTACCCCATAGAGCAGGGGTCGGCAAGGCTTACCGGGCACGGGCCAGATCACTCCCACGGAGATCCTCCGTGGGCTGGGCCGGCACAGCGCAATGCCGAAAATTGCGTCTGCGCATGCCCAGATGCCGAAAATCACCAATAGTTGCCTACAGGTGCATAAACACGCCCTGAAACCAGAATTCTGAACTGTGGAGTTGGAAGGGACCCCCAAGGACCATCTAGTCCACCCCTCTGTGGACCAAGGGCATAGTTCAGTGGGAGAGTATCCACGTTGCATGCAGAGGGTCCCCGAACATTGCACCTCTGGTCGGGCTGGGAAGGAGCCCAGTCTGATGTCCTGGAGAGCTGCTGCAAGTCAGAGGAGATGATACTGCCCTAGGTGGGCCAATAGTATGACACAGCTTGCTATGTGCATATGGTCCAGCATTCCTCCCCTATATCCACTAGCAGGCATTAGCTGCTCAGCCAGAAATGGGCCTGTCAGTGGATCAACTCACCTGTGCTCTCCATCCCTTATGCAGAAATTCCCCCTTGCAATGTCTGGTTTAAAATGTGCAACTCCAACCAACTAAAAATAGGTCAAGCTCCTTACCGTGGGCGTTCATTTCCCATTAATTAACATAGTTCTTTGCATCTCACCTCTTCCCTTGCAAATTTCTTCTCTCACAAGTTTACTGAGTTCCTTGCACCTTCCTTCTCCGCCTCCCCCCTCCTTTCCTGGTGATTAAAATCCTACTTTTCAAAGTTTTCGGCTTCAGGGAAGCCTTTTTGCTGCCTATAGTTCTCTGTTCCTCATTGACCTGAATTCTGAAGGGTAGGACGCCACTGAGAGCAAATGGGATGCTTTTGGGACGGCAAATGCTGAATTCAAATGGCACGTGGGCCAGGCCTTCTTTCCTTCCAGCTGCTCTGCCACCTGGGGCTAGTGCCAGGTATGGCCCAGCCTTTGGCACCACGACCCCAGAGGGACCCAACGTCAGGGACTGGCAGGGCTCTGGTGCAGAGGCAAGTGGGCTGGAGACTGAGTCAGGAGAGGGGGGCAGCGATTTATGGAGTTCAGTGCCACCCAGGAGCCAGGGTTGGGGGAGAGGAAGGGGCAGAGCTGTCAAGGACAGATAGGAAGGGGGGGGCACAGGACCTGTCAGAAGTGGAGGAAGAGGCTGATCAGGCAAGGGAGGGGGGGCAAATCCCTGCCATCTCCTGCCGGGCCGCTATCTCCTGAAAAAGGAAGAGCAGCAACGACTTCCATGCAGGAGAAGTCTCAGGTTTTGTGCATGCAACCTGTCCGAGGAGGCAGAGGCGTAGCAAGCCCAGGTGGTACCCGGGGCGGAATTTTTTTTGTCACCCCCCCCTCCACCACCACTTTAATTTAAAAAAAATTAAAAAGTGTCACCCCCCTCTGATGGTGCCACTTTGCGAGGTGTGGGGGTTTTGTGTGTGTGTGTGTATTATCTCTTTTTTTAAATAAAGTTAAAATAATAAAAAAATAAAAAAAATAATAATAATGTAAAAAAATAAATAAAAATAAAAATAAAAAGTGTCACCCCCCTCTGGTGGTGCCACTTTGTGAGGTGTGGGGGTTTTGTGTGTGTGTGTCTATTATCTCTTCCCCCCCCCCAATAATGTTAAAATAAAATAAAAATTAAAAAATTAATTTTTTAAAAAAAATTTAAAAAAAAATTAAAAAGTGTCCCCCCCCTCTGATGGTGCCACTTTGTGAGGTGTGGCGGTTGTGTGTGTGTCTATTATCTCTTTTTTTTCAAGAAAGTTAAAATAAAAAATGATTAAAAAAAATGATTAAAAATTAAAAAAATTAAAAATGTCACCCCCCTCTGATGGTGCCACTTTGTGAGGTGTGGGGGGCTGTGTGTGTGTGTCTATTATCTCTTTTTTCAATGAAGTTTAAAAAATTGCAAAAAAAATTCAAAAAAAAATTTTCAATTTTTTTTTTTTTTTAAGAAAAGTGTCACCCCCCTCTGGGGTGGAACCCGGGGTGGCCCGCCCCCCCCGCCCCCTGTTGCTACGCCCCTGCAAGGAGGGTATATCTTATCACCTCCGATGACCCTGAAGAAAGTTGGGGTCTTGCCAAATGCAAGGCGGTTCTTTTGTTTGGAATTCAGAAGCAATACAGTGGTACCTCTGGTTACGTACTTAATTTGTTCCGGAGGTCCGTTCTTAACCCGAAAACATTCTTAACCTGAAGCACCACTTTAGCTAATGGGGCCTCCTGCTACCGCTGCCCCGCCAGAGCACGATTTCTGTTCTCATCCTGAAGCAAAGTTCTTAACCCGAGGTAATATTTCTGGGTTAGCAGAGTCTGTAACCTGAAGCGTATGGAACCCGAGGTACTAGTGGCGGAGCTTCATGCTCCGGCACCGGGGGCGGGAAGCAGGCGGGGGCAGGGCTGGTGCGCATTCTGGGGACGTGATGCAGCTGCAATATATAAGGTAAGCAATATATAAGGTAAGGGGGAAGGTAAAGGACCCCTGGACGGTTAAGTCCAGTCAAAGGTGACTATGGGGTTGCATCTCGCTTTACAGGCTGAGGGAGCCAGTGTTTGTCCACAGACAACTTTCCGGGTCATGTGGCCAGCAGGACTAAACCGCTTCTAGCGCAATGGGACACCATGACGGAAACCAGAGCGCACGGAAACACTGTTTACCTTCCTGCCACAGCAGTACCTATTCATCTACTTGCACTTTGACGTGCTTTCGAACTGCTAGGTTGGCAGGAGCTGGGACTGAGCAACAGGAGCTCACCCCGTCATGGGGATTTGAACCGCCGACCTTCCGATCAGCAAGCCCAAGAGGCTCAGTGGTTTAGACCACAGCGCCACCCATGTCCCCAACAAGCAATATACACCAGGACATGCACTTCTATCTGCCACTTGGAAGTCCCGAAGAAGTGGCGAAGTGACTCCCCCCGGTAGCCTAGATTGCACAGCCCTGCAACCGAGCTTCTAAATCCCCTTCTCCAAACCATTTGATTTTATAGATAGCCACCTCCTTTCAATGCCCCATCCTCCAATAACAATTTCTAACATTAAAGAAGGTTCCCAGCACTTATCTCTCAGACTGATTAAGGCAGCTGGGGGGGGGGGCGCTTCACCTCCTCCCAACTGATTACAGGCATCCCCAAACTGCAGCCCTCCAGATGTTTTGGCCTACAACTCCCATGATCCCTAGCTAACAGGACCAGTGGTCAGGGATGATGGGAATTGTAGTCCAAAACATCTGGAGGGCCGAAGTTTGGGGATGCCTGGATTAGGGCATCAGAGAAGGTTGCCAGGGAGGGAGAAGGAACAGAGGAAGGAAGGGTAACCAAGTTAGAATCACTGCCTCCTCGATATACAAGTGGTCTTCCGGTTGGGTTTTCCCATACAGTTGGTAGGGGAGTCAGCCCTGTTTTTCCCAGACAATGATTCTGGATCCTGCAAACAAGGTGGGGAAATGTTGTGCAACGCAGATACTCTTGTGTAACTGGAATCAAGGATGCAAGTTAAACCAATTAAATTAAACCTGCCGGTGTTAAATAAGAACAAATTGCGCAACCCTAGTTTGCTTAATTCTTTCAAAGCACAGCACTGGCCTCTCTGGGGAGTGGGGCCTGGGGAGGTTCAGACTTTCTTCTACGCAAACAGACTTTCCTCTTCACGAAGGCTCAGAAGCGCTCATAAAACTTATCACTCAAGAATGCAGTATGCAAATTGCCATCCGTGCAAAGTGCAATCATCCCAGACTGCAAAAAAGTCAGGCCGTCGGGGGGGGGGGTGTTTCTCTATCCAGTAAGCTGCAAGGAACATGCAACCTTATAACTGGCGCCCTCCCCGTCCCAGTGCATGCCTGAGGACCGCATTGCATCCTGGGGTGGATTTTCTTCCGTCACAGCTCCCACCCTTAAGCATCAGACCATAGGAAGAAGAGCCCTGGGGCTGGATCAGGCCCGTGTCAATAAGGTGCCCGCATGGTGAGCATGGTGGGGGGTGGCGCGGCAATGTCACCCCCCTCAGGGATGACACCTGGGGCGGACCGCACCCCACTTTCTCCGCCAGTGGAAGCAGATGGGCACAGCCAGTAGAGCTCTGCTATTGCAGCAAGCATAGTGTCTGCTCTCTATAACCAGCCCCCGTCTGCAATCTGGCCAGTAGCTGCCATTTCCCTCCTTGACCAGCTGGCATTATAGAGGTGGACACTGGACTTTTTGAAGGGGCTTAGCAAATCGGGTCCTCCCTAACAGAGGGCACGTGTTGTGGTGCGACCTGGCAACCAGACCCTGTGTTGTGGGTGGGGACCGTTTGGATAGCCATAACCCCTATTGGTGGGTCCCTCGATGCTGGGTTCAATCTGGCCAATGGGACGCGAGCAAAGGTCATCGAGGGACCTACATAAGCCCAATCATGTGTCCCTGAGCTTCCTCTTTGGGCCTGTGCATCAGAACACCTGCCCACCTCTCCCTATATTTAGGGCTTGCGCTTGACCTTGCTATGCCGTCATGTGTCGCCTGTCGTTGGGACAGGGGCACGGCAGGGATTTCCCCCACTTGGCTGATTGGCTGTTGCCACTTGGGTTTCGCCTGCTGCGTAGCAAACCGTCACAACTTGTAAGGTTGCGGATAGGCTCTGGTTCAAGCATAGTGGTCTTGCCGCTCCTATGTGAAGGGTATTCCAGTAAAGGAATCCTAGGGCAGTGATGGCTAACCTTGACACCCCATATGTTTTGGAACTACAACTCCCATCATCCCTAGCTAACAGGATCAGTGGTCAGGGATGATGGGAGTTGTAGTCCCAAAACATCTGGCGTGTCAATGTTAGCCATCACTGTCCTAGGGACACATTGGTTTGGCAAACCCTGAAAGGGGTTGTGCCTGTGCCCGAGTCCGGGGGACATCAGGGTGGCTGGCGGGCACTCCTGTCTCCAGCTGTCCCTGGTGTTCACCCTTGTTTGACCTATGATAGAGCTCTGTGTCAGCACTGCCTGCAAAGGTGCAGGGAGCTAGTCGAACCAGAGCCTATGCAACCACTCGATGGATTGTAAAATTTGTGGCCTAAATGCTGCCCAGAACCAAACCAAATATCTGAGTTATGTGTGAATTTATTTCTAGGGTCAGGTTAAAAGGTCTAAACACGCAAAACAGGGAGAGCCACAAGACTCCAAATTAATTCTCAGAGGCTTTTTTCCAAACCCTCCCCTCTGCTCGGCTTTCCAGTTGCAGACTGCAAGGCGCCGCGAGAGCTGGACCACAGCTTTGTCACCTTCTCCACCCGACACAACCTGACCACCTACCAGTCGGCGATCCAGTATTCCTGCCAGCATCCGTACTACGAGATGGTTCCCAACGTCACAGGTGAGAGCGGGTGCCGTGCGGGGGGGCGGGGTTCCTGTTTGCATGCTGGGTGGGCAGCAGCGACTGGACAAGGGATAAGCAGCCTTCACAGAAGACCACAAAGAGCTAGTAAGATGGGTCGGGTCAAGAAATGTAGCTGGCCCAGTAGCCTGTGCTCAAGAGTTGCCTTCTAAAAGCCTCTAGGAAGCCCACAAGCAAGCACGATGGCAATCTGTCTGCAACAAGTTATCCAATATTTGCAGGTACAGTGCCCCTGTACATGGAGGCTCCACTAGCTGTTGTGGCTCATAGGCATTGGCAAACATTGGGTGGGGATTTAAGAGCATGTTAAGTAGATACGTTCTGTTCTGAGAGGAGCTCTAGGAGGGGGAATCCAGCAGCATTTTGGTGCTGTAGTTCACTTTGAACTGGCTTCTGTGGGCATGTACTGGTCAGCGCCAGTGTCATCACTGACACTCAAATCCCCAGTGCAGTTTTCCAATTGCTTTCAAAATGGTTCTGGTTCCACTGAGCAGAAGGCTAATCTCACATTCGATTTGCTTATGTGTGGCTGCCAGGCCGGATTCTGGCCCTGGCTCAGAAGCCACTGTAACCACCATTGAGAATTCTCCTCTTGTCTTCGGTCTTTGTGTGAGGAGAAGCAGGACATGCATTGCATTCTTAGGAAATCACCTTCCTTCCCCTTCAGGGCCTGAAAGACTTAGTTACATTCCAGCCTCCCCTTCTGACAGCAGCGCTGCAAAAGTATTGATTTTGTCTCTGTGCCTCTCTCTAGCAATATCCTGTGGCATGCCTGTTGCCTGGGGCTGCTTCCTTGCAATCCTAAAACATCTCTTGTGTCACGGAAAATAAGGCTACCAATGGCTACTAGTGGGGATGGCTGCATGCAAAGCCTTCTTTTTCAAGCAGAGGTTCACCCCAGTTTCCAACCCATCTCTGGGCTGCATCAATAGGAGTATAGCATCTAGATCAAGGGAAGTAATAGTACCACTGTATTCCGCTCTGGTCAGACCGCACCTGGAATACTGTGTCCAGTTCTGGGCACCACAGTTCAAGAAGGATACTGACAAGCTGGAACGTGTCCAGAGGAGGGCAACCAAAATGGTTAAAGGCTTGGAAACGATGCCTTATGAGGAACGGCTTAGGGAGCTGGGTATGTTTAGCCTGGAGAAGAGAAGGTTAAGGGGTGATATGATAGCCATGTTCAAATATATAAAAGGATGTCATATAGAGGAGGGAGAAAGGTTGTTTTCTGCTGCTCCAGAGAAGTGGACACGGAGCAATGGATTCAAACTACAAGAAAGAAGATTCCACCTAAACATTAGGAAGAACTTCCTGACAGTAAGAGCTGTTAGGCAGTGGAATTTGCTGCCAAGGAGTGTGGTGGAGTCTCCTTCTTTGGAGGTCTTTAAGCAGAGGCTTGACAGCCACCTGTCAGGAATGCTTTGATGGTGTTCCTGCTTGGCAGGGGGTTGGACTGGATGGCCCTTGGGGTCTCTTCCAACTCTAGGATTCTATGATTCTATTCCTTCCCTCCCTCAGCAGTCTTCTTCATCGCTGGCTATAGATTCCGACCGCATTTGGAATATTTTGTACAGTTCTGGTCGCCTCACCCCACAAAGGAGATTATAGGGTTGGGAAAAGGTTCGGAAGGGAGCAACCCAAACAATCAAGGGAACGCAATTTTAGAATCTTAGAATGGCCGAGTTGGAAGGGACCATGAGCGTCATCTAGTCCAGCCCCCCTGCAATGCAGGAATATCTTTCCCAATCTGATTTAGGGCAGATTTTAAAAAAGACTTCTTCACACAACACATAGTTAAACTCTGGAACTCCCTGCCACAGGAGGCAGTGGTGGCCCCCACCTTGAATGACTTTAAAAGAGCTTTCAAGAAATTCATGGAGGAGGAGAAGCAATCTGGCGGACTCATCCTGCTAACTGTCCCCTATTCAATATAGTGCACACACCTCGCTGTATGCCAATTAATACGAAGTTTTACAAATTTAGCATGGGAAATTCTAATGAGGGAAACGTAATGATTAGAGTCTTAGGCAAAATAAAAAATAAAAAAAATCAAACAAACAGGAAAAGCTTATTAAACAAAAAAGAAGGTAATGAAACAAAGAGGGTCAGGAAATGCAGTCTTTCAGGTAGAACTTATTGACTTTGACTGAAATCAGTCGTTATACTTCAGGTTCTGTTACTGAGTTATGACAGTGAAAGGCTTTTAACATCATACAGCTTCCTTCACCAATTAATACCTTGGTTCATGAGCGAGGGGCACTTCTCCTCAGTTACCCGCTCTCTTAGCAATCCTACTCCTGAGGGGTTCCCAATGGTATAACAGACCCAGGAGATCCCCTCACCCCTTGCGACTGGCTTGGGATTCTTCTGTACCTAGAAGAACTCTCCCCTCCTGGCTAGGATGAGCCTGAATTCCCACAGGATCTGCCTCTCCCGGATCAGACTCAGTCCTCCCAGAGCCCTCCTCTCTGTATACCTTTCCCAGACCCTCCCTATTCAAGCTGAGAGGCTTTTTCCTCTTGCTCTGGATAATGTCCTCAGTGTGGGTGTTTAACTTAACCCAGAACCAGTTCTCCCTCAGTCAAATCCTATCTTGCTCCCTATCTCTCCTCTTAAATCCAGCCCTATCTCTCAACCTGAACACTGTCTAATGTCTCAAATCCAGCCCTATCTCTTAACCTGCCCCTTAGCCAATGTGGTGTAGTGGTTAGGAGTGGTGGACTCGTAATCTGGTGAACCGGGTTCGCGTCTCCGCCCCTCCACATGCAGCTGCTGGGTGACCTTGGGCGCTAGTCACACTTCTCTGAAGTCTCTCAGCCCCACTCACCTCACAGAGTGTTTGTTGTGGGGGAGGAAGGGAAAGGAGAATGTGAGCCGCTTTGAGACTCCCTCGGGTAGCGATAAAGCGGGAGATCAAATCCAAACTCTTCTTCTTCTTCTTAGCCCTATCTCTTCTCAAATCAAGCCCTGTCTCTTAATCTGACCCATAGCCCTATCTAACTCACTCCCTCAGAAACGGCCCCTTTTATTCTGTCTCCCAAAGTGCTGCTCCTCCCCCTTCTGCGGCCAGCTGACTTTGTAGCCAATCAGAGAGAGGCTCCAGCCTTCAGGTGGAATTTCAAGGGAGACTCTGGTCTGGCTCTGCTGTCCATCACAGATGCATAGCTGTCAACTTCCGGATTTGAAAATAAGGGATTTTTCCCAAACTTTCGGATTTGAAAATAAGAGATGCCGCGAGGGCGGTGCAATGGCACCAAGTAGCCTCGCCACCCTGCGCTCCAGAGGCTGCGCGCGAACGGGTGAGCGAAAGAGCGAGCGCATAGACGGCAGGCAGGCTGTCTGTCTGGTTGGGCGTGGGGATCTGGCTGCACAAGGCATGCAAGCTCCGCCCCCAGTCGGTCTCAGACTCCTTATTGGCAGCCGAGCAACGCAGCTGAGGAGCCTCCCTGGCTGGCAGGGAGAGAGAGGAGCTGCTTCCTTTGAAATCCGGGAAATTTAAGGGATATCAACAATCCGGGATAGCAGCGGGAAACGGCATTGGAATAAGGGAGTTTCCCGCGAAAAAAAGGGAGGGTTGACAGCTATGCACAGATGTCTACTAGCCAGGATGGCTCTGCCCTGCCTCCACGGTTGGTGGCAGCAATGCTTCTGAATCCCAGTTGATTGCTGGGAACCACAGGAGGGGGAGAGATGCTCTCTTGCTCAGATCCTACTTGCTGGTTTTCCACTGGCAACTGTGAGAACAGGGTGCTGGACTGGATGGGCTATTGGCCTGATCCAGCAGACTCTCCTGATGTCCTTATAGACGGAAGAAAACCGGTAAGACATTATGACAGCACCACCTAGTGGTATGATTCCTGTCCAGAGCTTGTGTTTTGATCTTCCCCAGGTACCTACACCTGTGATGCCAGGGGGCTGTGGAGAAGTGCAGAGCTGGGAACGCGCCTGCCGTCTTGTCAACCAGGTACCTCGATTGCACTGAAATGCAACCTTTATGCCAGCTGGCTTCTTTAAGCTTCTCGCCCTCTTGTTTTAGATGCAAACCTTTCGCCCTATGCAGAGCTCCTCGTGTGGCTAAATCAGAATTGGTGGGGCGCAAGTGGTGTCTGCTTTTGTTGCAAATATGGCATATGATGCTAATTCGCACCAGGGCAGACCATTGGTACATTCTGCCCTGTCTAGTAGCATCACCGCTCCCAGTTTTAGGGGGAAAGCCCTGCCAACCAAGTTCCTTTTAACTGGAGAATTGAACCTGGGACCAGGTTGCATGTGCAAAGCGTGTGTTCTGCCACTGGTACATGATCTCTGCTTAGACTCATCCATGAGTCTCCCCTGTCACTGGTTAAGCCAGGAACATCTGCCCAGATTTCTCAGTCGCTGGTGTTAATGCTGGCTAGTAGAAGCCAGGATTGCAAGAGCTCAACCAGGCAGGATTGGTTGGGGAGGGTTGAGAGCCAGTGTGGTGTAGTGGTTAAGAGTGGTGGACTTGTAATCTGGTGAACCGGGTTTGCGTCTCCGCTCCTCCACATGCAGCTGCTGGGTGACCTTAGGCTAGTCACACTTCTCTGAAGTCTCTCAGCCCCACTCACCTCACAGAGTGTTTGTTGTGGGGGAGGAAGGGAAAAGGAGATTGTTAGCCACTTTGAGACTCCTTCGGGTAGTGATAAAGCGGGATAGCAAATCCAAACTCTTCTTCTTGTTGTTGTTGTTGAGGGAGGGAGAAATCGGATTATTCTATTTGCATTCAAAGGCAAATTACCTAATTTGCTTTTTCCAAAACAATGAAGAAGCAAAGTTCGGCCGTCTTTCAAAACACACCCTTCTCCGGATTTTGCAACAGAGTTCTCCAGACAAGTTAATGGGTCCAAAAATGCATAACCTGGGGGGTGAAGTGTCCACATCAATGCAAATATGAGTGAAAATGACATGCAAAGAAAATGCATTATTGGGGGGGGGGGGGTTGCTTTGCAAAAAGATGCGCATATTGGGCAAAATTGCACACAAACATTAGGAGAGTTTCGCACCAAAAGGCTCATGGGGACTTTTCACAAAGAAATTTTCAAATTGATGTGGAAACATGGAGAGTCGAATTTAAGATTGGGAAAATGATGAATTGAGAGAAACCGAATTTGTCAGGTTTCTCTGTCCCAGGTTCATACCCACCAAGATACAAAGTCAAACAGGGGGATGCACATCTTTTAAAAGTGGTTGTTTTTTTTAAGCTTTCAGGGTGTTAATAGTAACTGGATTGTACAAGCTCCCATTTTCCTCTTTTTAAAAAGACTGGCTGTTTTTTAAACATGCTCTTTTCTGTCTGCGTCTGCTTCTGGTCCTGATGGAATCCAGGCGGGCTGGCAAGTCCCAGGGAAAGTTTTCCAGAGGTCAGAGCAAGTTGGCCGAGAGCTGAGAAATCGCTGCGCTTCGCTCCTCTCTCCTTGGAAAGCCAGTTTCTTGTCACTAGGAAACCCCACTTTCTTCTCTAGCAGATCACTGACTTCTCCACACTGCCAGAATAAACATTCTGGCAGGGCCTTGTTCCTTTGTCATGGCTTCCGCTGCAATCCTGCGCACACTTGGACCAACCAGGGTTTTCCTTCTGGGTAAACATCCCTTGGCTTGGGCTGCGCTATTTTTAGCCTGTTTGTTTACCATGCTTTCTCCCACTTAAAAAAGAAAACCAAATACCCAAACCATTCCATCTATTTAAGAAAATGGTTCCAAAACATTTTTGGGCCGCTACTCACTTGGTTGCATAAACTCATCCCCAGTGCCACCTACAATAATAATAATAATAATAATAATAATAATAATAATAATAATAATTCAGAACAGTGATTTGGCAAGATAATAATGCAATAAAATTCAAAAAAGGGAACAATTAATTTCACATTTATCCATAATCCAGTTAAAACTACTTAGCTGATGTAATTCAACAAAACTGATGAGCTTTATCCAGCGATACTGGCTTTTCAAAATCAGATAGTCACTGACACCTCCAGTGACCCCCTGCAGCCCCCTTGCCTCTTAGTGCATCCCCCCGCCCCAAGCCAGGTAATCCCACTGACTACGGGGGGGGGGGATACAACCCATTTTGGGAACTACTGATTTCAAATGAAATCAACATAAGACAGAGCATGCACTACAAATCTTGCCCTTGAAGGGGAAGAGATCATAATGTGGGAATGTTCAGGGTGGCAGGAGAGGATATATTGTTTATTAATATCCGTCCTAACTTGCGCTAGCAAGTTCCTTTTCTTAGCAGAGTTTTGTTGTTGTTCAGTCGTTCAGTCGTGTCCGACTCTTCGTGACCCCATGGACCAAGGCACGCCAGGCACACCTATCCTCCACTGCCTCTCGCAGTTTGGCCAAACTCATGTTGGTAGCTTCGAGAACACTGTCCAACCATCTCGTCCTCTGTCGTCCCCTTCTCCTTGTGCCCTCCATCTTTCCCAACATCAGGGTCTTTTCTAGGGAGTCTTCTCTTCTCATGAGGTGGCCAAAGTACTGGAGTCTCAGCTTCAGGATCTGTCCTTCTAGTGAGCACTCAGGGCTGATTTCTTTAAGAATGGATAGGTTTGATCTTCTTGCAGTCCATGGGACTCTCAAGAGTCTCCTCCAGCACCATAATTCAAAAGCATCAATTCTTCGGCGATCAGCCTTCTTTATGGTCCAGCTCTCACTTCCGTACATTACTACTGGGAAAACCATAGCTTTAACTATACGGACCTTTGTTGGCAAGGTGATGTCTTTGCTTTTTAAGATGCTGTCTAGGTTTGTCATTGCTTTTCTCCCAAGAAGCAGGCGTCTTCTAATTTCGTGACTGCTGTCACCATCTACAGTGATCATGGAACCCAAGAAAGTGAAATCTCTCACTGCCTCCATTTCTTCCCCTTCTATTTGCCAGGAGGTGATGGGACCAGTGGCCATGATCTTAGTTTTTTTGATGTTGAGCTTCAGACCATATTTTGCGCTCTCCTCTTTCACCCTCATTAAAAGGTTCTTTAATTCCTCCTCACTTTCTGCCATCAAGGTTGTATCATCAGCATATCTGAGGTTGTTGATATTTCTTCCGGCAATCTTAATTCCAGTTTGGGATTCATCCAGTCCAGCCTTTCGCATCATGAATTCTGCATATAAGTTAAATAAGCAGGGAGACAATATACAGCCTTGTCGTACTCCTTTCCCAATTTTGAACCAATCAGTTATTCCATATCCAGTTCTAACTGTAGCTTCTTGTCCCACATAGAGATTTCTCAGGAGACAGATGAGGTGATCAGGCACTCCCATTTCTTTAAGAACTTGCCATAGTTTGCTGTGGTCAACACAGTCAAAAGCTTTTGCGTAGTCAATGAGTTTACATTCCCCTTTTAAACGCACAGCAGAAAGCTGGTTGCAGGCTCGTGTGAGCCTCTTAAAGGTAAAGGTAAAGGGACCCCTGACCGCTAAGTCCAGTCGTGGACAACTCTGGGGTTGCGGCGATCATTTCGCTTTATTGGCTGAGGGAGCCGGTGTACAGCTTCTGGGTCATGTGGCCAGCTTGACTAAGCCGCTTATGGCGAACCAGAGCAGCGCACGGAAACGCCATTTACCTTCCCGCCGGAGTGGTACCTATTGATCTACTTGCACTTTGACGTGCTTTTGAACTGCTAGGTTGGCAGGAGCAGGGACCGAACAACGGGAGCTCACCCCATTGCGGGGATTCGAACCGCCGACCTTCTGATCGGCAAGCCCTAGGCTCCGTGGTTTAGACCACAGCGCCACCCACGTCCCTTGTAAGCCTCTTACTATTATACAATTCAATCTGTCTCAGTTGAATTGTGCGTTCCTGGTAAATTCCCTTTAATCCCCCTTCAAAAGAATAAAGACGCAACAATCTTATTAAAAGTTAATAAAAGAAGTTTACTCACATCAGTTCACAGTTGGATTCCTGAAAGCAGACTTAGTTACAAATATGTACATGTGGATCTGTTCCATATGGGGGAATAATCCCAGCGCTTCTGCTAGTTGAGAGCTAGCAGAGCAGTCCTAGCTAGAAGCTGGTCAAACGAAGAAGGAAGTCAAAGAGAGAGAGGTGTGCTGCGTGACCCGTCCTCTTGTTACCTGGACAGGTGAGGCCACGCCCACCTTCCCTCACATGCCAAAGGAAGGATGCTCCAGCCAGGAGGAACAGGAAGTTTCGACTGGCTGGACCAAACATTCCCTCGCATGTCTTCTCTAGCATTACAAGGAATGTTGTACTTGACTGTTTCTCATGGATCACATCCCACACATAGTTCAAAGCTGAGTGGAGCATTTCACAGGGGGTGGGCATAGATTTCAGGTCCTTATAACTATAAATTACTATTTGCACATGCTGCAAAAGGAAGTGAGGGGCAAATGAGGCTCACTGAACAGGGAAAGTAGCCCATCTAGGAGAAAGAAAACTCTGATCCTAAACCTCTGCTACCTTGGGGGACATCTTCAGGAGAAGAAAAGGCTAAGGAGTAGACCCTATACAAATCCGGGGGAGAGTATCTAAGAAGGTTGGATGGCATCTTGTACGCCTCCTTCCGGCAACTCCTGCAGCCAAGCTGGTGCCAAATGTCTTGATCTGCTTAGGACCACATCAGCGAGGCTGAGAGGGGAGTCTTGTCATCTGGGCAGACCAGGACCTCCAGACACACGGCCCAGGCTTGCACCCTGGAGAGGTCGCTTTGGTGCTGCTAATGCAGAGGTTTGACTTCACCTCCAGAGGCGTACTCCATTGTCTTTCGAGACAGATGGATGCCAGCCACAACAACAATACAGTCTGGAGTTAGGATGTGAGACCCTGGCCGCCAGGTGTCCTGGAGCTCAGATCTCTGGGTTGCTCACTGCAGTGGCAAACATGGTAGGGAATTGTATCAGAGTAAACCCACAGCCACCAGGAGACATCCAAGTGACCCCTGCATGGGCACAATACTTCACCACCTCCTCCTCCTCTTCCTCCTCCTTCTTTGGCGATCCCTCGTAGCCGAGTAAGATTGTCTTCCATGAACACAGTCTTAACAATGAGTCCATAAGTGACTGTGGAGGCCAAATCTGGATCCACACGTCCTTCCACAGTGGGGACATTGGTTCCTGGGTTGGAGTTGATCACGGTGTGGATTTGCCAAGCGTGCCTTCCTCTTATCACGTCTCTCCCTTGCATCCTGAGTTTGAGCATCTTCAAAGTCCATGACACCTTTGGTAAAAGCTGTTCTCCAACTGGAGCACTCACAGGCCAGTGTTTCCCAGTTGTTGGTGTTTATACTACATTTCTTTAGCTTTTCCTTGATATCTTTAAACCTTTTTTGTTGACCACCAGCATTACGCTTTCCATTTTTAAGTTCGGAATAGAGTAGTTGCTTTGGAAGACGATCATCAGGCATCCGCACAACATGACCAGTCCAATGAAGTTGATGTTGAAGAATCATTGCTTCAACACTGGTGATCTTTGCTTCTTCCAGTACACTGGTATTAGTTCGCCCGTCTTCCCAAGTGATGTGTAAAACACTACACCTTTGGCCATGAGGTGGCGAAAGCAGTTACCTTTTTCTCTCCTGAAAGGCCCATAGAGCTGGAAGTTGGATGAGTGGCAGTTCTCTACACTTCCTCTTTCCACTCTAGAGGCCTTTCAAGGCTCAGCTGAATTCTACTGCATCCAGCTTTTGTCAAATATCTTGGAAAAGTGAATTCTTTGTGGGTGCACTTCCATGCTTTCTGTGTCTTGGGGGGGGTTGGCCTGGGGGGGGGGAGGAAAGTGAGCAGAAGGAGTGGCGGCAACACCCATGGCTCTCGCTCAAGAAGCCACATGTGCTCACAGGCCTAAAACGGTCGGCAGTCCTTGATGAAGAGCATATAGGGGCAATGTTCTAATTAATTTCCTTTACTCTGCTATTTTAGCAGAGCTCCTTCCGTCAAGCTTTCTCTGCCCCTGCCAACCCTTTAATCAGTATCCATTTTAGCAGAGCACTAATTTTGCCCACTGACAGTTAAGCAAAACAAATAAACACACACTTAATGCGTTTCAGTACTCTTGGCTGCCGTTCAATTAACTCCAGTGCGATGTAAATTAAAGTAGGAAGGCTGCCAGATGGTGTCCTTGTGCTGCTGGTTCCAAAGGGTGTGGAAGGGTGGATGAAGAGGGAGAGAGGTGACTATTCGGCTGTGAGGGTGTCCTACCTTGGGAGGTGCAGAGATCTCTGCTGGCCATGTTCCACACTCTTCAAAATGAGCTGATTTTTGTCTCCATGCAAACGTTTGTTTTGATTTTCATCTAGCACAACCAGTGGTTTATTCTGGCTGGGCACCTGTGACTTTCACAGTTGCAAGACAAGCAGATATTTCACAGGTGGAGTGTTTTTCCATTCTGCAGCTGCCCTGAATGAACAAAGAACTCATTGTGTTGATCTCACTTGACAGTTTCACCCCTTAATTTGCAAGCGTTTGCAACAGACAAAGCTCCAGGTCGAGCCCTTTACACTTCTCGGGTTTTGCTAAAGTGTTGCAGCATGTGCTGCTGTCAGACCGGAATCTATGAGTGGTTTTTTTGCCCGGTTAACTGAGGCAGCCATCCAATTTTAGCTTTCACTTGAGAAATTCAGCGCTTGTCGTTTGCACTCATTTACGTAACTCGGGCCTCACAGAACCTATGATTTCTTGACACTATGGTTATGCCCAAATATAATGGGATTCCACTATGCTTGGGTACTAAATGAGCAATCCCAAATGCTGGTAGGCAGCCAGCGGGAGGGGTATAGCCACCTCCACACCCACAGCCCTACCAATTGTGCCAGCCAGGGCAGAAGAGGGGAGCAGAGAAAATTACACTTGCCTATGCCCACTCTTGCACTGGACTGGCGCAACTCCACGTCCCACTCCCCAAATGCCCCAGTTCAGGACTTTCTGATGCCTTCCTTCCACCCACCCACCCACCCAGCATGTGGGCTGATGCAGTGGGGCATGCCTTGCCAGTGGGGCTCCCAGTCCTGGCAGATATGGGCAGTGCTGGGCGAATCAGAGGTCTGGCTTGCTCTGTCCGGCTATGCATGGTATGATGTTGGGATGCCGCCTGGCACTCTGACCCGCCAACCACACCGGCCTCCATCGAAATCCCGGAAGGCGTGGGTGCTCAAAAGAATCCTTCCTCCTCCTTTCCCGAGAGACGCTGGCGACATCCGCCCGACCGGCCTGCCTTCTGTTTCATTGCCAGCCCTGGGCACCTCTGGAGAGCAGGCAACTTTTCCTGCCCGGCTAGCGACAAGACTGGCACAGCTGCCCCCTTCACCGTGCATGCTGGTGGGGAGCTCAGCCACTTGCTTTCCTGTCCCGCAAAGGTATTCCGGACCTCTGAGGGGGCAATGATGGATAGCACCAGGGCGTGCGAGCCCATCATTGCCTGTAGATTATGCCATGGGTCTCCTGTACATATCCGCACCGGGCATTTAAAGCTGCATCGTACCGCTTTAAACATTGCAGGCGGTTGGGAAGGACGACCCTTTGGGTCCCTAACATTGCTGTGATTCTATGAATCGGTCAAGAATCCTGGGAACTACAGTTTGTTAAGTGTGCTGAGAGTTCTTAGGACACCCCCATTCCCTGCCACAGAGCTATGTATGAAGAAGAAGATGAAGAGGAGGAGGAATTTGGATTTGATATCCCGCTTTATCACTCCCCTTCAGGAGTCTCAAAGCGGCTCACATTCTCCTTTCCCTTCCTCCCCCACAACAAACACTCTGTGAGGTGAGTGGGGCTGAGAGACTTCAGAGAAGTGGGACTAGCCCAAGGTCACCCAGCAGCTGCATGGGGAGGAGCGGAGACGCGAACCCGGTTCACCAGATTACGAGTCTACCGCTCTTAACCACTACACCACACTGGCTCTCGAGAGCCTGCTGGATCAGGATGAAGGGGACCCTGCGATCAGGATTCGAACACAACTCTAGTTGAGATTCCTGCATTGCAGGAATCTCCACAATTCCACGATTCTATGATTCTGCCCTCCTGTGGTTTCCAGAAGTATTCAGAAGCACTGCTGCCTCCAAACTGTGGAGGCAGAGAGATCATGGCCGTCGTGGGACTTCCCTGGGAACAGGGATTGATTGTTAAATCCCTGTGGGGGTGATAGCTCTGTGATGGGGATAGGGGTCTCCTAGCAACTCTCAGCATCCACAACAGACTACAGATCACAGGATTCCACGGGGGGCGTGCAAAATGTGTGCTCTGCCACTGAGACATAGAACATAGAACATAGATGTAGGTGTCCAGCAGCAATTGAGGGTCTAATTCCAATAATTACCAAACAGCAACAATTTTTAATATATATCAGATATATTGTATGAAGCCCTAGTGTTTTGCCAGTGACATTTGATGGATTTGCATGTGTATAATCTTGGCATGACCCATTGAGGGGAGCTCTTGGCATGTTAAATTCAAAGCCTCGGGACTGAAAATTTGTAATTTCATAATTTAAAACTCTGCTGGTCAATTTGAAATTTCAATTGTTCGAATTGATACAGCTGAATGCTGCCCAGCTCTAGAATGATAAACGATCCAGCGCACCTTTACACAGAGTAGCTCTGCAAGACTTAATATAGGAAACAAAAGTTGGAAGCAAGGCAGGACTTTTTCTGCCCCCCTGCCCCCCCCATTGGGGGAAAAAATCCTGGCATAATCTACTTGGAGTCGCAGTTTAGCTACTTTTTGGTGACTGATCCAGCCCTGGTCGTCTAACCATCTGCTCTGTTGTTTTCTTTCCCCAGTTTGTGGGCAGCCGACGCGGTCGCTGCCCACCCTAATCAAGCGCATCATCGGCGGGCGAAACGCAGAGCCCGGTTTTTTCCCTTGGCAAGCCCTGATCGTGGTGGAGGACACGTCCCGAGTGCCCAATGACAGGTGGTTTGGCAGCGGGGCCCTGCTGTCCGAGTCGTGGGTGCTGACCGCCGCCCACGTCCTCCGCTCCCAGCGCCGGGACAACACCATCATCCCCGTCTCCAAAGAGCACGTCACCATCTACCTGGGCCTTCACGACGTGAGGAACAAGGTGGACGCCGTCAACCGGACGGTGGAGAAGATCGTCCTCCACGAGGCCTTTGACATCCAGAACTACAACCATGACATTGCCTTGGTGAAGCTGAAGGAGAAGGTGACGCTAGGACCCCACGTCATGCCTATCTGCCTCCCGCAGTACGAACACGAGCTAGAAGGACCTCAACCCAACACGTTGGGCCTGGTGGCCGGCTGGGGCATCTCCAACCCCAACATCACCGTGGATGAGGTCATCAGCTCCGGCATGAGGACCCTCTCCGACGTTCTCCAGTATGTCAAGCTCCCGGTGGTCCTGCACGCCGAGTGCAAGATGAGCTACGAATCTCGGTCGGGGAACTACAGTGTCACCGAAAACATGTTCTGCGCCGGCTATTACGAAGGCGGGAAGGACACTTGCCTTGGAGACAGCGGCGGAGCCTTCGTCATCCAAGACCCCGAGAGCCGGAGATGGGTGGCCCAAGGACTGGTCTCGTGGGGAGGCCCCGAAGAGTGCGGGAGCAAGCAAGTGTATGGGGTCTACACCAAGGTCTCCAACTATGTGGACTGGCTGCAGGAGAAGACCGGGTGGACATTCAGGGGGGTGGAGAGGAACAGATGAACCTTTTGAGAGCCTTTATGGGCCGTCAGTTGTTGTTTCCCACACACACACACACACAGAGAGAGAGAGAGAGAGAGAGAGAGAGAGAATAAGTGTGTACAATTGTTATTAATTGGAAGGAAGGGGAGACCATTCCCAAAAGCAGTGCTCCTGTCAAACAAATATCACATTTTCCAAGAGAAGGAACTCAACATGTCTAAAAGGGAACCAATTCCAGATCACTGTTTGATTCCCCCCCAAAAAGAGTCGCCTGATGTCAATGTGATGTCTGGCGATTTCAGATTCAGATTTATTGTTCCGGTCCTCGACCAGCACACACAGATATACATAAAAACAATCCAAAATACAATCTAAAATGTAAAATATACTAGAAATATAAACTTTAACCATTATATGAAATTATTAGATAAAAGGATATCACTACTTTAGAGGATGGGCTACCACTAATAGTGGCACTGATTCTTCTTTAGCTCTATCCTGGAGTTATATAGAATCATAGAATCATAGAATCCTAGAGTTGGAAGAGACCCCAAGGGCCATCCAGTCCAACCCCCTGCCAAGCAGGAAACACCATCAAAGCATTCCTGACAGGTGGCTGTCAAGCCTCTGCTTAAAGACCTCCAAAGAAGGAGACTCCATCACACTCCCTGACAGCAAATTCCACTGTATGGATACTGCTAATTAAAACGGACCGAATTTTTATGGCTCTAGCGCAGAATTTAGCTACCTTAGCTGTCACATTAGAGTTAACATCTGGAAGAAGCCATTCTATATAAACACTGTCCGAACGTCCTGGAAGATCGGCCAGCGTTGTGTGGATGAGACCGCCTCGCACGTCCTTCTAGAAACAGCATCGCAGGAGCACGTGGTCAATGGTATCCACCTCACTCTCACCAATGGAAGTCAAATGCAGGAAAAAGTGGACAAAAAGATTAGACCTCCAATTAAAGCAAGTCCTAGCCAACAAATCTGGCGATTTACAGATAGGCATCCTCACCAACCAGACAAACTTTGCCCCCCCCCTCAGGGGGCACAGGAGATAATAATCTGGCCTATCATAGAATCATAGAATCATAGAGTTGGAAGAGACCCCAAGGGCCATCCAGTCCAACCCCCTGCCAAGCAGGAAACACCATCAGAGCATTCCTGACAGGTCAAGCCTCTGCTTAAAGACCTCCAAAGAAGGAGACTCCACCACACTCCTTGGCAGCAAATTCCACTGTCAAACAGCTCTTACTGTCAGGAAGTTCTTCCTAATGTTTAGGTGGAATCTTCTTTCTTGTAGTTTGAATCCATTGCTCCGTGTCCGCTTCTCTGGAGCAGCAGAAAACAACCTTTCTCCCTCCTCTATATGACATCCTTTTATATATTTGAACATGGCTATCATATCACTCCTTAACCTTCTCTTCTCCAGGCTAAACATACCCAGCTCCCTAAGCCGTTCCTCATAAGGCATCGTTTCCAAGCCTTTGACCATTTTGGTTGCCCTCCTCTGGACACGTTCCAGCTTGTCAGCATCCTTCTTGAACTGTGGTGTCCAGAACTGGACACAGTATTCCAGGTGAGGTCTGACCAGAGCGGAGTACAGTGGTACTATTACTTCCCTTGATCTAGATGCTATACTCCTATTGATGCAGCCCAGAATTGCATTGGCTTTTTTAGCTGCTGCATCACACTGTTGACTCATGTCAAGTTTGTGGTCTACCAAGACTCCTAGATCCTTTTCACTTGTACTGCTCTCAAGCCAGGTGTCACCCATCCTGTATTTGTGCATTTCATTTTTTTTGCCCAAGTGTAGTACTTTACATTTCTCCCTGTTAAAATTCATCCTGTTTGCCTTGGCCCAATTCTCTAATCTGTTAAGGTCATTTTGAAGTGTGATCCTGTCCTCTGGGCATTGTGATCCTGTATCCCTGAGCATTGGACATAAAGGAGCTCCTCACCCACCCAGGTGTGTCTCCTTTCCCACCCTGCAAAATGCACAGTTTTCCCCACTTCCAGTTTAACATGAAAGCGTGAAATTAAAAGCCCAGGAAGTCACCATTTAAATGCAGCCTCTAAGACTTCTAAGTAGTCGACTTTGTCTGATGGCCAGTATGTTGCTTAATTGTGTGGCTCAGAGAAAGAGAAGCCCCCTCTAGTGGTCACTTTCTGTATTTCTTTCTTTCTTTAAAAAGTATGACTTTTGTCATGAATCCCTCCCCTTGAATGTTTAAAACCTTGAATTGCAGAGCTCATGTCTTTCGAACCTGTCCCCAAACTCCAGCTCTGTGATACTGATGGGGTTTTCTGTATCCAACAATTCAGGCTTCACAGCCAGACATCCTCTGAAACTTTGCAAATTTCTCCCGAAATCCGAGGCTCGCAAAATTCGGTCTGGAATGTTTGAAAGCGATTTGTGGGGATTTGGCGAATTCCATATTCCATATCACTCATTTTCTGCATCACTTCCTTGAATTCTGGATTCAATGTCACATTGGTGCTGCCCAAGAGAAATATATTTCGACACCATGGGATCAGAAGGAGACATTCATGTTTGTCCCTTTCAGAGGGAAAAGATGGCACTGGATCTCACCCTTCGGCCCTAGGTTAAAACTCTTTCCCTTTTTTTAGGACAGGCTTCCTCAAACTCGGCCCTCCAGATGTTTTGGACTACAATTCCCAGCATCTCTGACCACTGGTCCTGCTAGCTAGGGATCATGGGAGTTGTAGGCCCAAAACATCTGGAGGGCCGAGGTTGAGGAAGCCTGTTTTAGGGGGTCAGTTCTTGCTTAATGCTCAAAGCCAGCCTTGAGCAACCTGTTGCCTCTCCAGATGTTCTGGGCAGCAACAGCTGTGCTAGATGAAGCTGATGGGAGTCATAGTTCAAAACATCCTGAGGGCGCCAGGTTGGCAAAGGCTTTTCTTAGCCTTCGAGCCAGGTGAGCAGATTCTTGCTTGTGCATGCTAGCAGGAGGCAGCTGCAATGCTTTAATTCGGGACTGCAAATTCGAATAGGTTCAAAAGCTTCCCAATGTGAAAAATCAGTCCAAGGGAAGATGGTGCCCATCACGGTTTTGGATCTGAAATATACTCGGAGTCCAGTGTGAATTTAATGCTCTTTATTCAGCTCATAGTAGCAAGGAATGAATCTTTCCCCAAAACGTCTGCTATATATACATACAATGGGCCCCATGTGATTGGCTAATTCCGGGCTACTCCTGCAGGCCAATCAGGTTGCGGATTCACTTCATCCAGGAGCCTGATTGGCTGCTCTTGCAGGCCAATCAGGTCGCGGATTCACTTCCACCTGGAGCTGGATTGGGTGGCTCCTGCGGACCAATCAGACTGCTGCATTCTGGATCCTATTGTTCTAGGACCAATCAGACAGCTGCATTCTGGATCCTATTGTTCTAGGACCAATCAGACAGCTGCATTCTGGATCCTATTGTTCTAGGACCAATCAGACAGCTGCATTCTGGATCCTATTGTTCTAGGATTCAGCTCAGTACATAACAGGGTCACTGAGGTTTTCTCAGCATTGTAAGGTCAAAGGTCTTTTCCTAATTAGAAAACACTCCTTGGACTGATAAACTTTGTTTTAGTAAAAAGAACCAGGGCAAACTACTCGCTCATCCATCAGGAACTTACCTGAGTAGCAGCACTGCACTGAAGGCTGTGTGTACAGCTTACGTGTGAACCACATTTGTAGAGCAAGGAAGGACTGCTGGGAATCATAGTTTGCCACTCACAAAGCTACAATTCCCAGCACCCTTAGCAAACTACAGTTCATGGGATCATTGGGGGGAGTGCTTTGAATGCATGGTGTAGAGATGCAACTTTTTCTGCACACAGGGTTTACATGACGTCACCCTCATCAAAACACACCATTTAATACAGATATCTCATTTCCATGGTGTATTTTACTCTCGGATAGGGAAGATTTTAATGTTTTATTATGCTTTTATATTTGTTGGAAGCTGCCCAGAGTGGCTGGGGCAACCCAGTCAGATGGGTGGGGTATTATTATTATTATTATTATTATTATTATTATTATTATTATTTTTATTATTATTTCTGTGTACATGGTAAATCCAGATTAAAGGGGCAATAATACGGGGTGGCAATTCGAGGAGGAGGAGGAGGATGTCATGGGATGCTGCAAAAACCTTGGATATGTGAGTTTCACCAAGTCCATGGGGAACTACTGTGTGGAAGCAATGAGGAAACACTGAAAAAAAAATTCCAAAGAAACATGTTTTATGTTACTATAATACATGCTTAGAAAAATATTATTGGCTCTGTTACATATTTAAGAGATGTTATGCTGTTTGCTATGGGTTTTGTATTCTGTTTTGTAGCATTTTTACTATTTTGTATTATAATCCTCTAGTAGGATTGTAAATAAAATTAATAAAACCTGAAGGAGCGTCTCCACACCCATCATTCTGCCCGGACACTGAGGTCCAGCGACAAGGGCCTTCTGGCGGTTCCCTCACTACGAGAAGCCAAGTTACAGGGAACCAGGCAGAGGGCCTTCTCGGTAGTGGCGCCTGCCCTGTTCTCAGATGTCAAAGAGAACAACAACTACCAGACCTTTAGAAGACATCTGAAGGCAGCCCTGTTTAGGGAGGCTTTTAATGTTTAATAGATTATTGTATTTTAATGTTCTGTTGAAAGCCGCCCAGAGTGGCTGGGGAGACCCAGCCAGATGGGCGGGGTATAAATAATAAATTATTATTATTATTATTATTATTATTATTATTATTATTAATTATTATTATTATTGTTGTTGTTGTTGTTGTTGTTGTTGTTGTACTACATACCAATCCCTGCAAATCGATAATTCCATCCAGGGCACTTCGTGTCCGAAATCAGTGTGTTGCACCACTGAGTAATGCATGGAGTTTTCACAGAATCGTAAAATTATAGAGCTGGAAGGGAGCATGGGGGCCGTTTTAACTAAAGCATCCATGACAGTTGGCCATCCACTCTCTGCTCAAAAACCTCCAAGGAAGAAAAGCCCATCATTTCCCGAGGGAGTCCATTCCACTGTTGAATGGCTCTTACTATCAGAAAGTTCTTCCGGATGTTTAGTCGTAATCTCCTTTCTTGTAACTTGAATCCAGGTCCGAGTCCGGCACTCTAACCATTACACCACACTGTCTCCCATGTTGAGGTTGGGGCTGTTCCGTCTCACCAGCAGAACCAAACTGGCACTCCCAACAGTGCACCGAATTGTCTCACCCCCTCAACATCCCCGCACATGCCAGGATGTGGGAGAAACTCCCTTTGGGGGTTCGATACGGAGCCTGAGACCAGATTCCTAATTTGTTGTTTAGTCGTTTAGTCATGACTCTTCGTGACCCCCCTGGATCAGAGTACGCCAGGCACTCCTGTCTTCCACTGCCTCCTGCAGTTTGGTCAGACTCATGTCGGTAGCTTCGAGAACACTGTCCAACCATCTCATCCTCTGTCGTCCCCTTCTCCTTGTGCCCTCCATCTTTCCCAACATCAGGGTCTTTTCCAGGGAGTCCTCTCTTCTCATGAGGTGGCCAAAGTCTTGGAGCCTCAGCTTCAGGATCTGTCCTTCCAGTGAGCACTCAGGTTTGATCTTCTTGCAGTCCATGGGACTCTCATGAGTCTCCTCCAGCACCATAATTCAAAAGCATCCATTCTTTGGCGATCAGCCTTCTTTATGGTCCAGCTCTCACTTCCATACATCACTACTGGGAAAACCATAGCTTTAACTATACGGACCTTTGTTGGCAAGGTGATGTCTCTGCTTTTTAAGATGCTGTCTAGGTTTGTCATTGCTGTTCTCCCAAGAAGCAGGCGTCTTCTAATTTCGTGACTGCTGTCACCATCTGCAGTGATCATTGAACCCAAGAAAGTAAAATCTCTCACTGCCTCCATTTCTTCCCCTTCTATTTGCCAGGAGGTGATTCCCAATTAGTCAAACTTTTTATTCAGCAATGCATTACGGAACAAAAGAGTCCGAAATAATCTCTGAGAGCACTGCATTTACACACACCCTATACAGGAAAAAATTGTGTCCTTTTCTCCCCCACTATCTCTCATCCAACCACAGTTTTTGAAAACACTTACTCAACCCATGGTTGTTGTTTTTTGCTGTATGTGCAGAGCTCTCTTTGCACATTATCTGGCATTGCTTTTCAGCCCTTAGGCTCCTCCAAAACTGGTTCTTACAAGCTTTGTGGTCAGGCCGTACCCTTGTGTATATGAAACTGGCCTTACTGATAAGGGGTTTTGCAGAATTCCTACCTCACCGGCCCTTCAGAAACATCCAGAGGGGTCGCCCAGCAGCTACAGATACCTCTCTGGGTTGCATTTGCTTCTTCATTTTGAACAGTTGACGGCTCAATTGTTGCCGCTTCTTTCTTAAAGAGCTTGGTTGGCTACTAAAATGCCAGATATTACCCAGTTTAAGGAAGAAATGTGGTTTGGGGGAAAGAGGGTTGATCACAGGTGCTCTGCAGGTGGGCAGGGAGGGTGAGACTTGGAAGCAATGCCCCACCCCACCCCAATAATGGTGAGGGGCAGCAATAATTGGGAAATCATGGGAATGTTCAACCTACCTTGGAGGAAGAGAGAAGTCAATGCACTGGGACACTTATGTATTTATTGCAATTATGTATTTATTGCAATTCTCTCCTCCCTACAACCCTGCGAGGTAGGCTAGGCTGAGAGGCAGGGAATGACCCAAGGTCACCCAAATGAATTTCATGGCTGCGGGGAGACTAGAACCCCAATCTCCCAGGTCTAACACCCAAACCACTACAGCGTGGGTAGGCAAACTAAGGCCCAGGGGCTGGATCCAGCCCAATCGCCTTCTAAATCCGGCCCGCGGATGGTCTGGGAATCAGCATGGTTTTACATGAGTAGAATGTGTCCTTTTATTTAAAATGCATCTCTGGGTTATTTGTGGGGCATAGGAATTCGTTCATTTCCCCCCAAAAAATATAGTCCGGCCCCCCACAAGGTCTGAGGGACAGTTGACCGGCCCCCTGCTGAAAAAGTTTGCTGACCCCTGCACTACACCATACTGTCTCTTGCTATTCCGGTTGTGATTTTTAAGGGAGGTACTGGCCACTGAATTATCAGGAGAGGAGAATCAGGTGTGATGACACCAGGGTTTTTTATTTTTTAAAAAAAGGTAAGTGCAGCTATTGCTCATTACTGTGGCCCAACTGGAACTCGGGGTACCAGCTAGAAATATGGCCTCCACTTCCTTGCATCTGTGTGAGGGTTAAACCTCAGCCGTCCTCCCCCACCCCTGCCCTCTTTGTGGAGTCCCAGAGGGACGGGGTGGCTGCCAACAGATCAGAAAGACCTGTGCTGGACTCGATGACCTTCCAACTCTGCAGTTCTATGATGCTGCGATCTCCTCCTCGCTAAGTCCATCCTTTCCCTTCTCTTTCAGTGTGTGGGAAGCCCAGGTTCTCCAGGAGTCTGCTTGCTCGCATTGCCAACGGGCGCTACGCCCAGAGAGGGATCTCGCCGTGGGTTGCCATGCTGCAGAGGAACGGGCGCCCCTTTTGCGGGGGGTCCCTCCTAGGTAAGGGCCTCTGGAGGGGAGTCCACTCTTCCACTTCGCTGGAGCGCTTGAGAAACCGGCTTCCAGGTCCGAGGCTTCCAGCGATGGCTAACCCTGACCTCTTCATTGGGAGGAGGCGGGCTAGGACTTGAGGGGATAATATCATAGAATCACACAACAATGATCCATCCATTTTATGATGTAAATGCCATACTTGCAAACCAACATCAAACCTGAGTGTGATGAGCACTGAGTGTCAGGTTCTCTTATCAGTTGTTCAATAGTAACACCAAGCCATCTTGTTTTTAAGTCTCTTTATTTCAGTGCAAAGCTATTTACAGTGCAGAGTTCAGTTTACCATGTCTGCTCAGTCACTAGCAGAATCCGGAAGTGCCTCCCTTCTGTTTTGGCGCCAACACCAAAGCCTCGGCATCCTGAATTGCCGCCTCCTCCTCCTACGTGAGATAGGCGCCGGAACTGATGCCTCCCCCTCCGAGCGAGTCTGCTGGGTGGTGCCAGGTCTCCCATTAACTCCCTGGACACCTGGCACTCCCTGGCTCCCAGCCACTAACTGCTCCTCCCCCGAAGAGGGGCTGCCAGAGTCACTCGAAGATGGATCTGTTGTTAACACAGGCTGTGGCTCCCTGTAAGCACTCAGAGCTGGTCTGGCAGGGGTGGGCAGATCCCTGACACTGAGGTTACATGAAATACATTCACAAACACACACGACGTAACCGGCTGCACATAAATAATGCTCTTTGTTCCACAACAAATCAATACTGTGCCTGTCTATATAACCTGATATTGCAACAATTGATATTTTATGCAGCAACCACTATGTCATGAGATCCATATCTTGATAGACATCATATGAAACATGCACAACTGACGGAGCCCAGGAGGGCGAAACAAGGCCATTGTTCTGGAAATCCTTGTCGTGGAACTGTAGCAAGCTCCCATTTGGATTATTTGGACACAGAGGCATATGTGGATTAGAAACTAGCTTATATTTGGACTTTATGAACGAACTGGTTTCTTGGGGCTTCTATTTACTTTGTTGATCTTTACACTTTCTTGATCTTTACATACTGATTATGTTTGAGAGAAATATTTGATACTGTGAGAAATATATTGAAGAGCATTATTTATGTGCAGCCGGTTACGTCGTGTGTGTTTGTAAATGCTATACTGGCATTCATAGAATCAGAGAAACTATACAGGTGGAAGTGACCCCAGGTATCATCTAGACCAGCCCTGTGCAATGCAGGAACATAGCTGTCAACTTTCGGATTTGAAAATAAGGGATTTTCCCCAAACCTTCAGATTTAAAAATAAGGGATGCCGCGAGGGTGGTGCAATGGCACCAAGTAGCCTCGCCACCCTGCGCTCCAGAGGCTGCGCACGAACGGGTGAGCGAAAGAGCGAGCGCGTAGACGGCAGGCAGGCTGGCTGTCTGGTTGGGCGTGAGGGTCTGGCTGCACAAGGCATGCAAGCTCCGCCCCCAGTCGGTCTCAGACTCCTTATTGGCAGCCGAGCAACGCAGCTGAGGAGCCTCCCTGGCCGGCAGGGAGGGAGAGGAGCTGCTTCCTTTGAAATCCGGGAAATTTAAGGGATATCAACAATCCGGGATAGCAGCGGGAAACGGCATTGGAATAAGGGAGTTTCCCGCAAAAAAAGGGAGGGTTGACAGCTATGTGCAGGAATCACAGCTAAATAATCCCTGAGAGCAAAACGTTGGACCTCCGGCCTATAACTCCAAGAAGAAGTCAAATGAGGTTTCTCCTGGCAGATTGGGACAAAGATATCACTGCTTTAGTAACGACCTTTTTAGTCACACTTTTACCCAAAAGGGTTCCCAACGAACCATCCTTTCGGGGAACAGACAGGGCGCAGCAGAATATCTATGTGCACACAGTCACCGTGTGACCTTATGACCCTTGACAGCTTCACCCTTCATTATCCCAGTGACCTGAAATGTTTTATACTGTGATGCCAAGAAAGGGATTTGATTTGATTTGAAATTTAATCCCTGAGAGTTGCCCACCCAACCTCTGCTTAAAAACCTCCAACGAAGGAGAATCTACCACCTCCCGAGGAAGACCATTCCACTGTCAAATGGCTCTTACCATCAGAAAGTTCTTCCTAATGTTTAGTCGGAATCTTCTTTCTTGCCTTTTGAATACTTGCACAGTTGAACAAGCTTGCTCCTTCTTCCATGTGACAGCTCTTCAGAGATAGAATCATTGAATCTTAAGAGTTGGAAGGGACCCTGTGGGTCATCTAGTCCAACCCCCTGCAGTGCAGGAATGTCGGCTAAAGCATCCATGGCAGGTGGCCACCCAACCTCTGCTGGAAAACCTCCAAGGAAGGAGAGTCCACCACTTCACAAGGGAGACTCTTCCACTGCCGAACAGCTCTTTGAAGACAATCAGCCAGTGTGGTGTAGTGGTTAAGAGCGGTGGACTCGTAATCTGGTGAACCTGGTTCACTTCCCCGCTCCTCCCCATGCAGCTGCTGGGTGACCTTGGGCTAGTCACACTTCTCTGAAGTCTCTCAGCCTCACTCACCTCACAGAGGGTTTGTTGTGGGGGAGGAAGGGAAAGGAGAATGTGAGCCGCTTTGAGACTCCTTTGGGTAGTGATAAAGCGGGATATCAAATCCAAACTCCTCTTCTTCTTCAAATCCAAACCATCATGTCACCATCTTAGCCCTTTCTTGTTCCCCAGGGAACAGGTGGATTGTGACGGCCGCTCACTGTCTCCACCATGAACTCGACCTGGAGAATCCTGTCCTCCGAAGCTCCGACGTGATCAGCCCTTCGTCGTTCAAGGTGATCCTAGGTAAGCGAGAGGCGGTTGCCCAGGAGAGCAGCCTGTGTCTCAGAAATCCTATATTATAAGAACATGAAACGAGTCTGCTGGATCAGGCCAATGGCCCAATTAGTCCAGCATCCTCTCCTCACAGTAGCCATGCAAGCGGGACCCAAACCCAAGAGCTGTTCTCCCTTCCTGCAGTTTCAGGAAGTGTTCAGAAGCATCACACCCTCCAAACACTGAAGCAGAAACCCTGGATCCTCTCATCAAGAGCAATAGCTCAGTGGCAGAGCTTCTACTCTCCACGCAGAAGATCCCAGGTTCAATCCCTGGCATCTCCAGGTGGATCTGAGCACCTGCCCTGTCTGAAACCCTGGAGAGCCACTGCCAGCCTGTGTTGGCAAAATTGAACTAGATAATAATAATATAATAACAATTTATTACTTATACCCTGCCCATCTGGCCAGGCCTCCCCAGCCACTCTGGGCGGCTTCCAACAGGATATTAAAAACACAATAGAACATCAAACATTAAAAACTTCCCTAAACAGGGCTTCCTTCAGATGTCTTCTAAAAGTCAGATAGTTGTTTATTTCCTTGACATCTGATGGGAGGACGTTCCACAGGGCAGGCGCCACCACCGAGAAGGCCCTCTGCCTGGTTCCCTGTAACCTCGCTTCTCACAGGAAGGGAACGGTCAGAAGGCCCTCGGAGCTGGACCTCAGTGTCCAGGCTGGACGATGGGGGTGGAGACGCTCCTTCAGGTATATAGGACCAAGGCCGTTTAGGGCTTTAAAGGGCAGCACCAACACTTTGAATTGTGCTCGGAAACGTACTAAGAGCCAATGTAGGTCTTTCAGGACCGGTGTTATGTGGTCTTGGAGGACTTTAGAAGACAGCTTCCCGTTGCGGATACACTCTCTCAGACTTCCAGCCTCTCTTTCTGTCTTTCTGCAGGGAAACACAGAACCCAAAGGGAAGATGGCACAGAGCAGCAGCTGCAGCCCCGAAGAATCTCCATCCACCCATCCTACAAGGCGGCCACCTTTGAGTATGACATCGCCCTGGTGGAACTGTCTGAAGAGGCCAGGCTGAATGATTACGTGATGCCCGTTTGCTTTCCAGATAGAGCCTACCCAGAAGGTGAGGTTGTGGCTCCATCCTTCCACCAGACAATGTCGATTGGAGAAGCAGGCAGCCAACGCTTTCAGCTGGCTCGGAAGCATCGATTAAGGCAGAACTTTAACCAATGCAGAATTACATTCCCATGGATTCTGAAAGAATCGCATCGGCTTGACTGCCTGTTTACTCCTGAGCCCAATTCAAGGAGACATAGAATCATAGCGCTGTCAAGTTGGAAGGGACCCAAAGGGTCACCTACTCCAAACCCCTGCGATGCAAGAAAGTCTTGCGTGGGTCAGGACACTAATGCCTATGCAGGGATGTAGGGGTCCAGGGTCGCAGGAGGTCAAATATTCATTACTATTTCTACAGCAGGCTCCCAGTCTCTGTGGGAATGTTCAGGGTGGCAGGAGAGGATATATTTATTATTAATATCTTCCTAAGTAAAGTGTCTTTACTTAGCAGAGTTTACATTCCCCTTCTCACGCACAGCAGAAAACGAGTTGCAAACTTGTGTGAGTTTCTTAAGACAATACGCAATTCCATCTGGCTTGTCCAGATTGAAATGTGTTCTTATATTTTCCTGGCAAGACCCCTTGAATCCCTCCTAAAAGATTAAAGACACCACAGTCTTATTCATAAGCAATAAAAAGAAAGTTTACTCACAATCAGGCAGAGCAGAGCATGATCCCTGAAGGCAGGCTTAAGGCTTAAAGTTAGGTAAAGGTAAAGGGACCCCTGACCATTAGGTCCAGTCGCGGACGACTTTGGGGTTGCGGCGCTCATCTTGCTTTACTGGCCGAGGGAGCCGGCGTACAGCTTCCGGGTCATGTGGCCAGCATGACTAAGCCGCCTCTGGTGAACCAGAGCAGCGCACGGAAACGCCGTTTACCTTCTCGCCAGAGCAGTACCTATTTATCTACTAGCACTTCGACGTGCTTTCGAACTGCTAGGTTGGCAGGAGCAGGGACCGAGTAACGGGAGCTCACCCCGTCACGGGGATTCGAACCGCCGACCTTCTGATCAGCAAGCCCAAATGGCTCTGTGGTTTAACCCACAGCGCCACCCGCGTCCCTTAAAGTTACAAATGTATAAAAACAGGTTCACCCCATAAGGGAGATGACCTGGGGGACTGCTTGGCTGGCAGCCAGCAGTTCATTCCAGGAAGTTCGCAGGACGAAAGGAAGATGGAAAAGAAGGAGAGTGGCAGCATGGCTTGACCTTTTACCAGGTCTGGAAAGGTCTAGTCACATGCAAGAGGAAGGATGCTCCAGCCAGGAGGAGCAGGAAGTGTGGTGTAGTGGTTAAGAGCGGTAGACTCGTAATCTGGGGAACTGGGTTCGCTTCCCCGCTCCTCCCCATGCAGCTGCTGGGTGACCTTGGGCTAGTCACACTTCTCTGAAGTCTCTCAGCCCCACTCACCTCACAGAGTGTTTGTTGTGGGGAGGAAGGGAAAGGAGAATGTGAGCCGCTTTGAGACTCCTGAAGGGGAGTGATAAAGTGGGATATCAAATCCAAAGTCTTCTTCTTCTTCAACTGGCTGGACCAAACATTCCCTTGCATGTCCACTCTAGCAAAACATGGAATGTTGTACTTGACTTCTCCCAGTGGATTACATCCCACAGTCTCCTGCACCTTGAAGGTACGCAATCAGCATGAAAGGTGAGCTTTTTAGCCCCTGTATGCTCCAAAGCTTAGGAACCCTGAAAACACCAGGTACTTCAGTTCCAAGGGAATGGCATGCAAGTTCTGTTTTGGACGATCAAAGTTCATGGAAAACACAACTTAAGCCCTTCCAAAAGGAGGTATCAGATGTGCACAGTAAATGCTAGATCTAACTGAAAGGCAACACGTAGAGATCTTCATTGATCATTTTATTGCATCCAGGGGAGCCAACTATGGGTAGCCCCTATGGGTGAGGGCCCCCCGAAATTTTCAAGGAGGGTTCCGGGGCCCCTCCAAATTCCACGGCAACCATGCATGCACACGGTGTGATGTGCTCACCTCACTTGCTCATGCCATGGCCATGCTTGCCCTGTCACACACACAAGCTGCACAGCATGCACATGACAGGTCAGCATGTCGCACAGCATGCGCAAGGGACATGGGCGCACCTTGCGGCATGTGTGCCCATGGAGGGCCAAAAGTGCCCCACACCTGCAACAGGTGTTTTTGAGCAGTGGGAAGAAAAGATCACTCTTAGGAAGATCTGGTTTGCTTCATCAGACTGCAAGGAATGACACATCCTCCATCCTCTCCAGGTCACCTCTCAGAAGGTAATACAATGCCTGTCTTCTTCTTTTTCCCTCCCACTAGACACCATGGTCATCGTCAGCGGTTGGGGGAAGCAGTTCCTGCAACGTCTCCCAGATGCCTTGATGGAGGTGATGCTCCTTGTCATTCATTATTAAGGTCCATAAATAGCAACACTCTAGAGGTCCCGGGCCCTAAGGAAGTCAGATGAGCCTCAACCAGAGCCAGGGCCTTTTCAACACTGGCTCCGGCCTGGTGGAACGCCCTGTCTCATGAGACCAGGGCCCTGCAGGATCTGATTTCTTTCTGCAGGGCCTGTAAGACAGAGTTGTTCCACCTGGCCTTTGGCTTGGAATCAACTTGATCCCCTCCCCCTCTTTCCTTTTTCCTCCTGTGATGGAACTCCTATTTGGGGACTTCCCTGGCTTTTTCTGGCCCATGTAGGACCAATCTGGATAGTTGGCCTTGGTTCCTTCCCCAAATAGTTTTGATTTGAGTTTCCACTGAAATGAGGCTGCACTTTAATGTTGTTTTTTAATCTTGTTTTTTTAAGTTGTATTTTAATCAATTGTTTTATACCTGGTGTTAGCTGCCCTGAGCCCGGTCTTGGCTGGGGAGGGCGGGGTATAAATAAATTTATTATTATTATTATTATTATTATTATTATTATTATTTTATATATCTGAGAACGGAATGGAATTGCAGTATGGTTAGGGAGCAGGCGTGGAAGTCTCAGTCGTTGCCCTCTCTTTCCATGTCATCGTATGATGAGGGGAGAACAAGCTTGACACTTAGAATCAAAGGATTGCAGAGTTGGGAGGGACCCCAGTGGTCAACAGGACCAATTGCCTGCAATGCAGGAATCACAGCTGAAAATCCCCTGACAGATGGCCACACAACCCAACCCCTCTGGAAAAACCTCCATCCAAGGTAGTCCGTTTCACTGTTGAACAGCTCTTGCTATCAGAAAGTTTTAACGTTAAGTCAGAATCTCTTTTCTAGCAATTTGAATCCATTGGTTTGGGCCCTATCCTCTGGAGCAGCAAAAAAAAACCCCAACCCCACAAGTTTCCTCCATCTTCCCTGTGGCAGCTCTTCAGATATTTGAAGCTGGCTATCATGTCACTTGGGACGCAGGTGGCGCTGTGGGTTAAACCACAGAGCCTAGGGCTTGCCAATCAAAAGGTCGGCGGTTCGAATCCCCACAACGGGGTGAGCTCCCGTTGCTCGGTCCCTGCTCCTGCCAACCTAGCAGTTCGAAAGCACGTCAAAGTGCAAGTAGATAAATAGGTACCACTCCGGCGGGAAGGTAAACGGTGTTTCTGTGCACTGCTCTGGTTTGCCAGAAGCGGCTTATTCATGCTGGCCACATGACCCGGAAGCTGTACGCCGGCTCCCTCGGCTAGTAAATCGAGATGAGCGCCCGAACCCCAGAGTCGTCCATGACCAGGGCCGGCACATCCATTTAGGCGAACTAGGCAGTTGCCTAGGGCGCCAAAATGGAGGGGGCGCTGACCAGCCTGCCCCCCGCCCCCCCGCCGCCGCCCCCCGCCGTCCCAACCAGCAGCGGAGCAAGCAGCTTGGGGCGAAAACTGCGGCGGTGCCAAAATGGAGGGGGCGCTGGCCAGCCTGCCCCTCGCCCCCCGCCGCTGCCCGGTGCCGCCCCAACCAGTGGCGAAAATTGCGGCGGCGCGGGGCGCCCAGCGGGCAGGGGGCGGGGCACCATACGTCATGCGCAATGGCGTCACGTGGCCCGCCCCTCGCCTAGGGCGCCAAAATCCCTAGCACCGGTCCTGTCCGTGACTGGACCTAACGGTCAGGGGTCCCTTTACCTTTATCATGTCACTTCCAGTCCTCTCTTCTCCAGGCTAATCATACCCAATTCCCTCAACCGTTCCTCATCAGGCTTGGTTTCCAGACCCCTGATTACCTTGGTCGCCCTCCTTTGCACCCATTCCAGGTTGTCAATATCCTTCTAAAACTTTGATGCACAGAACTGGACACAGGATTCCAGGTGTGGCTTGGCCAAGGCAGAATAGAGTGGCACTTGTTCCTTAGTCATCCTAGGGACCAGAACCCTATGGGATTAGTGAATCTATGGAGCCTTTGGAGAAGGTCCGTAGCTCAGGGGAAGAATATCTGCTTTGCACGCAGAATCTCTCAGGTTCAATCCCTAGTAGGTGGGGCTGGAAGAGATTCCTGTGTGAAACCTTGCCGGTCTGTGCAGACAATACTGAACTAAATGGACCAACAGTCTGGCCTGGTAGAAGGCAGTTTTGTGTGTTGCACAAAGCAGGACCATTCAGGCACATGAGGCCCGGCTCCTCTTTATCCCAGGAGTCATTTTTTTGTTCTGTGTTGCAGATTGAGATCCCATTGACAGATCACGCCGTGTGCAAAGAAGCCTATCGCAAGCTGCAGAAGGTCGTGACAGGAGACATGATCTGCGCTGGAGAACAACAAGGTGATTCTGAATAAATGTGCAATTAATTGTTGCCATTTTGAATTTTATTGTGTTATTACATTCCTTCGGTCTTTATACTCTTTTAAAATATATTTTTTATTAAATTTTCTGTTTTACATTTTTGAATATTCTTTTAAACAACCTTAAAATACTAATGACTTCCCTTGTTCTTTTTCCATGGCTCATTTTGCATACTGTAAATCCCTGCATATTTTACTTAAGCTAAACCATTCAGTATTCCATTGTTACATCCGTCAAAACTTATTTACACTGTTGAATTTACCTTAGTGCTGCCAACATTTTCAAGTGTCTTCTTCTTCTTCTTTGACGATCACTCGTAGCCGAGTAAGAAACTGTCCATCAGTTTAAGTTGCCATTCTTCTTTGATTGGGACCTCGCTCGTTTTCCATTTTGGGGCTAACAAAACACGGGCCGCAGTAGTGGCATACATAAATAACCTTTTTTGACACCTGGGAATTTTCATCTGAATTATCCCCAACAAAAAGGACCCTGTTTCCCCCCAGAAAGTACTTTTAAACTTTTTTCCCCCCAATTTATTGTACTGTAGATTATTTCCCAATACTCTTTATGAGAAACGGCTTAGGGAGCTGGGTATGTTTAGCCTGGAGAAGAGAAGGTTAAGCGGTGATATGATAGCCATGTTCAAATATATAAAAGGATATCATATAGAGGAAGGAGAAAAGTTGTTTTCTGCTGCTCCAGAGAAGCGGACACGGAGCAATGGATTCAAACTACAAGAAAGAAGATTCCACCTCAACATTAGGAAGAACTTCCTGACAGTAAGAGCTGTTCGACAGTGGAATTGGCTGCCAAGGAGTGTGGTGGAGTCTCCTTCTTTGGAGGTCTTTAAGCAGAGGCTTGACAGCCACCTGTCAGGAATGCTTTGATGGTGTTTCCTGCTTGGCAGGGGGTTGGACTGGATGGCCCTTGTGGTCTCTTCCAACTCTATGATTCTAAGTCCACCATGGGTCTTTATACCCTAGGCTCTTTATAGGGTTGGGGGTCACTGGGGATGAGTTCATGGAACCAAGGAGAGTCGAGTATCACTGTGCCAATCGTCCCCTTTGGGGCAGGGAGATAAGCGTCGAGACACAGGTTGGATACTAATCTATCATGCATGATTTAGCTGAGATTCAGGGGGCTGGACTAGATGACCCCCAGGGTCCCTTCCAACTCTACAATTCCTATTATTCTGATTCTAGGTCCTGTTCTGTACCTTTGCAAACTCCACGTGGAACAGGTGACTTTTCTGGTCTGAAAGATGCCCCACCCATTATTGTGTTGACATTCAGAGGGAGGCGGGAGGGCAGCTGGCTAGCCCCCAGCTGTATCAGGCCCTCCCCGGCCAAACTGCCAGGTGACCTCCGATCTCTGGTGCAACGGAAATAGCGACTCAGGTTTCTCTGAATCCTCTAAGACCTGAGCACACTCTATTTAGCAGATCGCACTGCGCAGACAGAAGTAGCATGAGAGGCTTGTAGGAGCATATTTACAAGCAGTTTATCCTATATAATAATGTTGAAGTGTCTCTGCGTCCAACTTTCTGTGTGTCAGTGGAAATTTTCCACTGAGCATGTCCTATAGGGACGCAGGGATTGGCCGACGCAGAGACTTCGGGCCTTGGATTGGCCGGGAGCGGACGAGGGCGGGGCTGTGCCTTTCCGGGGCGAGAGAGATAGGAAAAGGGAAGAGTGACAACATGCACGAACACTCAGAGGTAAATAGTGATGGGTTCTGGGTAGGGAAAGGGCTATAAGGGATGATAGTGGTAGGAAAAGGGTAGAGGGGACAGAGGTAGAAAAGGAGTAGAGGGACCTCAGAGGTAGGAAAGGGGTAGAGGTGCCACAGAGGTAGGAAAGGGGTACATGGGCCACAGAGGTAGGAAAGGAGTAGAGGTACCTCAGAGGTAGGAAAGGGGTAGAGGGGGCCACAGAGGTAGGAAAGGGGTAGAGGGACCTCAGCCTGCTTTTACAAATGTTTCACCACATATCTTCTGGCGCCCGTTAATTTAACGGGCTGAATGTTCACTTGTTAAGCATAAATCAGGACAGATAAAGATGTGGCATCTCTCCTTCTTCTTCTCAGAGAGAGAGAGTCAAAAGCAAAAGCTTTACGCAACGGAAGTTCCCAGAAATCTGTTCTGGTGTGTGGCAAACATGTGACACATGTAAAAGCCCCATGTCTGCAGCTTAAGGTGGAATGGAATCTTAACATATTGTTTCTCTCTTTCTCATGCAGGAGGAAAAGACGCTTGCAGCGGAGACTCCGGAGGCCCCATGGTCACTCTGAACAACCAGACTGGCCAGTGGCAGCTCATAGGGACAGTGTCTTGGGGTGACGGATGTGGCTTGAATGACCGCTATGGAGTTTATTCCAACGTCCTCCTGACTCTGCCTTGGATTAAGCAGGTCACAGGAGAGCAATACTGAAGTCTCCGAACCGCACGAAGAACCCAAAGCAAAAAAAATTAGAGCAACTGCCGCATTTCAGAATCTTGCTGTCTCCAAAAAGTCTATCATTGCTCTCTGTCCAAGGGTGCTGCTGGTATCAGACCAGGGAAAAGCTTCCCCATTGATTTCCACCTTGGACATGTGGATGAGAAAGGCCTGGCCTGGATCCTACATCCCGCTGAACTGAACTCTGCTCTGACAGCCTGAAGTTGACCTCCTTCCCTGAGATATTTGATGATGATTTCACTTTACAGGGACCCAAAAAGCCTGGATCAAAGTGGTTTGGGGCAGTTTGGTTTGTGAAAGCCTTTTAAAAATTGTGCAAGTCTTCTGCAGCACACAGTCGTGCTTGGAAAGAAAGTCTGTTAACAGGGACTCAAAATAAATCTCAGGGGAAATGCATGGCGTGGCAGCTGGTGTCGCATTTGTGGTGGGGAGGGAACGCAGCTAAATGAAAGAGGACGTTGTGCACAGGTGGTTTTTAATTCAATCCCCATCCTTTCTAGCCAAAAGCGCCTTGGGTACCAGGTCTGCAGTAGACTCCTCTACCTGAACCCCTCGAAGAGCTCCCGTGAGTTGGGGCAGACTGGGATAGATTGGCCCAGTGCCTAACTGGAGAGAAGGCATCCATGATGTCACAGATCTGGGGTGGAGAACCTGTAATGTTGTTGGACTCCAACTCCCATCAGCCCAAGCCATCAAGCCCAAAAGTCAAGGATGTTGGGAGCTGGAACCCAGCAAGGTTCTCCATGCCCGGAACAGATAGAAGAAGAAGGCACCATCCACAAATCTCAGGGACTTGCTGGAAATGCCACTGTTTTGTTTTAAAAATCTGTTAAGACCTGCTTTTGATTCACTTTTCTTTTTTGCATTGAATACATACTTTCTCAGGGCTTTGTGTAATCCTCCCTAAAAAATAATTAAACTTCTGCAACAAGATAAACCAAATTCTGCAGCCTCTGCCAATGATGCAGATGGCTAAAATGTTGTAGCAATGGGTTAATGATTTCAGCAAGTGATTTCAGCTCTCTGACATAGCAGGCAGGAGACAGCGTCTTCATATAACAACTCTTTATTCAGGCAAACAAGACTGGGGGAACTGAGGGTAGGGAAGCTACATTTATAGGGACAGAAGACTGACTAGGAAAGGATATATTTTGGAGGGAACAATCTCAAGCAATCACACAGCTGCTTTTTGGTGGGAACCAATAAGACTGAGGATCCCAATGCAGCAACTTGAATGCACCAATAGTAACTGTTCCTTCTGGGACAGGAAGGCAGTTACTTTACCCTAATGTGATTACAGACAATCGTAATACATATATGATAACACTTTGAATCAATACAACAGAAAAAGTGTGCGTTGCCACCCTCTTGAGTCACATGGCACTGACACCCCACCCTCCAATATCTGGAAATTGTGCACTGCAATCCTATGCATGTCTGCTCAGGTATAGAACCCCCCCCAAAAAAAAAATAATAATAATTCAATTCAATTGCACAGGTAATTGTGTATAGAGTTGCCATTTTATTCAGCCACGCATGTGGCTTTTGAGATTTCACATGGTCATTGCTGCTGCTGCTGCTGCTGCTGCCACCACACACTTGTAGACAAATCTTTGCAACCATAAAGTGGAGAAAGAGGCTATGAGTATTATTATTTTTTTTAAGCAAGCTAAACTCCATGCCATTCTGGAACTTTTCTGTACTCCTGCTGAGCCAGCACACATCCAGCCAGGCTTAAAACGCAAGGTGGTCCTCTGAGTCCCTTTCAGCTCTACAATTCTAGGATTAGGTTGTCATTTGGCCCAGGTACACCCAGACCCAATTAAGGAAGGGAGACCAGGCCAAACAGAGCATTTGCCCTTCCCTTCCTGTGATCTTTCCGCCGCCACCAGGTGGAAGTCTTTGGTTTCCCTGCCAAAGGTCCTCTGGGTCTTCTTGAGGACACCTTCTGGTAATGTGCCGTTGAGTTTTTCATAGAATTGTAGAGTTGGAAGGGATTCCTAAAGTCATCTAATCCAACCCCCTGTGCTGCATAGATCACAGCTATTTATTCCCATTCCAGTAGACAAGGAAGGCAATCACAAAAGCAATGAAGATAAAACAAGCGCAACATTCCCCGTAAGAACTGGGGTCAACGTGGTTTGGAAATGCTTGATCTTTTGGTGTTACCAAGGAGCTGTGAGTGGTTGAGCCTGCCTTACTCTCCTGCAGAACGGCCGGGAGATATGCTAGTCTTTGGAGCTCCCTATGATGACCGGCACCTCTAGGCCACCTATGATGTGCATTGTGTATTCCCAGGTGACAAGCTTCACAATGCTCACGCTTATGAGGGCCCCTGTTCTCAGATACTACCTCAAAGAGTCCTCTGTCATCTAAGTGTTCCCCGTAGCATTCCTTTCTGATGCGGAAGATCAAGCACTCGGTGATATGGGCAACATCCTCCTCGCTGAACTGTGGCTCTTCATACTTGTTTGTAGAGCACCGGTGGCATTGCTGCCTGAAGGTCCTCATCTTGACCGATCCTTGCTTCTCGTATCGCTCCAGGTGCATATGGAACAAGATGACAACTTGATGTGAGGACCAGCTGTGGTAGCATCGTGAACATGTAAAGCTAAACGAGAGAAAGGTGGGAGGAATGGAGAAGAACGGCAACAGGTTTAGAGACTTCTCTTGGTGTTATCCTGGAGAAAGTGCCTGCTTTTTTTACCTGCAGTTGATTTCCCCAGATGGACGGTCCCAGTTACAAAGGAATTTCAGAAATAGACTGGAAAGAGAAGTTGCTGAATTGCAACTTATTACCAAACTTAAAACCATGGAGAGACCTGGTCTGAATAGAGACATTGGATTCTTATCTCACTATACAGTGGACCCTCGACTTACGAAGGTAATCCGTTCCGACGGGACCGTCGGAAGTTGAAAACATCATAAGTCCAGTCCCCATAGGAATGCATTGGGAAGAAAAAATTCGTAGGTCGAAAAAAGCCCTATCTAAACTTCGTAACTCAAGAAAACCCTATCTAAAACGGCCGCAACTTCCTTTCGGAAGTCGAAAAAACTCGGAAGCGCGTGGTCCCTTTGATCCCTCGTAACTCGAAAAATACGGAAGTCGGGTCATTCGTAAGTCGAGGGATCACTGTACATGACGAAGCTATTTTTAGTCATCTCACCCCTTGCTTTTTCCTGCAAGACCAATTGCAGTCATTAACAGTCGTCAACAGGTCTACCTCACCTATAACCCATTCCCACCCCCCTTCTGAGTAATACCCCTCCCCATCCTCTCACTACAGGTATATATAAGGGTCTGGTGACTTCTGCTTCAGTGTATCTGAAGAAGTGTGCATGCACACGAAAGCTCATACCAAGAACAAACTTAGTTGGTCTCTAAGGTGCTACTGGAAGGAATTTTTTTTATTTTGTTTCGATCCCAGTTAGCAGAGGGTTCATCCACACTTGACCTGTGTTTTGATTGTATCGTGTCTTTGGGCCCGAGAGCTTTCCTTGCTGTTCTGCAGCTGTGCCTTGCAAAAATCCAACCTTACTACTGAATCAGATCTTAGAAGACAAGTGGAAAATCCAAAGAGGTTTTGTTTAACTGAGCTGCAGTTCAGTGGGTAGTGTCGCGACCCGACTAGACAGTGGGGTCGCGCCATGAGGGCGCCAGGAAGGGGAACCATGCAGCGGGCCAGGAAAGGGGGCGACAGCGGATCCAGGCACGCAGGGGTTAAACCGAGCGCAGCAAGGCCCGACCTCGCCCAGGCATGCCCCGCGGGGTAAACAACCCCAGGATGGGCGATAAACCGCTAACGAGCCATCAGCGGCGGGCGCGGCGGAACCGTCAGCATCGCAATAACAATGTAAAAGGCACCCATGAATGGCACGGGCAGACCGGAGCAGTTAACTCTTTTGTCCAAGCCATCCCGGGTGGGGAAGAGGATTACCCCCGGACCTTTAGGGCAGAAGGGAGGGGGGAATTGGGAGTCACCCAGCAAAATGTATTTAAGAGGGATTCTGAGATGGCCTCCTCAGAATCCTTATGGACTTTCCACGTTTCTCTGTGTGCTGTGCAATAAACTTCAAGACATCTTCCGCTGACTTCTCGGAGTGGCGTGCGTTCTTGACAGCTAGCTACAGTTACCATTGGGGACACGACAGGTAGGACCGTGTTTTCGCAAGGTACCGCCGTGGAACCATAAGAAATGGTCCCGGACTTGGGGGGACTAATCAGTACACAATATGCTCAGAAAACGAGTCAAAAGAAAATGTATGAGCCTGGAGTCACTTGAAATCCCAGAGCTCCCTTCTGCCCTCCTTTCTAGAGAGGACGCTGTTGTACTGGTTCTCGAAGTTGTTTTTTTTCCTGGGTCGGGCCACACTTTCCGAATACAAATTTGCTTGTGCCGCACTGAATTTTTCATGGATAAGAAAACAAAAAGAAACAGCTTCTAGAAGTGCTTGATTTATAGCACAAAACACAACTACTTTATAATATGACTATGGGACACCCAGAAATTTTAAAACAATGCAGCTACAGAAGAACATGAATCATTTCGCAGATATAATTATAAATAAACAAGCCGCTTACAAACTCAGTGAGAGGTGCAAGCTTGCTTTTGCCAGGTAATCTCAGGTCTAATTTGAGACAAACAAACTCCCATCTCTTCATCAACTCAAATAAGCCTTTCTCTTTTCTGAGCTTTCATATTTGTTAGAGTTGAAAATCCCTGCGCAAAACAATATGTCATGGAGAACTGTAGAAGACTAGCCAATGCTCTTGAGGAGAGGCGTCGATACTGTTTCTGCTTGTATATCCACTGGCGGAGGAAGAGGAGGGTGGGGGGAGCGCATCGCCCCCAGCAGCAAGATCCCGGTGGGGTGCCATCGCGGCTGCCCTGCCGTGCTGGGTGCCACGCCCCTGCAGGCGGCGCACCATGCCCCCGGGACACACGCCAGCCACTCCTCCACCTGCTCTCCGCCCCCTGGTGCCGGAGCATGAAGCTCTGCAACTGTATATCCCCCCCCAAAAAAAAATGGTACTATACTATACTATCTTGGGACACAGGTGGCGCTGTGGGTTAAACCACAGAGCCTAGGGCTTGCCGATCAGAAGGTCGGTGGTTCGAATCCCCGATCGAATCCTGTTGCTTGGTCCCTGCTCCTACCAACCTAGCAGTTTGAAAGCACGTCAAAGTGCAAGTAGATAAATAGGTACCACTCTGGCGGGAAGGTAAACGGCGTTTCCTTGCGCTGCTCTGGTTCGCCAGAAGCGGCTTAGTCATGCTGGCCACATGACCCGGAAGCTGTACGACGGCTCCCTCGGCCAGTAAAGCGAGATGAGCGCCGCAAACCCAGAGTCGTCCGCAACTGGACCTAATGGTCAGGGGTCCCTTTACCTTTACACTACACTACACTACACTACACTACACTACACTACACTACCGAAAACAAACTGGCAAGGTTTGGCTCAGGTGCAGTAAAGGTGTGGCGGCAAAAGGTTTTGTGTGCATAGCTGCTATCCATCTCACGATAACCCCCTGTCTGAGGGGACCCCGACAGATCGTTGAAACCGCTGGTGTGCCAGAGCACATTATGGGGAGAGCTGTAGCTCAGGGGAAGAGATCCGGATCTATCCCCAATGACATCTCTGCTGAATGAAACCCTGGATGCAGGCATGGCCAAACCTGGCCCTCCAGCTGTTTTGGGACTACAACTCCCATCATCCCTAGCTAACAGGACCAGTGGTCAGGGGTGATGGGAATTGTAGTCCCAAAACAGCTGAAGGGCCGAGTTTGGCCGTGCCTGCTGGAGAATCGCTGTCAATCAGGGTAGGGAATACTGAGCTAGATGGACCAACGGCCTCACACAGCAAAAGGCAGCTTTCTATGGCTCTGTACATTGCAAAATTATTAGGTATGCAGTAGCAGCCGATGTTTTACCTTCCGTGAGCATGTTCCTGCAGCGATTTCCTCCACCGAGCTTCCACATTATGGAAGTCAAGGCTCCGATCCATTGTTAGTCGCCAGAAATCTGTCGGTTTCACTGCTTCAATTTTCTCCTGGAAAACCGCCCTCCAAAAGTCCATGTTCATCTTCTCCGTGTATATTTTGGGATCGGTCCTGCTTAATATAAAGACTATTTTTTTTTCTCAGAGGCCAGTATTGGAGTCTGGCGAAATAATGGGTGGTTCACCTTCCTGCCAGCTTTCTATTTCCTCACTCACACAAGCTGCCCAGCCCAAACCTTTGAGAAACGAAACTGAAATGAGACTTACCAGGAAGTTCCTCAACAAACAACATCAGAAGTTGAAAGCCTACTCTGATGGCTTTTGACCAACACCTTTTGTAGCAATACTTCACTGCGGCCCCTTAAGCTTCGCTGCTAGGGTAGTGCTGAACACGTCTTTTCTACTGATTTCCTGCCACTTTGCCTCCTGAGTTATAAGTACTTTCAGGACATGGCTCCTCACACACAATGACCTCACTGTGCCCTTTTTTGTATGTTTTGATTAAACAATTAAATAACTAAGTGTTTTCCGTTAAAGCTATGGTTTTCCCCAGTAGTGATGTATGGAAGTGAGAGCTGGACCATAAAGAATGGATGCTTTTGAATTCTGGTGCTGGAGGAGACTCTTGAGAGTCCCATGGACTGCAAGAAGATCAAACCGATCCATCCTGAAGGAAATCAGCCCTGAGTGCTCACTGGAAGGACAGATCCTGAAGCTGAGGCTCCAAGACTTTGGCCACCTCATGAGAAGAGAAGACTCCCTGGAAAAGACCCTGATGTTGGGAAAGATGGAGGGCACAAGGAGAAGGGGACGACAGAGGATGAGATGGTTGGACAGTGTTCTTGAAGCTACCAACATGAGTCTGACCAAACTGCGGGAGGCAGTAGAAGACAGGAGTGCCTGGCGTGCTCTGGTCCATGGGGTCACGAAGAGTCGGACACGACTAAACGACTGAACAACAACAACAAAGTGTTTTCTGCACAGTTTGCTCTCCTTACCTTGACGCTTCCATCAGCTGGGGCTTCCTGTAGCTTGTGGAGCAGAGATATTGCAAGCAAACGTTGGTTCCTGAGATCAAGGAACAGCCTTTGTCTATGTTCGGTTACAACTGGACTCCATTTTGAATCAAGATGGCGGGTGGAGCCTTTCAAAATGGTGCTGAATTTAACCTCTGATTTCAAAACTGCACTGATTTCGCAGTATTCCCGGGCAATGCCAGGGTATGAGGCTAATATTCTACTATATATTGTTATAGGAATGGGGGTTGGTCTGGATTAAGGTATATTGGTGGGACCCTTCCAGGGCTGTGAGTCTATATTGTGAGAAATGTATGTGTTGTCTTTTCAGTTTGCTTTTCAGAGAAAAATGCTTTTATTAATCATAAAAATCATAGGGCTATAAGAAAATTGCAGCTGAAGTGTGTAAGACTATATAGGAATATTGCAGCCAAGGGTGCGGGTGATTGTTGCTGGCATATTTCAAACTAGCAGTGGTCATGTTTCTTTAGAAATCATTAGGCTGAGGGCTTTTTGAGAGGACCAAGTTGTTGCAAAATTCTGAAGAATTAGCGTATCTTTAGCAACCGTGGCCTGGGGTTTCTTGCAAAACAGGTAGTTGAAACAGGTGTTACACACTTCGGTGAAATAAAGGAACATAGCTTTATTGCTAAAACAGTATGTAAGGGGGCAAAAAAGGTAAAGGGACCCCTGACCATTAGGTCCAGTCTCAGACGACTCTGGGGTTGCGGCACTCATCTCGCTTTATTGGCCGAGAGCGGGCATACAGCTTCCGGGTCATGTGGCCAGCATGACTAAGTCGCTTCTGGTGAACCAGAGCAGCGCACGGAAACGCCGTTTACCTTCACACTGGAGCGGTTCCTATTTATCTACTTGCACTTTGACATGCTTTCGAACTGCTAGGTGGGCAGGAGCTGGGACCGAGCAACGGGAGCTCACCCCGTCACGGGGATTTGAACCGCCGACCTTCTGATCGGCAAGCCCTAGGCTCTGTGGTTTAACCCACAGCGCCACCCGCGTCCCTAAGGTGGCAAAGGCTTGACCAAATAAGGGGCTTTGGGGAACGGGAAAAACTAACCAAATAAGGGGCTTTGGGGGTTAAAGAGGGAGTAGGGGTTGGATTTTACATTGCAATAGACGGACGCGATAGGTGTGAACTTTGAACGCCCCTTCCTAGTGGGCAACAAAGGAGGGAATTGCGCTCAGGAAAAGGGTTTATATCTTCATGTTTTTGATAAGGAAGGGTGTGCCTGCCTTTTCAGGACACCTACTTGCAAGTGTTTATTTTCAATAAAATATTGCTGCTTCATCAACTTTGCCCAGACTTTATTATTTCAAAGGGATCCAGGACTTAAGTCCTGGGGACCAGCATTTATATCCCACAATATCATTAACCCTCCAGAGTATCTTGCTCTTCCTTTGATATTCCCCTGGAGACCTAATGTTTGAATTGCCAGAGAGAGCAAATGCCAACGATGGCACCCGGTTGCCCGTTCACAAAGGCAGCAGCTGCATTCAAAACCATCGGCTAACACAAGACATGCTTAGGCAAGATCTAACTAAACCAGTTTCCATGCTCTTGCTAATCCTCCCTCTATATAGCACAAGGAAACCAAAATGTGCTGCTTCTCCCTGCCTCCTCATGTTTTATTTCCATTCCCAAAGGTGGCAGCTGAGTTCATGACCATCGGCTAACACAGGGCATGCCTGGGCTAGAAAACAGTATGCAAGCTTTTGAGTTCTTCGGAACGCTTCATCAGGCTAGATGGAGAATTCTGAAGAACTCTAAAGCTTGCACATTTTTTAAAAACAACAACAACTTTGGGGTGGGGCATTAGCCTGATAAAGGTATTGCCCTAATGTGGACTTTGGAATTTTTCTTACATGCTAACATGCCTTCCTTTATTTTTTTCCCCCTCTCTTTTCTTCCCAGTCATAGTTACGGGGTTGGAGGAACCCCAACAACCAATTTAATTCAATCGCAATCTCATTATGCTCTTATTATTATTCCTCAGGTCAACTCTATTTCTGACCAGCTAAGAATTTCTATATATATTGATTATTTCAGTAAGTACTGTAGTAAAACGTCCTGAGTTCCAAATCTGCAAATAAAAAGCTACCATAATTTTGTTTAGATACCCAGATGTTTAGAAAGTTTATGCAAGATTTAATCTGTTTTTAGTCTATTGCTATTTCAATTTTTCAAAAGTCTTAAATTATTGTTGTTAATTTCTCTAATCAATAATTACATTGCTTTATTCTTTTTGTAAACCTCTATGAGGCTTTTTTTCAATCAAGCAGATTATAAATTTTATGAAATAAATAAATCCTGTTGCACAAACCTTTTTTACCAAGGAGAGGGGAGTTACCTATTTGACTTGCATTGATATCACTACTATCATTATCATTAGGTATTTTGGAACTATGGGACGCGGGTGGTGCTGTGGGTTAAACCACTGAGCCTAGGGCTTGCCAATCAGAAGGTCGGCGGTTCGAATCCCCGCGATGGGGTGAGCTCCCGTTGCTCAGTCCCTGCTCCTGCCCACCTAGCAGTTCGAAAGCACGTCAAAGTGCAAGTAGATAAATAGGTACTGCTGCAGCGGGAAGGTAAATGGTGTTTCCGTGCGCTGCTCTGGTTCGCCAGAAGCGGCTTAGTCATGCTGGCCACATGACCTGGAAGCTGTACGCCGGCTCCCTCGGCCAGTAAAACGAGATGAGCGCCGCAACCCCAGAGTCGTCTGCGACTGGACCTAACGGTCAGGGGTCCCTTTACCTTTACCTTATTTTGGAAGTATCCATAAGAAATACACAGAATCCAAGTAGGGTTTTTTCTTTTACAATTTATTTTATACATTTGTAACATTTTCCCCTACCCAATCTTCCAACGTCTTAAAATTTCCAGGAACAAGTAATATCTCAGAAAGAAATAATAACAGACCTCTCTTTTTAAGATCAAACAAAACAGGTAATGAACAGCATTAAAACAAAATATGTTCTTATTTTAAAATCTTAAAACGAAAACAAGATGCCCATTGCTGCCCCCCACCCCAATGGCAAATGCAACATGTGAAAACTTTAGAGACTTAGGAGGTAAAAACCAGGGACTCCTTAACAATTCACTGTATAGTTAACTCGCAGTACAATGGTATACAGGTTTGGGGCTTCCATAATTAGAGTTAGTAAATGTTAGGAATTACTAGATGCTTGAAGTCTTCACGTGGGGGAGAGACCGTGTGGCAGTGCAAAATTAAAAAATGCAGTTTAAGCTTGTCTGCCAGACCATGGCATCATCAAAGGGGGGGGCGGGGGGAGAGAGAGCTGTATTAAGTGGGTGGCCATTAATTTGGGGGGGGATTCCACTCCACCTGCAAAAAAAAAAAATCACTTCTATGCCACCTTGTTCATTCCCCAGGTGAGGGACCATCTGCTAAATAAACCACGGAAACTAATTCAAGTCCCGTATCCAGGAGGGACCCAGCATTTATTAAAATTGTTGCAATAGCACAGCCTTGCCAATCAGATGCTCAGTTACTTCTCATGACCTGTAACCTTTCCTGATGTACGTAGGAGGGTGTTTATGTTTCAAGAATGTTCAGGTGTTTTATGATTCTTTGTTTGAACTACTATAAAAGCTGTGTTCTGATTTGACTCTAACAAGCAGCTGATCACACAATCAATTGATTGATTGATTGATTGATTGAACGACATTCTATTCGAGTAACAAAGGAATAAAAGGGGGGGAGGCGAAACTTCCACCAGAGATGTTCTGATCCGTCACAATTTGCCACTGGCTTAACAGTTTCAGAATACAGAAAAGCATTTGTAGACGTTTGACAGCTTTCGTACAGAATTATATTCAGGGGGTGGGCTTCTAAAGTCACGGCAGGCCAAGCCAGCAAGGGGTGGGTGCTATAATTTCGATTGCAGTTTAAATTCACCACCTGCTCTGCAATCACCGGAATCAGTTGGCAATGGAATATCTGTACATATAGGCAATGAAAATTATAATTGAAATTATAAATACTGCTATAATTAGAATTACAAACCAAAGACAGAAATTGCAACTCTGTGTTGGGGCTGAGGACCCTGTGAATGATGGGGCTGAGGACCCTGTGAATGATGGGGCTGAGGACCCTGTGAATGATGGGGCTGAGGACCCTGTGAATGATGGGGCTGAGGGCCTGGGGAATGATGGGCTTGGTATTTCTATCTGTATAATGGTCGCCGGATACCCTGTGCTTTGGGGTTTCCCATGGTGCTCCGCTTGCTTCAACCGCCCTTGTTGCCCTTTGTGGATTCCCAGTTGGCACCCTTCACAAAACTCACGCATATGCGGACCACCCTCGTGACAGACCACCTTAGAGAGCTGGCTGCGGTCAACCTGCTCCCCGTAGCAATTCTCCCTGATGTCGAGGATCAAGTCTTTCAAGATGTCGTCAACATCATCCACGGAAAAAAGTGGCTTTTCGTACGTGTCCAGAGAGCATTCGTGGCACCGTTGACCGAAGGGCTTCATCTTGACGTGGCCTCGCCTCTCATAACTCTCCCATTGCATGTGGAACAAGATAAGAACTTGGTGTGAGGACCAGCTGTGGGAGCATTCGGAACAGATAAATCTAACAGGGAGAGAGAGGGAGATGATGGGAGAGGAAGCAAGCAGAATTAGGAACTTCTGTTGAGGTTCTCCTAAAGAGTGGACCTCAGGAGAACCCTACATGGAAACCTGGAGAACCGAAGCCGGTCAGGGGAGACAGAACTGTGCTGGATGGACCAATGCTCTGATTCAAGAAAAGGCAGCTCTCTATGTTCCTACGCATCACAAAAATATTAACTATCTGGTAGAAGCTTTTATTGTTTTTGTTTTACCTTCCATGAGCACGCTCCTGAAATGTTTCCATCCACCCACGTTCCACGCTGTGGAAGACAAGCCTGTGATCCATTGTCAGCCTCCAGATATCATTTGGCTTCACCTCGTTCATCTGCTTCTTAAAAACCCGTCTCCAAAAATCCATCGTGAGCCTATTCATGTTTCTTTTCCGATCGGTGTTTCTTAATGACAAAAGGTGATTGTGGTCTTTTTTGCAGATGCCAGAATGGGATGCAGTGAGAAGGTGGGTGCCGTTTCTGTTTACCTGCTCTGCCTTTCCTCACTCTCACAAGCTGACCGGTCCGTACGTTTGAGAAACAAAACTCAGCCAAGAGTTAACAACACCAGAGGTTCAAAGTCAACTCTGAGGACTTTGGGACAACTCTTTCTGTAGTTTCCAGGTGGCATGGATAGGATAGCCAACAATAGCTTTTATTCCCTGTTTAGTTTACTTGCAATACAATGGTATATAGCCTACTTCCATAGTTGCCAAGGTAACATTTCTAAGCTTCTTTGTATACTATTTTGTGTTTTAGTTAATAACTCCAATGAACATTACACTTGCTGTTTGTTAACTGCCTTGATCCTTCCTCCAAAAATGATCAAGCAGTATGTCACTGGTGGCTTCAATTCTTTCTTGTTAATGTGTTTTAAAACGGCTGAAGAAAGTAATACATTGGGATACCAGTACCTGGAAACTGCAGGAGAGGAGAGTCCCCTGGGAAGCTCAGGTCCTGCTTCCTGGTTTCCCATTGGGGCATCTGGTTGACCACTGTGAGAACAGGATGCTAGACTAGAGGGGCACCCATTTTCCCGATCCAGCAGTCTCTTTTTTATGTTTTTATACTCCTTTCTTTTAAAAAGCGCTTCTGTTGCACTGGGGAGACAGAGAACCTTGCTCCATTTTAATTGCGCAAAACTAAATGTCCTGGGTTAAACCACAGAGCCTAGGGCTTGCCGATCAGAAGGTCGGCGTTTCAAATCCCCGCAACGGGGTGAGCTCCCATTACTCAGTCCCAGCTCCTGCCAACCTAGCAGTTCAAAAGCACGTCAAAGTGCAAGTAGATAAATAGGTACCGCTCTGGCGGGAAGGTAAATGGCCTTTCCGTGCGCTGTTCTGGTTCACCAGAAGTGGCTTAGTCATGCTGGCCACTTGACACGGAAGCTGTACGCCGGCTCTCTGCCAATAAAGTGAGATGAGCGCCACAACCCCAGAGTCGTCCACGACTGGACCTAATGTTCAGGGGTCCCTTTACCTTTAAATGTCCTGGGTATGTGCTTGAATCCACGTCTCCCCAAACCATTTCAGTCTGGAGAATGTATCCAGAGAATTATATTCAGGGGGTGGAGTCTCCTTCCTTGGAGCTTTTTAAGCAGAGGTTGGATGGTCATCTGTCCATTGTCCAATCTGTACAGTGCTATACAGTTTTGGGACGCCCATAGAGTTAGTAAATGTTAGGAATTACTAAATGTTCGAAGTCTTCACCTGGTGGAGAGACAGTGTTGCAGTGATTTAAAAAATGCAGTTTAAGCTTGTCTACCAGACCAGGGCATCGTAGGGACTGTGGGCGGGGGGGGGGGGAGAGTTGTTAAGACGTACAAAGATGTTGATGGTCACTGATCAACACATGAAGGAAAACCCTTGAATTTGCTGAAATTCAAAGGTTAAGCCTTTTCTAGTATGGAAACGTAATTATGGGGAAAGTTCACCTGTTCACATTCTATCTGTCAGACACTGTATTACATAGGTGGCCATTAAAAAAAAAATATGGGGGGGTGACTGTTGTGTACTGAAGTAGAGGCACAACACTGGAGTAGTCAGGAACTGGTTAATGGGAGGGATTGCTTTTAATTAGTTGCACCTGGATGGGCTTGGCTATCCCAGGTGCTTATATATAGCAGGAAAGCTGGGGATGTCTCTGTTCTGTTACTGTTCTGTTCATGTGCTGTGACTTACCTGCTGCTATGAATAAAGACACTATCGTAACACTACTGGCTGGACCCTTGATGTAACATTGGCGACGAGGATGGGATACAGCCAGTGAAGTGCAGTGATGTCTGAGACCAACCAAAACGCCCGGAAAGAATCGGCTAACGGTATGGCAATACGTGGCTCGATTGAGGAATTTAACATCAATGAGCCAGAGGAATGGAGTGATTACCGTGATAGACTTAAGTTTTACCTCTGTGCAAATAGGATTACCAGTGCAGAGGAGAGACGGGATACACTCCTTAGTGTGTGTGGAAAGGCTACTTTTAAACTAGCTAAGAACCTTATTGCTCCAGCCACGCTTGAGTCAAAGACCTTCGAGGAGTTGACTGAGGTGCTCGGCAGCCATTTTGAGCCAGCACCTTCGCTATTGGCCCGCAGACAGATGTTCTACCGACGGGACCAGCAGGGCGGAGAATCGGTATCAGCGTTTGTGGCTGCCTTGAGGGAGCTCACTCGGTACTGTGAGTTCCAGCACTTGGAAGAGATGCTGAGGGATCGTTTTGTGTGTGGCCTGCGTGATGAGAGGGTGCAGCGGGAATTGGTTGCAAAAAAGTCTTTGACATTTCAGGAAGCGTACGATTATGTTACGTCCCGGGAAGGGGCAGACCGCACAGTCCGAGAGCTCCGCGGTGGACAGATGACCGGGGCGCATGCGGTGGAGATTGACGACGCAGAGGAGGGCTCAGTGGACGAGGGGGCGTTGAAGGTGTCTCAGTCCTCTCGTCAGTCATCCCGCCGGCAGCAAGGGAGTCGTCAGCAAAGGAGTCGTCAGTCACCCCCCAGGAATTGTGAGAGCTGCGGAAACGCACACGATCGGAGGAGTTGTAGGTTCCGCGACGCCCAGTGTCGGAAGTGTAAGAGGATGGGTCATATTGCCCGAGTCTGTCGAACCGGGGATCGAGCGCCACGAGACGGAGAGAGGAGAGATCGAGGAACGAGAGATCGTTCAAGAGAGAGGTTGGAATGTTGGGGCTCAGAGACTGAGATGGTGGGTCAGTGTTCTTCGACCTGTATTCAGTCCCAAAGTGAGAGCGCACGGCCACCACCAAGGATCACGAGAGTGGTTCGTATAGAGGGAGTGCCCTGTGAACTGGAAGTGGACTCTGGGTCGGGGTTCATGATTGTTTCGGAGGGCACCTTCCGCAAGTTTTGCCCCCAAGCAGGCCGTAATTGTCTTCGTCCCCTTGATTGCATCTTAAGAGATTTTAATCAGAACCCGGTGCCTGTCCTGGGGGTTGGGAACTTCCGCATCCAGCATAGAAAATTTAAAGGCAAATTGCGAATTGTGGTCGCTGGGGGCCGGCGGCCGGACTTACTGGGGCGCGATTGGTTCGAGGCTTTTGGCATCCGCCTAGAGGGGGCCTACAAGATAGAGTCAGCACCATCATCTTTTGACGAGTTGTGCCAGGAGTTCGCAGCAGTTTTTGATGGGCAGTTGGGACGATATACAGGACCGCCAGTGTCCTTTGATCTGGACCCGGCCGTTTGCCCTATTCGAATGAAGCCGCGTCGTGTGCCATTTGCGTTGAAACCAAAGATTGATGAGGAGTTGGACAAGCTTGTGGAGCAGGGGGTGTTGGAGCCCGTCTCGCATGCCCGCTGGGAGACACCAATCGTGTGCCCGTTGAAGGCAAATGGTGCAGTACGGATCTGCGCGGATTATAAGTGCACCTTGAACAAAGCACTGCAGCAAAATGCCTACCCAGTGCCAGTGGTAAGTCATGTACTCGCGTCCCTGGCAGGGGGGCAGATTTTTGCAAAGCTAGACTTGGCGCAGGCCTACCAACAGCTCCCGGTAGATGATACTACAGCAGACGCGCAGACAATTGTTACTCACCGGGGAGCATTTCGGGTTAAGCGCCTGCAGTTTGGGGTTAGTGTGGCCCCGGGAATATTTCAGGGACTGATGGAGCGGCTACTGAAGGGAGTTCCAGGGGTAATTCCCTACTTTGATGATATATTAATAGCCGGAGCATCCACAGAGGAACTGATTCTCCGCCTTCGTGAAGTGCTGACCCGCCTTGCAAAGGCCGGTCTTAAAGTTAAGCGGGAGAAGTGTTTCTTGGGTGTTTCCCAAGTAGAGTTCCTGGGATTCCTAGTGGACGCTAAGGGTATACACCCCACTCCTGCGAAAGTGACTGCCATCAGGAGTGCACCAGCCCCACAGTCAAAGAAAGAGCTGCAGTCATTTTTGGGACTCCTCAATTTTTATCATGCATTCCTCCCACATAAGGCGTCCATCGCAGAACCATTACATCGGCTGTTGGAGGATCGGAGAACTTGGAAGTGGGGAGAGAGGGAAGCTGCGGCTTTCTCTGCAGTAAAGGACTTACTATCGTCCGAGAGTGTACTTACCCATTTCCGTGAAGATCTGCCCGTGTTGCTGGCTTGTGATGCATCTCCCTATGGGATTGGAGCCGTGCTGAGCCACCGGTTGCCAGATGGGCGGGAAGCCCCCATTGCTTATTTTTCTCGGACCTTGTCGGCGGCTGAGAGGAATTACGCACAAATTGACCGAGAGGCTCTGGCGTTAGTCGCAGGAGTAAAAAAGTTCCACGACTATGTGTACGGACGGCCATTTGAGCTCGTGACAGATCACAAGCCATTGTTGGGGTTGTTTGCGCCGGACCGGCAGACACCCCAGATCTTATCGGCCCGTATGTTGAGATGGGCTGTGTTTTTGTCAGCTTACACGTACGAACTGGTGCATCGACCAGGCAAGGCTCTGGGTCACGCCGATGCCCTTAGTCGACTACCGCTGCCGGAGCCGGCTGAGGACCCCTCCCCAGCGTATGGCGTGATGTCGTTGGAAGATCTGCCAAAGCCTCCTGTTAGTGTTGCGGATGTGGCCACTTCCTCCGCCAAAGATCGCACACTGGTGCGCGTTTTGGACTGGGTGTGGAAGGGGTGGCCAGAGGGCAGGGTTTCAGAAGAGTTCCGGCCATACGAGTCCCGGCGAGATGAGTTGTCAGCGCATAAGGGGTGTCTGTTGTGGGGGAGCAGAGTTGTGGTTCCCCCCAAGTTGCGACAGCGAGTGTTGGAAGCGCTACACGAGGGTCATCCAGGAATTGTGAGAATGAAGGCACTGGCTCGCAGCTATGTGTGGTGGCCGAAATTGGATGAGGCTATCGAAGAGTGGGTGCGGAAATGCCATCCGTGCCAGGAATCAAGGCCGGTAATGCCTCAAGCCCCAGTGCAGCCATGGGAAGTTACCAAGGAGCCATGGTCACGGTTACACGTGGATTTTGCGGGGCCGTTCCAGAGCCAGACATTCCTGATTGTGGTAGACTCCCACTCTAAATGGTTGGAAGTTATCCCGGTGACCCGCATGACATCAGGCGTTGTTATACGGAATCTGCGGGCCTTGTTTGTGACCCATGGACTGCCAGACACTATTGTGTCGGATAATGGAGCACAGTTTACATCAGTGGAGTTCAAGGATTTTATGAACATTAATGGAATCCGCCATGTCACCTCGGCCCCGTTCCACCCATCTACAAATGGGCAAGCGGAAAGGATGGTGCGCACCACGAAGGACGCGCTGCGGCGGATAGTCTATGGGGATTGGCATCAGAGACTATCATCCTTTCTACTATCGCAGCATGTGACACCACATTCAACAACGGGGAGGAGCCCAGCAGAGCTGTTGATGAGGAGGCGGCTGACGACCCGTTTGGATAGACTGCATCCGGATCGTGCACCAGTTCGGCCGCAGTTGCACGAGACTACGAAGGCGCCACGGATATTCCAACAGGGGGACCCTGTTTATGCAAAAAAACTATGGGGCAGGCCCTGTGTGGATTCCGGCCACAATTGCCAGACCAACGGGCCCCGTGTCCTATGAGGTCGTGGAAGACGGCACTAGTAGCCTTCGCCGCCATGTTGATCAATTAAGGCAGCGGTGGCCCGTCCGAGAGGACGGGTCGGCTACAATGGAAGGGGAACAATCAGCGGTGCAGGCTAGCGGGGAACTAGCAGTCACCCCTCCACCGGAGGCAGTGGCTGTCCAAGCGGGAGACAGGGAGGCTGGGCCAGAAGAGGCTGCGAGTGGGACTGAATCACGACTAGAGGGTGAAGAGACCCAAGTGGGGGGTAGCCCCCGGGGGTCTGAGTGTAGACGGTCTCAGAGGGTGCGAACTCGCCCACGATACCTGGAGGACTATGACTGCGGGCTGGTACGGAGGGATGGGGGTCATTGTGTGTGTCACACGGGATGTTGCTGTGTGTGTCACACTGGATGTTGTTGCTGTTTTAAGGGGGGTTCTTGACTAAGAGGGGAGGGGTGTTGTGTACTGAAGTAGAGGCACAACACTGGAGTAGTCAGGAACTGGTTAATGGGAGGGATTGCTTTTAATTAGTTGCACCTGGATGGGCTTGGCTATCCCAGGTGCTTATATATAGCAGGAAAGCTGGGGATGTCTCTGTTCTGTTACTGTTCTGTTCGTGTGCTGTGACTTACCTGCTGCTATGAATAAAGACACTATCGTAACACTACTGGCTGGACCCTTGATGTAACAGTGACCATCCACTCCACCTGCAAAAGAATTCACTTCTATGCCACCTTGTTCATTCCCCAGGTGAGGGACCACTTGCTAAATAAACCATGGAAACTAATTCAAGTCCTGTATCCAGGTGGGATCCAGCATTTATTAAAACTATTGCAATAGTTTTGCCATCCAGCTACTCAGCTACTTCTCATGACCTGTAGCCTTTCCTTATGTTTGTAGAAAGGTGTCTATGTTTTGAGAATGTTCAGGTGTTTTATGGCTCTTGTTTTGCTGTGTTTTAACTACTATAAAAGCTGTGTTCTGATTTGCCTCTAACAAGCAGCTGATCACACAACGGTTGGTTGGTTGGTTGGTTGGTTGGTTGGTTGATTGATTGATTGATTGATTGATTGATTGACTGATTGATTGATTTATTGAGTGAACGACATTCTATTCGAGTAGCAAAGAAATAAAAGGGAAGAAAAGGCGAGTTTTCCACCAGAGATGTTCTGATCCGTCACAATTTGCCACTGGCGTAATAGTTTCAGAATACAGAAAAGGATTTGTAGACATTCGACAGCTTTTGTACAGGAGGCGGCAGGGCTTCTAAAGTCACGGCAGGCCAAGCCAGCAAGGGGTGGGTGCCTGAATTTCCATTGCAGTTTAAATATACCACCTGCTCTGCTATCCCCAGAACCAGACAATGAAAATTAGAATTAGAATTAGAATTATAAAACAAAGGCAGCAATTACAACTCTGTATAGGGAATGAGGACCCTGTAAATGATGGGGCTGAGGACCTGGGGAACGATGGGCTTGGTGTTTCTATCTGTATAATGGCTGCCGGGTATGTTGTCCTTTGGGGTTTCCCATGGTGCTTTGCTTGCTTCGGCCGCCCTTGTTGCCCTTTGTGGATTCCCAGGTGGCACCCTTCACAAAACTCACGCATATGCGGACCACCCTCATGACAGACCACCTTAGAGAGCTGGCTGCGGTCAACCTGCTCCCCGTAGCAATTCTCCCTGATGTCGAGGATCAAGTCTTTCAAGATGTCGTCAACGTCATCCTCGGAGAACTGTGGCTTTTCGTACGTGTCCAGAGAGCATTCGTGGCACCGTTGACCGAAGGGCTTCATCTTGACGTGGCCTCGCCTCTGAGAGCTCTCCCATTGCATGTGGAACAAGATAAGAACTTGGTGCGAGGACCAGCTGTGGGAGCATCCGGAACAGGTAAATCTAGCAGGGAGAGAGATGGGGGGGGGGAGCAAGGAGAATTAGGTTCTTCTGTTGAGGTTCTCCTGAAGAGTGGACCTCGCTTTTTGTACATCTTAACCTGCAGCTCATTGCCCATAGAGAACAATGGTTTTAAAGTACTCAGTGATTCCCCCTCCCAGTGGTTCTTCCCCAGCCATACCCACTCGCCGCACACCTGAGAAGAAAAGGAGAGCAAAGGTGTTGTGATAGAGAGAACATCCACCAAAACGTCATATCACATGAGACAAAACAAACTCCCAGCTGGGTTCCCTCTGCAGGTATGCTGGAGCACAAGATGGGATGAGACATAGATCAGGAGAAGAGAGTCCGCACACTGAATGTCCCAGTTTCAATCCCCAATGGCATTGCAGGGGGTTGGACTAGATGACTCTTGGGGTCCCTTTCAACTCTACGATTCCATGATTCCATTTAGGGCCAAGAGAGAACCCTAAATGGAAGACTGGAGAACCACAGCCAGTCAGGGGAGATAATAATAATAATAATAATAATAATAATAATAGATTATTATTTATTATTTAAACCCCACCCATCTGGCTGGGTTGCCCCAGCCACTCTGAGCGGCTTCCCACAGAATGTTAAAATGCAATAGTCTATTAAACATTAAAAACTTCCCTAAACAGGGCTGCCTTCAGATGTCTTCGAAAAGTCTGGTAGTTGTTTTTTTCTTTGACATCTGAAGGGAGGGCGTTCCACAGGGCGGGTGCCACTACCGAGATGGCCCTCTGCCTGGTTCCCTGTAACTTGGCTGCTTGTAGCGAGGGAACCGCCAGAAGGCCCTCGGCGCTGGACCTCAGTGTCCGGGCAGAACGATGTGGGTGGAGACGCTCCTTCAGGTTTAGGGCTTTAAAGGTCAGCACCTTATAAGGGAGACAGCACTGTGCTAGATGGACCAATGCTCTGATTCAGGAAAAGGCAGCTCTCTATGTTCCTGCGCATTACAAAAATATTAGCTATCTGGTAGAAGCTTTTTTGTTTTTGTTTTACCTTCCATGAGCACGCTCCTGAAATGTTTCTGTCCATCCGGGTTCCACACTGTGGAAGTCAAGCCTCGGATCCATTGTCAGCCTCCAGATATCATTTGGCTTCACCTCGTTCATCTGCTTCTTAAAAACCCGTCTCCAAAAATCCATCGTGAGCCTTTTCATGTTTCTTTTCCGATCGGTGTTGCTTAATGACAAAGCTGAGTGCAGTCTTCTTTTGGAAAGGCCAGAATGGGATGCAGTGAGAAGGTGGGTGTCGTTTCTGATTCCCTGCTCTGCCTTTCCTCACTCTCACAAGCTGACCAGTCCGTACGTTTGCGAAACAAAACTCAGCCAAGAGTCAACAACACCAGAGGTTCAAAGTCAACTCTGAGAGGTGAGTCCACTCACCTCTTTATCGGTGGGCGGCATTGCATTGGGTAAGCCTTTGGTTGGTTGGAGGGGAGGTTATTGCCTTCGCCTGCCCCTCCTCAGTAAGGGTATCCTGTTAAAGGGATCGGGGGGGGGGGTGAATACTGTCTGAAGCCTGTGCCGTGTCACAACCACTATGCGGACCCCTCAGGGTGGTGCCATAATAATAATAATAATAATAATAATAATAATAATAATTTATTATTTGTACCCCGACCATCTGGCCGGGTCCCCCCAGCCACTCTGGGCAGCCTCCAACAGATATTAAAATACATTAAAATATCACAGGTTAAAAACTTCCCTAAACAGGGCTGCCTTCAGGTATTTTCTGAATGTCAGATAGTTGTTTATCTCTTTGACCTCTGATGGAAGGGTGGGTGCCACTACCAAGAAGGCCCTCTGCCTGGATCCCTGTAACCTCACCTCTCGCAATGAGGGAACCGCCAGAAGGCCCTCGACGCTGGACCTCAGTGTCCGGGCTGAACAATGGGGGGAGACGCTCCTTCAGGTATACAGGACCGAGGCCGTTTAGGGCTTTAGAGGTCAGCACCAACACTTTGAATTGTGCTCGGAAACGTACTGGGAGCCAATGTAGCTCTCTCAGGACCGGTGTTATGTGGTCCCGGTCAGGGGCGTTCCTACACCTTGGCTACCTGGGGCGGGAAGCCAAGAGACACCCCCGGGGGCAGGGCATCGCGGTGTGTGCGTGCGTCGGACTGCGCATGTGCGGCAGTCCGTACAGAGTGTGCATGCGCAGAAGCCGCACATGTGCAGTCCGTAAGGGTGCCCAAAAAAATATTCCGCACTGGGTACCATCTGGGCTTGCTACGCCAGTGATCTCCCCATGCCATCTTGCTTTCTAAAAGCAAGACACGCCGTCTGACCCACAAGGAGTCTAATTTCCACACCCACTCAAAACACACCCACACTTGCCACATTTGCATGGTCAGGCTTTCCTTGCTCAATGACACGCCAGCAGCCACACTTCACCCCTTCGCAGGAAATGCACCCAGTTTCCTGTGGTGTAACAGAACAACCCCACTTCCGACCACCAATACCTCGGATGCTTATTGGCTTGTCACAGCGGCACCTAGCCAGAGCCCAGGTGGTGTGTCTGCTCTTGCAGCTCTCGGCGACTGAGGTTTGCCCGCATGGGGTGGTTCACAGTTCTGAGAAGCAGCCGGTGGCCTTTTTTCAAGTCAGCATTTTTTTTTTGCTGTCTCTGCTGCCTGCCTCCAGAATCATTCGGCTGCACAGACTCGGCATAGCTGTCAACTTTCGGATTTGAAAATAAGGGATGGCGCGAGGGCGGTGCAATGGCACCAAGTAGCCTCGCCACCCTGCGCTCCAGAGGCTGCGCGCGAACGGGGGAGCAAAAGAGCGAGCGCATAGATGGCAGGCAGGCTGTCTGTCTGGTTGGGCGTGGGGGTCTGGCTGCACAAGGCATGCAAGCTCCGCCCCCAGTCGGTCTCAGACTCCTCATTGGCAGCCGAGCAACGCAGCTGAGGAGCCTCCCTGGCCGGCAGAGAGGGAGAGGAGCTGCTTCCTTTGAAATCCGGGAAATTGAAGGGATATCAACAATCCGGAATAGCAGCGGGAAATGGCATTGGAATGAGGGAGGGTTGACAGCTATGACTCAGGGGGCTGCGAAAGGAGACCTTTCAGGGGGTGGGAAAGATTGAAAGGCTGCAGGACAGGTGGGTAGGCGAGTAGGCAAGTCAGGACATGAATCTGGCGACACATAAAGCCAGGGGCGTAGGAAGGGGGGTGCGGGCGGTGCGGCCCACCCCGGGTGTCACCCCTGAGGGGGTGACAAAATGGCACACCGCGGGAGGCAGCACTTACCGCGGGGCCTGGCCTGCAGTGCGCCTGAGCCACACGGCTTTCCTGGGAGTGATGCAGTGGCTCGGGGGCCCGTGCTGCCGGAAGTGGCAGCGTGGGGCTTGCGTCCACCAGGCGGACTCTGTGGGCAGCTCACCACGCCGCCCCCCTGAGCGGATCACCATCCCGCCCCCATGTGCAGATTGTCATGACACCCCCATGGGCAGACCACCCCGCCCCTGTGGTGCTGGAGCAGCTAGCTACGCCCCTGCGTAAAGCCAGTTTGCTCGGCAGGGAAGATGTGCCTATTCCATGCATTTTGCAAACAACGTATAGGTAAAGGTAAAGGGACCCCTGACCGTTAGGTCCAGTCGCAGACGACTCTGGGGTTGCGGCGCTCATCTCGCTTTACTGGCCGAGGGAGCCGGCGTACAGCTTCCGGGTCATGTGGCCAGCATGACTAAGCCGCTTCTGGCGAACCAGAGCAGCGCACGGAAACGCCGATTACCTTCCCGCCGGAGCAGTACCTATTTATCTACTTGCACTTTGACGTGCTTTCAAACTGCTAGGTTGGCAGGAACTGGAACCGAACTGGAGCTCACCCCGTCACAGGGATTCGAACCGCCGACCTTCTGATCGGCAAGCCCTAGGCTCAGTGGTTTAGACCACAGCGCCACCCGCGTCCCTCTACTGGCCACGATGGCTCTGTTCTGCCTCCACAGTTGGAGGAAGGAGTTTCTGCTAGAAACCACAGGAGGGGAGAGGGCTGTTGTGGTCAGGTCCTGCTCCGGGTCTTCTTGTTAAGGGCACTTGGTTGGCTACTCTGAGAACAGGATGCTAGACTAGATGGGCTACTGGCCTGATCCAGCAGCCAGCCTCTTCTTACGTAGCTGCTGCTCATTAGGGTGAACAAGACACTGTCTTACCAGCCTTAGTCTGCTGCCAGCTTCCTCCTCCTTTCTCTCAGTTGGTGCCCTGCAGAGCTCAAGAGGAGGAAGAAGATGGAAACAAGCCAAGAATTACCTGGCTCCACCTGGGATGGGCACTGGTGGCGCCTCCTCCTGTTGGACTCCTTGCCTTCCGCCCTACCGGCCCCAGCTGGATGAAAAGGTCTCTGCCCTCCATGATTAAGAAGACTACAGGATCCTTTGAGGGATGTTGCGTGCTTTAAACGGATCGTGTGCATGCAGACACAGGGAGAGAGGCTGTTGGGAAGCAGGTGTCATATATAGAATTGTAGCATTGGAAGGGATCCCCAAGGGTCCTCTAGTCCAACCCCCTGCCCTGCAGGCATCAAAGCGGAAGAATCCCTGAGAGTTGGCTACCCGACATGTGTTTAAAGACATGAAATGAGAGGCCACCACTTTCTGAGGAAGTCTTTACAGCTCTTAACCTCATAAAGTTCATCTTAATGCTAGTCAAATTCTCCTTTCTTGTCATTTAGATCCACAGGATTGGGTTCTGCCCTCTGGAGCATCGGAAAACAAGTTTGCTCTGGAAACCCAGCCAGGTGGGCAGAGTAATAATAAATAATAATATATTACACAGTGTGGTGTAGTGGTCAAGAGTGGTGGACTCGTAATCTGGTGAACTGGGTTTGCGTCTCCGCTCCTCCACATGCAGCTGCTGGGTGACCTTGGGCTAGTCCCACTTCTCTGAAGTCTCTCAGCCCCACTCACCTCAAAGAGTGTTTGTTGTGGGGGAGGAAGGGGAAGGAGAATGTTAGCTGCTTTGAGACTCCTTCGGGTAGTGATAAAGGGGGATATCAAATCCAAACTCTTCTTCTTCTTCTACTTATACCCTGCCAATCTGGCTGGGTTTCCCCAGCCACTCTGGGCAGCTCCCAACAGAATATTAAAAACATGATAAAACATCAAACATTAAAAACTACCCTAAACAAGACTGCCTTCAGATGCCTTCTAAAAGTCAGATAGTTGTTTATTTCCTTGACATCTGATGGGAGGGCGTTCCACAGGGTGGGTGCCACTACCGAGAAGGCCCTCTGCCTGGTTCCCTGTAACCTCACTTCTCGCAGGGAGGGAACCGCCAGAAGGCCTTCGGAGCTGGATCTCAGTGTCCGGGCTGAATGGTGGGGGTGGAGACGCTCCTTCAGGTATACTGGGCCGAGGCCGTTTAGGGCTTTAAAGGTCAGCACCAACACTTTGAATTGTGCTCGGAAACGTACTGGGAGCCAATGTAGGTCTTTCTGGTGTTATATGGTCTCAGCTATAATTTATTATTATTATTATTCCACGTGACGGCCCTCAAGATATTTCACAGAATCATAGAATTGAAGAGTTGGAAGAGACCATGAAAGTCATCTAGTCCAACCCCCTGCTGTCAGGGGGCTGCAGAACCCCCCTGCCAGTCCGGCTTTAAGCGAGTATAGGCAACAGCCGGAGCTCTTGGAGACAGATTCCTCTCCCTCCTCCCCCTCCTCGTCGGGAGGGAGCTCTGGAGAAGAGGGGGCTAAGGCTTCAGCCAGCCATGCAGAGCCCCAGCTCCGTGTCTGGGGAAGCTAGGAGAAGAAGGACCAGGCAGTTCCGGTTCCCGAGATGTTGTTCCTGGTGCCAAAATCGCAGGTCACTTGGAGGTTCTGACTCGGACTGAGCAGACATGATTTATGTACAGTTGTACCTCGCCTAACGACGATAATGCGTTCCGACGCGATCGTCGTTAGGCGAAAAAATGCGTTCCGCGAATCCTCATAGGAACGCATTGGGGAAAAATTCGTAAGTCGAAAAAACCTATTAAAAGCGGCCGCGACGTCTTTTCTTTAGGCGAAGAAATTCGTTTCCGGCGGCCATTTTGTTTTGCCGGAAGTCATTCGTTAGGCGAAAACGACGTTAGGCGAGGTACCACTGTACTCTGTACCGTAATGTAAATACCTTAGATAAAAGCTTATTAGCTTAATGGCTTTTCGTCTTTCTTGGAACGTCCAGCCGGGGGAGGGCCCCCACAACGTGCGACACCTGCAATGCAGGAATCTCAGCTAAAGCATCCATGACAAATGGCCATCCAACCTTTGCTTTAAAAACCCCAGTGATTTTACCACCTTCCTGCTCTGAATACTTTTATTATAACAGCATAGTTTCCTAGCCCGGAAACTTTTCATGCTCTTCCCCACTTGCTGTTGGCCTGACATTTGTACGCACACTCTGTATTTTAACAGGTCGGCATTGCCACGTACAGAGTTCGCCTTGCGCTTGGGGGCGCAGCGCGGACCGCAGACCACACAAGCAGCAGCTCTTTGGTTCTCAGAGCTTGCAATGGCAGCAGTGTGGGAAATCTGAACAGCACACTTTCTGCGTTAAGTGTGAATAGCATCGCAACACCCTGCGGGGCGCAGTGTGATACAACCTCGCCCTGAGCACGCACAGCTGTTGCAAGAGCAATCTCACAAGTACTTCTCGCTCAACGAACCCAGCGAGAAATTACCAAAAATAAATATGAATTCCCCACATGCAAAACCTGGAACACTTCTAAAGGAAAATGCAAGGTGAGAAGCACTTTGGCAAGTTATCAGGCGCTGAAACAGCTATAGGGATCTGACCAATTTATTGATAGAAATTTACATCCTGCCTCCAAGGCAGCTGATAAATTATATACATATCTTTTATATATGTGCAGATAGATTCCTATAACAATTCCATTTAAAAGGCCTATAGATCAGGGGTCAGCAACCTTTTCCAGCCGTGGGCCGGTCCACCGTCCCTCAGACCAAGTGGTGAGCCGGACTATATTTTGAAAAATAAATGAACGGACTCCTATGCCCCACAAATATCCCAGAGATGCATTTTAAATAAAAGGACACATTCTACTCATGTAAAAACACGCTGATTCCCAGACCATCCGCAGGCCAGATTGAGATGGCCCACGGGCCTTAGGTTGCCTACCCCTGCTATAGGTGGTGATGATGATTCAAGAATCACCATTTGCATGTGAATCAAGGGGGTTTACAAGCATAGAATTAAAAACAGCTGAAAATAGCATTAAAAAAGGAGGAGGAGGAGGATTGAAAACAGTACAAAATAAACACCTAAGACCATGAAAACATCCCATGATGCTGTATTCAGCAGCAATCAGAATACCCCACCACCACACTAAAAACCCAACCCTTGTATTGACAAAATGGTTTTCTACACTTTTAGAAATAATGGTTGGGCTCTTTCAGAAGGGGGAGAGGTTCCCAGTCTCATAGAATCATAGAATCCTAGAGTTGGAAGGGACCCCAAGGGCCATCCAGTCCAACCCCCTGCCAAGCAGGAAACACCATCAAAGCATTCCTGACAGGTGGCTGTCAAGCCTCTGCTTAAAGACCTCCAAAGAAGGAGACTCCACCACACTCCTTGGCAGCAAATTCCACTGTCGAACAGCTCTTACTGTCAGGAAGTTCTTCCTAATGTTGAGGTGGAATCTTCTTTCTTGTAGTTTGAATCCATTGCTCCGTGTCCGCTTCTCTGGAGCAGCAGAAAACAACCTTTCTCCCTCCTCTATATGACATCCTTTTATATATTTGAACATGGCTATCATATCACCCCTTTACCTTCTCTTCTCCAGGCTAAACATACCCAGCTCCCTAAGCCGTTCCTCATAAGGCATCGTTTCCAGGCCTTTGACCATTTTGGTTGCCCTCCTCTGGACACGTTCCAGCTTGTCAGTATCCTTCTTGAACTGTGGTGCCCAGAACTGGACACAGTATTCCAGGTGAGGTCTGACCAGAGCGGAATACAGTGGTACTATTACTTCCCTTGATCTAGATGCTATACTCCTATGGATGCAGCCCAGAATTGCATTGGCTTTTTTAGCTGCTGCATCACACTGTTGACTCATGTCAAGTTTGTGGTCATGTCAAGTTTGTCTGAAACCAAGTGTCACAGCCGGAGAATGATTGATTGACTGATCGCATTTATAACCTTTTATTTTTCCCTCCAAGGAGCTCAAAGTAGCATACATGGTTCCCCCGCTCCTAATTTAATCGCCACAACAACCCTGTGAGGTAGGTTAAGGCCAAGAGGCAGTGACTGTCCCAAGGTCACCCAGCGAGCTTCATGGCCAAGTGGAGGATTCGAACCCTGGTCTCTCCCAAGTCCTAGTCTAGTGGCTGCCTCTCTCTTGCTTTCTCCTCTATGCTCCAGTCTCTCCCCCCCCCATCCCCTTACCTCTTTCATTTAACCTCCTCTCCACCCTGCTCCAGGCCGTGCGTTGGGGCAGAGGGACGGGGGTCTTCCCAGGACCCCCAGGTAAATGACAGCACCAGGAATTGCGCGCCCAAAGACCTTGCTTAGGAAGTAGCACCAGATTTAGCGGCGATTCCTGCATTGCAGGGGGTTGGACTAGATGACCCTCGGGTCCCTCCCAGCTCTGCAGTTATCGGATTCTACGCACACGAGTCCCAGCTCTGTCGGAAAGTTGCCCGTCGCTTTTTCCACCTGGCGGACTCTGAGGGCAGACTTCCGAAACGAATCAGCGACAGACCAGAAATGGGTTAGCTGCAGTCTTTGGAAACCTCCGTGTCATCGAAAGAGACAAACACATTTCCCCAGGAAGTGGATGGCTGAGTAAGATCGAGTCAGTAAGAGCACCCACTTCTCGGCGTGAGGCTCTGGCGAGTCGCTACGAGTCAGAGGCGAGACTGGCACCTGAGGGTATAGGCCAGCTTCATCTGAGCCAGTGTGGTGTAGTGGTTAAGAGCGGTGGACTTGTAATCTGGTGAACCGGGTTCGCTTCCCCGCTCCTCCACATGCAGCTGCTGGGTGACCTTGGGCTAGTCCCACTTCTCTGAAGTCTCTCAGCCCCACTCACCTCACAGAGTGTTTGTTGTGGGGGAGGAAGGGAAAGGAGAATGTGAGCCGCTTTGAGACTCCTTCGGGTAGGGATAAAGCGGGATATCAAAGCCAAACTCTTCTTCATCATCATTTGCATCGCTCACCCCCAGGAGCCTGGGTTTGGTCCTATGACAACAGTGCCTCTGAGCATGCGCGGTGCGTGCTTCTGCAATGCAGCGGCAAGGGTTGCCGGGCAGAAGATGCGACTTCCATGCTCTGACTTTGCAAATGAATCCCCAGTGCTTGCAATGTGGTCCCGGGACCTTTGAGGAATCAGGGGGAATGCAAAGTTAAAAGGGGGAGGAGTTTTCGCTCCCACCCCTTCAGTGTGGCTCCGCTCCGCTGGGACAGCTCTTCGGTTTCTTCGTCTTTTTGCCTACTTTGGCAGCGTGTGGCTTTTCCGGGGGGAAGATGATGGTGGCGTATTCGGTCTGGTCGGAAGCGAAGCGCTTGGGGGGGGCTCTCTGTGCGTTGTCTGCTCCCCGGAATTCCAGCACCCCATAATCCACGGTGAAAACGCTCACGGCGGGAGGGCCTTCTTCCTTCAGGGACACCAAGAGAGGAAGGGTTAAAAAACAGGCCAGTTTTGAGATGATGATGATAATAATAATAATAATAATAATAATAATAATAATTTATACCCCGCCCATCTGGCTGGGTCTCCCCAGCCACTCTGGGCGGCTTCCAAAAGAACATTAAAATACAATAATGGGAAGAAGATAAAGTCCCGACCAGAGACAGATGGCTGATGAAGAGGATGGACTACGCAACAATGAAGATATGGACTGGGAAAATCAGAACTTGAAGAAGGAATGGGAAAAAAATTTACAATGTATCTTAGAGAACACTGCAAACAACTAAAAACTTTGGCAGGGTTTGAATAACACTTGCAGTGTATCAGAAATTAGGGTAAAAATGGACTATTTAAGAAAAATAGAGAAAATAAATGTAGCAGTTGGGAAAAGATGGAAAATTGTAACCATGGAAGGGCGGAGGGGAGTCAAAGCGTTCGGGGAATCCTAAATGTTGAGGCTTAATATTTGAATTTAAATTTGTAATGTAAAATTTAATAAAAAAAGATTTTACCCAAAAAATGCCAGTTATTTTCTTTAAAGAAGCTATTCAGTACATAGCAAAACTATGGAACTCACTTCTGCAGTGACAGCCACCAACTTGGGTGGCCTCAAAGGACTAACCGTGTCCATTTATAGACGCCTAAGGAGGCCTGCTCATGTCTTTTTCAAAACCAATGAAGTCACACCAAACTAAAGATACCATATTTTCCGGAGTATAAGACGACTGGGCGTATAAGACGACCCCCAACTTTTCCAGTTAAAATATAGAGTTTGGGATATACTCGGCGTATAAGAAATACGATCCGGCATATAAGACAACCCCTGACTTTTGAGAAGATTTTCCTGGGTTAAAAAGTAGTCTTATACACAGGAATATACAGTAATTTGTCTTTCTTACTTTGACCCCTAGCTTTAAGACGGCTTCAAAAGAGGATGAGACAAGTTCACAGAGGAGAGCGCGATCAATGGCGACAAGGCAGGATGGCTGTTCTCTGCTTCCATAGTTGGAGGCAGGAATGTTTCTGAATACCGGTTGGTTGAGGCTGCAGGAGGGGAGAGTTGCTTTTGTGTTCGAATCCTGCTTGTGAGTTTCCTACGGGCAATTGCTCAGCCACTGTGAGAACAGGACGCTGGACAAGACCGGCCTTTGGCCTGATCCAGCAGCCTCTTCCTGTGATCTTAATATGACAAATGCATGGGTCGTTCAATGGACTCTCCACATTCAAAGGCAATGTATTTCTGAATAACAGTCCTTCCATGCACTGCTTGTCAGCTCTCAGGGGGCCTCTGGCCATGTGCTGCCAGAAACAGGATGCTAGGCAGATGGGCAACTTGCATTTAAAAAGCTCCCCGCATGTAGAAAACCAGCACCGCAAGAAGCATGCTGGAATGTTTCTCCCTGATGCGCTAGTTGTCTACTTGCGTGGAGTTTTAAAATGCCGGTTGGTGAGTAGACAAAAGAACACATTCCCCTCCTATGGTTTGAAGCGGGACTGCCCATTTTGCCACCTCAGGATTCTTGCCACCTGGTTCCGCAGCATGTGGAAACCAGGCCAAAAGCACGTGGAAGAGTGATAGGCAGAGCTCACAAATTGCCCCAGCTGCGTCTGCAGGTACTTCCCCTTATAAAGAGGAAAAACCCCGCAGGAAGAAAATTAGCATATCAGGGAGGAAAAATTATCGTTCTCCCCGATGTGAAAGTTTACTATAGCTGGAAAGAGCTTTTTATGTGCAGAAGCATTCAGAGAGATAGCCTCTCCTGTGCGCAGTCTGAAGTGGTACAGTCCAGAGACATTGCTATACTAAGGAGGGTCATACCATTCTCGCCTGCCACTGGTTCTGGGGTGTTCTATCACCCTAGGCAGACCTCAGTATTAGAAATGAGTTGGACTTGGGTGATCAGGGACGGAGGGGGCCTGATGAAATGCTTGGTTGAAATTCCTACCCACCCTCTGCACTAGTTCCCCAAAAATATTGTTATAGGATTCGAGGGTCAGTCTGGATGTCATCTAGGGGTCCCCTTAGGCAGCCGCCCTTCCTATACTGCTTCAGATGTCTGCTGAAAACATTTTTCTTTTGGCAAGACAACCCAGGCACACAATTTAATTGCTTATATTAAGGGGGGGAATTGGTTTTATCTGTGTTTCAACAATGATGAATCTATGTGGATTTGTTTGCCAGTTTTAGCTGCGTTTTATCTTTCAAAGTTGTGTGGCTAAAAGTTGTGTGGCCTGCTCCAAAGGTCTTATCTTACTACACTAGGGATTATATAGCTATATATGAAATTTCATGCATATCCGTTAATATCTTGACCCTCCTCCATGAAAATAGCTGTTCACTTGGCTGTTTTCGTGAAGGCTGAAATTTCAATTCAGTGGAGCACTTACTGTTCCCAACCCTAACCCTGCGGAAAGCTATCCAATTAAACATTAATTTGATTTTGACATGTGTTTAGGAGGTAATTTAATTATTGTTTGATTTTATATCATTGTTATGTATCTGATGTTAGCCGCCCTGAGCTTGACTTCGGCCGGGGAGGACGGGATATAAATAAAAGGTTTAATTTACTTATTATTATTCCTTTGTAAGAAAATATGAAATAACGCAAAACCATTTTTGCAGGCAAAAAAAAAAAATCAATGGGGGGGGTGACAAGAAATTTTCCGCACCGGGTACCACCTGACCTTCCTACGCCTCTGTACCCGCGTAACAGAACAGCTGCCTGGTTGGGCCCGTATCTGTACGAAAGAGCATTGGGGGCCAAACAGAATGTGGTGTGAATCGCATCAGCCAAGTGCCAGAGTCAGAAGGGGCCGACAGCGAGCAAAGCTCTCTGAGCAAAAGGGAACTTACCAAGGGAGCATTTTCATCCTGCAGTTTTCCTTCCCCTGCAAAAGGATACAAGCAGTTAGAATTCATGCATTGAGCATGGGGCTACCTTTGAAGGTGACTCAGAAACCACAACTCATCCAGAATATGGCTGCCAGACTGGTGACTGGGAACGGCTGCCAGGACCATATAACACCAGTCCTAAAAGAACTACACTGGCTCCCAGTACGTTTCCAAGCACAATTCAAAGTGTTGGTCCTGACCTTTAAAGCCCTAACGGCCTCAAAGGCCCAGTATTCCTGAAGGAGTGTCTCCACCCCCACCGTTCAGCCCGGACACTGAGGTCCAGCTCCAAGGGCCTTCTGGCGGTTCCCTCACTGCGGGAAGTGAGGTTACAGGGAACCAGGTGGAGGGCCTTCTCGGTGGTGGCGCCCGCCCTGTGGAACACCCTCCCATCAGATGTCAAGGAAATAAACAACTCTTGTATCAGATGTCAAGGAGATAAACAATCTGACTTTTAGAACTTTCTGAAGGCAGCCCTGTTTAGGGAAGTTTTTAATTCTTGATGTTTTATCGTGTTTTTAATATGTATTCTGTTGGGAGCTGCCCAGAGTGGCTGGGGAAACCCAGCCAGATGGGCGGGGTATATTTATTATTATTATTATTATTATTATTATTATTATTATTATTAGAGATGCCCGGGAGAGAGGAAAGGGGGCCAAGCAGCTGAGATGCCCACCTTGCCTTCTCTGGATGAGGTTAAAGAGGTAGTAACACAAGAATGGGAGCACCAGAAATAACCCAACTCCTCCGACGACAGAAAGGAGGATCTCCCCATGATCCTTCCTCTCCTCCGGCGGTAGTCCAAGCTCCGTCTCCTCCAATGGCACTCCAGGCTCAAGTTGTTTCTCTGAGGGTTTGAAGCAGAAAAGCAAAGTCACTGGCTGGCTCCAAAATCTTGGGTCCATCCCAAGGCTAACCCAGCAGGAGAGAATCATGCTTAGCACTTTTCCAAGAGTATGGGCTGACTCTCACCCACATAACAGGGACAGTCAGGGATCAGCCTTGGTTCGAATAATGTTAATATGATTTACTTCTGAGTCTATGTGTCTGTCGATCAGGCATGAGGTCAAGGCCACTAAAATAATTGCTCCAGTTTGCCATCAACCTGTCCATGCTTTAAGATCACCAAGGTTGCCCGTCATATATTTTGTTCACACGTTGATGGTCCAACTTTTCGTGTCCTATGTAGTGGACGCTCAGGTTACGAACGTGATCCGTGCGGGAGGCACATTCACAACCCGCAGTATTCGCAACCTGCAGCGCCGCTCCTGCGCACGCGCAGGTCGTGATTTGCCGCTCTTGCGCACCCGCAGGTCGTGATTCGGCGCTTCTGCGCAAGCGCGAAGCATGATTTAGCGTTTCTGCATATGCACGAGCGCCGAAACCCAGAAGTAACCTGTTCCGGTACTTCCGGGTTCGGCATGTGCACAACCCGAAAAAACATAACCCACAGCATTCACAACATGAGGTATGACTGTATTTGTATTATGTAGGATAAGCCTATACAGTCATACCTCATGTTGCGTACGCTCCGTGTTGCATACGTTTGAGATAAGAATGGAGGCGACCCGGAAGTCCTCCGCGGAGCGCGCGCGACACACGGGTGCGAGCGGGTGCGCAGAAGCGTTCTGCGCAGTTCACGCATGCGCAGAAGAAGAGGAGGAGTTTGGATTTGATATCCCGCTTTATCACTACCCGAAGGAGTCTCAAAGCGGCTCACATTCTTCTTTCCCTTCCTCCCCCCCAACAAACACTCTGTGAGGTGAGTGGGGCTGAGAGACTTCAGAGGAGTGTGACTAGCCCAGGGTCACCCAGCAGCTGCATGTGGAGGAGCGGAGACGCGAACCCGGTTCCCCAGATTACGAGACTACCGCTCTTAACCACTACACCACACTGGCGCAAAAAACCGCACAGAAGCGCAAAAAACCGCTAACGTCCGGGTTTTTCGTTTTCTCGTGCGTTGATGTTACGCATGCCCGGGTTGCACAGCGTGACCCCGGAACGGATCGCGTGCGTAACCCGGGGTTCCACTGTAAACTAAGCCAGTTAATCAATCTACTTGGAAGCTAGAAAGAATCTGCAGGTACATCTTCACTGAGCTATCCACGATGACCCCAAGGTCTCATTCCTGACCAGACACTGTCAGTTCAGACCCCCATGGGGAAGTAGGATGACTCAATCTTTTAGTGTGGCAGCACCTATCCTTTAGGAAATCCCTGACTATTGATATCAGACAGGCACCTTCATTGTACAATTTTCGGTAAAAACATTTTTGTTTAGGTAAGCCTACCCAGCGGTTTAAAAAGTTGCTTTGAGGTTTAATCTGTAGTTCTTTCAACTCTCAGATTATGGTTGCTAATTTTTCTTACCGATGATTTTATTGTTTCATCGTTTTTCCCCTTAAACCGCTTTGAGGTTTTCGCTTCTTACAATGAAGCGGTGTACGAGTTTTGCTTGGAAAATAAATAAATGTTGTAGATTTCCCCAGCATGCATCAGTTCTGCTCCTGCTCACGATGAATCGCATTTGCCACTTTCCCACCCATTCGCACCCATAAAGCACCAAAGCGACTGGTATCCAACCTGTTACTGTGAGGTTGGCCCGGTTGCTTTCTGTCAACATCATCGAGGACAATATGAGGCCACAGAAGTAGGTCCCGCTATCGTTCATCTCCAAGTCCGAGATTTTAATTTCAAAGGTCGTCGCGTTCAGGCTGGTGGTGTTATACTTCCTTTTTCCAAGGTCCAGTAGTTTCGGCTGCTTGTCATCACCCAGTTTGTACCAGTTAAGGGAATAATGTTGAATGGTCTCCGACAAGCGACAGGTGAACTTGGCCGTCGCTCCCATCGGTTCATCTAACTGCGATGGACGAAAGGTTGCTGGCGAAAAGAGACCAAAAGCAAAGCGTATAATCAGCACAGCAAGCTTGGCTCAGTATAATAATAATAATAATAATTAATAATAATAATTTATTATTTTTACCCTGCCCATCTGGCTGGGTTTCCCCAGCCACTCTGTGCGGCTCCCAACAGAATATTAAAATACAATAGTCTATTAAACATTAAAAGCTTCCCGATACAGGGCTGCCTTCAGATGTCTTCTAAAAGTCAGATAGTTGTTTATTTCTTTGACATCTGGTGGGAGGGCGTTCCACAAGGAGGGTGCCACCACCGAGAAGGCCCTCTGCCTGGTTCGCTGTAACTTGGTTTCTCGCAGCGAGGGAACTGCCAGAAAGCCCTTGACGCTGGACCTCAGTGTCTGGGCAGAATGATGGGGGGTGGAGACGCTCCTTCAGGTATACTGAATTGGTAGATGAGCCCAATAAAGCTTTCAAGGCAGCCTTCCCCAATACGGGGCTCACAGCATCTGGTTGTGCCCCATCTGCCATCAGCCTCTGGGCAGCCCCTGGGCCAATGAACAGGCAAATATTCCCTGACCCTCCAAGTGTTCCTATTTTCAAGGGACAATCCCAGATTTACAGAAGCCGTCCCGGTTTCTGATTTGGTCCTAGAATGTCCCGTTTTTTCCTTGGGACATCCCTATTTTCATTAGAGAAATGTTGGAGGGCATGGAGTTATGCGACAGCCCCCATCCATCCCCAAGTCAAGGAAATAAGGAACTATACAACCTTTAGAAGACATCTGAAGGCAGCCCTCTATAGGGAAGTTTTTAAATGTTTAATTAAGTTTTTATATATCTTGGAAGCCACCCAGATGGGGGGGGGGGGTATAAATAACAAAATTATCAGAAGATTGGAAAACGTTTCTTGAATATAAGGAAAATAATTGTGTACAGCTGAAAACGTAAATGAGGATAACGCAGCATAAAACCTTACAAAATATTTATACGCCTCTACCGCTGCAAGAACTTTGGTGGCGGCTCATTGGAAGAGTGAAACATTACCCAGTAAAAAATATTGGCTTTATAAAACTTTAGACTACAGTGAATTGGCTTACCTTTCAGAAAAAATTAAAGAAAATTCGAGAGATAATTTTATCGAGGAATGGAGTAGTTTTTTGTATTATTTAAAAGAACGGTGTAACACTAACACGGCTCTTGTATTAGATTAATCCTTGTCTAATTTTGGAAAGTTATGGTGAATAAGTAAAAATGTGAAGTTAAACGAAGGATAATTATATAAATATGGATGTCAGTGTCATATACTTTTTTCCTTTCTTTCTTTCTTGATCCCTATTTGGATTAATGGAGAGATGTATTTGGGAAGTCTACTATGAACATAGTAACATAACATACTATGAACATAACATACTATGAACATAGGTTATGCTTAAAATTCTACAAGGCAGGCTTAAGCAATATGTGGACCGAGAACTCCCAGAAGTGCAAGCTGGATTTCGAAGGGGCAGAGGAACCAGAGATCAAATTGCAAACATGCGCTGGATTATGGAGAAAGCTAGAGAGTTCCAGAAAAACATTTACTTCTGCTTCATTGACTACGCAAAAGCTTTTGACTGTGTTGACCACAGCAAACTATGGCAAGTTCTTAAAGAAATGGGAGTGCCTGATCACCTCATCTGTCTCCTGAGAAATCTCTATGTGGGACAAGAAGCTACAGTTAGAACTGGATATGGAATAACTGATTGGTTCAAAATTGGGAAAGGAGTACGACAAGGCTGTATATTGTCTCCCTGCTTATTTAACTTATATGCAGAATTCATCATGCGAAAGGCTGGACTGGATGAATCCCAAACTGGAATTAAGATTGCCGGAAGAAATATCAACAACCACAGATATGCTGATGATACAACCTTGATGGCAGAAAGTGAGGAGGAATTAAAGAACCTTTTAATGAGGGTGAAAGAGGAGAGCGCAAAATATGGTCTGAAGCTCAACATCAAAAAAACTAAGATCATGGCCACTGGTCCCATCACCTCCTGGCAAATAGAAGGGGAAGAAATGGAGGCAGTGAGAGATTTCACTTTCTTGGGTTCCATGATCACTGTAGATGGTGACAGCAGTCACGAAATTAGAAGACGCCTGCTTCTTGGGAGAAAAGCAATGACAAACCTAGACAGCATCTTAAAAAGCAAAGACATCACCTTGCCAACAAAGGTCCGTATAGTTAAAGCTATGGTTTTCCCAGTAGTAATGTACGGAAGTGAGAGCTGGACCATAAAGAAGGCTGATCGCCGAAGAATTGATGCTTTTGAATTATGGTGCTGGAGGAGACTCTTGAGAGTCCCATGGACTGCAAGAAGATCAAACCTATCCATTCTTAAAGAAATCAGCCCTGAGTGCTCACTGGAAGGACAGATCCTGAAGTTGAGGCTCCAGTACTTTGGCCACCTCATGAGAAGAGAAGACTCCCTAGAAAAGACCCTGATGTTGGGAAAGATGGAGGGCACAAGGAGAAGGGGACGACAGAGGACGAGATGGTTGGACAGTGTTCTCGAAGCTACTAGCATGAGTTTGGCCAAACTGCGAGAGGCAGTGGAGGATAGGTGTGCCTGGCGTGTCTTGGTCCATGGGGTCACGAAGAGTCGGACACGACTGAACGACTGAACAACAACAACAACAACAACTATGAACATAATAATATATATCGAAATTTTGTATTGAATGGAATTGTTAGATAAGTAATTTTGATTATGTAAGAAACTATGTTTGTTTATTCGTTGGTATGTATATTCGTCTGGTTGTTTGTTAGTATGTCTTTTTGTTTGGTATGTGGTGGTGTATGTGATTGTGGTGAAAAATTTAATAAAAAGAAATTTTAAAAAAACAACAAAATATTTGCATTGGAAAATTTAAAATATTGATTACCGGAGCGTAGCTGAGAATCCCTGATTCAATTTGGATACTCCAGTTCTGAGCTCCACGCTTTAAGAAGGATATTGACAAGCTGGAAGATGTGTAGAGGAGGGGACTAAGATGATAAAGGGTCTGGCTGGCCACCTGAACGTTGACCACCTGCATTTTGTGGCTGTTACATTATGCTGAGAGTAGTGGCAGCAGCCACATCATGGAGCAATGAGTTCCGCAGGATGACTTTGCGCTGTGGCAAACCACCCACTAGCTTGCGTTCATGAATTTCCTACTATTCTTTTTCCTCTGTTAATTGAGCACATAATAACAATCTTTCTGGTTCACATCAGAGGCCCATGCGGTCCGACATCTGACTTCCTTGGTGAACAACCAGACCCCCCCCCCCGGGAAGCCCGCAAAAAGGGCTTGTAGCCGACCCCTACAGTTTCTCCCCAAACAACCGGCATCCAGAGCATAGACTTTGATGCCATCATGATTAATAATAATAATACTAATAGTAATATTAATAATTTATTATTTATACCCCACCCATCTAGCTGGGTTTCCCCAGCCACTCCGGGCGGCTTCCAGCAAAATATTAAAATACAATAATTAATCAAATATTAAAAGCTTCCCTTAACAGGGCTGCCTTCAGATGTCTTCTAAAAGTCTGGTAGTTGTTGTTCTCTTTGACATCTGGCGGGAGGGCATTCCACAGGGCGGGTGCCACCACCGAGAAGGCCCTCTGCCTGGTTCCCTGTAGCTTTGCTTCTCGCAGGGAGGGAACCGCCAGAAGGCCCTCAGCTCTGGACCTCAGTGTCTGGGCAGAATGATGGGGGTGGAGACGCTCCTTCAGGTATACTGGACCGAGGCCGTTTAGGGCTTTAAAGGTCAGCACCAACACTTTGAATTGTGCTCGGAAACGTACTGGGAGCCAATGTAGATCTCTCAGGACCGGTGTTATGTGGTCTGGGCGGCCGCTCCAGTCACCAGTCTGGCTGCCGCATTCTGAATTAGTTGTAGTTTCCGGATCACCTTCAAAGGTAGCCCCACATAGAGCACATTGCAGTAGTCCAAGTGGGAGATAACCAGAGCATGTACCACTCTGGCCAGACAGTCTGCAGGCAGGGAGGGTCTCATCCTGCATACCAGATGGGGCTGGGAGACAGCCGCCCTGGACACAGAATTGACCTGCGCCTCCATGGACAGCTGTGAGTCCAAAATGACTCCCAGGCTGCGCACCTGGTCCTTCAGGGGCACAATTACCCCATTCAGGACCAGGGAGTCCCCCACACCCGCTCGCACCCTGTCCCCCAAAAACAGTACTTCTGTCTTGTCAGGATTCAACCTTAATTCGTTAGCCGCCATCCATCCTCCAACCGCCTCCAGACACCCACACAGGACCTTCACCGCCTTCACTGGTTCTGATTTGAAAGAGAGGTAGAGCTGGGTATCATCCGCATACTGATTAACACCCAGCCCAAACCCCCTGATGATCTCTCCCAGCGGCTTCATATAGATATTAAAAAGCATGGGGGAGAGGACGGAACCCTGAGGCACCCCACAAGTGAGAGCCCAGGGGTCTGAACACTCATCCCCTAACACCACTTTCTGGACACGGCCCAGGAGGAAGGAGCGGAACCACTGTATAACAGTGCCCCCAGCTCCCAGTCCCTCCAGACCAGGGGTCAGCAACCTTTTTCAGCCGTGGGCTGGTCCACCATCCCTCAGACCATGTGGTGGGCCGGACTATATTTTGGGGAAAAAATATGAACAAATTCCTATGCCCCAGAAATAACCCAGAGATACATTTTAAATAAAAGGACACATTCTACTCATGTAAAAACATGCTGATTCCCAGACCGTCTGTGGGCCAGATTTAGAAGGTGATTGGGCCGCATCCGGCCCACGGGCCTTAGGTTGCCTACCCCTGCTCTAGACGGTCCATAGTCCTGCCTCAGTCTCCCCTTAGAATTCGCCTCCTGCTCATTCCTTGGGAGTTAAAGCAACAGAAACCTCATTCGGATGAGCACACCGGTTACATACCAGACTGCTTGGCGAGAAGAGCAGACCGGCAGGAAAGTAGCAATAAGACCATTCCAGCCAACTCCACCTGATGAAGGTTCTCCATTGTCTCCTCCAAAAGGCTGGTCGGGGCTGCTTAGAAATCACACCCCGGTCCCAGGATTCAAGCTGCTCTGAGGCAAGAGCGTCAGCGGGCTGCTTCCCAGCCCGCCATCCCTGCAGAGTTGGCCCTCGTTGGGCCCTCGTTGCTCTGGAAGCCACCTGACGACACCAGGAGCAGAACTGAACTGTCCCCATCGCTGCCTCCTGCAGAACCCCAAAGCTCCCCCTCCCACCCCTTTTTTCCCTCTCTGCCTCCTACCATGGCAGGTTTCGCATGCTCAGTAAGGTTTGAAGGAGACGTCAGAGCGCCAGGCACAAAAGTATTTGAATCACGAGACCACAACAAAAAGGCGGCAGAGCGGGGTGAGAGAAAAGACATCCTCCCGCACATTTCGAACCCCACGCAGTTTTTTGTTTGTTTGCAAACTGCTGCATTGCCAGAAAGTGACGCCACGGGAGAGGAAGCAGTCTCTCGCTGGGACTCAAGAGTCACATAGGAAAGCAGAAACAAGAAGAAGAGACACATTTTCCCTCTCGCCGTTCCTTCGTGAGCAAAACCTACCAAGCCGTTGGGCTGCAGGAGGCAAGATGGAAGTAGATAATTTGTAAACGATGTACAGCAGGGGTAGCAAAACTCAGGACGGAGGGCCAAACATGTCCACTTCTCCAGGGTCTCCCTTCTGGAATGAACTAATTCAGATTCACTGAGGTAGTTCACAAATCTCTTAATTACACCTATTATTTCCAGGCACAACCGGACGCTTTCCTCTGCCCCAGCTGCAACAAAACATGTCTCTCCCGTATCAGCCTCTACAGCCACATCAGGCGCTGCAAGCTTCCAACAGTTTGACTTCAGCCCCAAAGGCGCCCTCTTCCACTGTCTCCTGAGACAGATGGATGCCAACAAACCATGCCAAACATTTCCGGGAGATCTGAACGTGCATTAAGCTCCTTCTGCGGTGAAAGTTTGGGTGGTTTTTAAAATTCAATTCCCTTTTAATTTCAATCCAATGATTTTTCTGTATAGGGCTTTCGTTGCACCTAATTTAAGTGACTGATTGTGGCCATTGTGCATTTGTTTCTCTTGTGGGAAGGGGTGTTAATGTTCCGCTGTTATGTTTTACTTGTTTTCATGTTTTTTATCCTGTATTCTACTCTGTGAACCGCCTGATGTCTCATGATCATAGAATCATAGAGTGGGAAGAGACCACAAGAGCCATCCAGTCCAACCCCCTGCCAAGCAGGAAACACCATCAAAGTATGGTGGGTTTGCAGCGCTCATTTCGCTTTATTGGCCGAGGGAGCCAGCGTACAGCTTCCAGGTCATGTGGCCAGCATGACTGAGCCGCTTCTGGCGAACCAGAGCAGCGCACGGAAACGCCGTTTACCTTCCCGACGGAGCAGTACCTATTTATCTACTTGCACTTTAATGTGCTTTCGAACTGCTAGGTTGGCAGGAGCAGGGACCGAGCAACGGGAGCTCACCCCGTCGCGGGGATTCGAACCGCCGACCTTCTGATCAGCAAGCCCTAGGCTCAGTGGTTTAGACCACAGCACCACCTGCGTTTAGCTTATACGTAAATCCAGCACTGCTCGTGACTCCTTCCCAATGCCGCCTTCCACTGCAGGAACTGCTTCCGCTGCCCCTGTCCGCAGGCGGCACAAAATTGTGGCGCCCCGGGACGGAGGCAGAGAAAGCGTGGCTGTCCCGCTTAAAATGGGGCGCATGGAAGGTATGTGACCGAATGCTCTGGCTGCGCAGTAAGAGGCCCACGCTCCGGCACCCTGTCTCCCTTTCTCTTTTCAAAACGAAATCTGTTCGTTCAGCAAGAAAAAGCTAATGGTGCATTTGACAGGAAATGATTCAAAGCCTTCCCCCCTGTGCATTTAATGATTTCTCAGAAATTAGGAGAATTTGCATAATGCTCCAGTACTAATGGCATCAAGAGATGTTTACACTTTCGCATCAGAACTGTTGACACTTTTGTTTGGCTTAAAACCACCCCGTCAAAAAAAAAAAAATGGAAAAAGGAAAGGAAAAAATGGTGGGGTGGGGAGAACATTTTCAAGAAACCACCTGCAAATTCAGCCACATCTTCATTTAAAAAAAGCATGCACATGAAAGCTACTGGAAGGAATTCTTTTATTTTTTATTTTGTTTTGAGTAAGTGTAATGTTCATTGGAGTTACTAGCTAAAACACAAAATAGTATACAGTGGTACCTCTGGTTAAGTACTTACCGTATATACTCAAGTATAAGCCAACCCGAATATAAGCCGAGGCACCCAATTTTATCACAAAAAACCTGGGAAAGCTTCATAGGAGCCACTGCCTGCCTCACTCGAGTATAAGCCGAGGGCGGCTTTTTCAGCACAAAAAATGTGCTGAAAAACTAGGCTTATACTCGAGTATATAGGGTAATTCGTTCCGGAGGTCTGTTCTTAACCTGAAGGACCACTTTAGCTAATGGGACCTCCTGCTGCTGCTGCGCTGCCAGAGCATGATTTCTGTTCTTAGCGGAGTTCTTAACCTGAAGCGTACTTAACCCGAGGTACCACTGTACACAGAACAAACTTAGTTGGTCTCTAAGGTGTTCACACCGCCAGGGGCGTAGCGAGCCGCTTGGCTGCCGGGGGGGGGGGGTAAGCCAAGTGGCACCCCCGGTGGCGGGGCGTCGCTCTATGCGCATGTGTCACGACGTCACGGCGCATGCGCACAAAGCGACGCCCCACATGGACATGCACTGGCCCAGGCAGAGTCGCGGAGGCAAGGGGCGGGCCAGCCTGTCACCCCTCCTCGCTGGCCCGCCCCTCGCTTCTGCGGCTCTGCCCGGGCCAGCGCAGCGCTTAAAAAAGCCCTTAAAAAAGAAAAGAAGGAAAGGAAAGCAACCTGCTTTCCTTTGCTTTTTTTTTAAAGGGCTTTCTTCAGCGCTGGCCCGGGAGGAGGTGAGGGGTGGGCCAGCAAGTAGAGGTCACACCCCTCCTCGCTGGCTCGCCCCTCGCCTCCGCGCCGCGGCTCCGCCCACCCAGGGCCAGCCCCAGCTGAACGCTGAAGAAAGCCCTTTAAAAAAAGGCTGGGGCTGGCCCTGGGTGGGCAGGGCCAGGCACGGGGGCAAGGGGCGGGCCAGCGAGGAGGGGTGTCTCCCCCCCAGGGGAAAACGGGCAGGGCGCCGGCTGGCTGAGAGAGCGACCGATAAAGCAAGCCAGCCGCCGCCGTGCACAGATGAAGGTTTTGGGCTCAGTCTCCGGTCTCCGATCGCGGGGGTGGGGCTCCGAGAGTGTCACCCCTCCAGGGCGGAACCCGAGGCGGACTGCCCCCCCCCCCGCCCCTTGCTCCACCCCTGCACCCTGCCCCTATGGGCGCTGCCCCAGGTGCCCAAGAGGGTTCCTCCACCTCTGTCCCTGCCCAGATAGGGGCATAACTGGTCCACCAGCCGAAGCTGATGGAAGGTACTCTGGGCCACTGAGGTCCCCTGAGCCTCAAGCAACATTCTTTGATGGTGTTTCCTGCTTGGCAGGGGGTTAGACTGGATGGCCCTTGTGGTCTCTTCCAACTCTATGTTCAAATATATAAAAGGATGTCATATAGAGGAGGGAGAAAGGTTGTTTTCTGCTGCTCCAGAGAAGCGGACACGGAGCAATGGATTCAAACTACAAGAAAGAAGATTCCACCTCAACATTAGGAAGAACTTCCTGACAGTAAGAGCTGTTTGACAGTGGAATTTGCTGCCAAGGAGTGTGGTGGAGTCTCCTTCTTTGGAGGTCTTTAAGCAGAGGCTTGACAGCCATCTGTCAAGAATGCTTGGATGGTGTTTCCTGCTTGGCAGGGGGTTGGACTGGATGGCCCTTGGGGTCTCTTCCAACCCTATGATTCTATGATTCTAAGAGTTTGGATTTGCTATCCCACTTTATCACTACCCGAAGAAGTCTCAAAGCGGCTCACATTCTCCTTTCCCTTCCTCCCCCACAACAAACACTCTGTGAGGTGAGTGGGGCTGAGAGACTTCAGAGAAGTGGGACTAGCCCAAGGTCACGCAGCAGCTGCACGTGGAGGAGCGGAGACGCGAACCCGGTTCACCAGATTACGAGTCCACCGCTCTTAACCACTACACCACACTGGCTCTCAAAGGCTCCAGGAATACCTCCAAGCTACGAACCCGCTCCTTCAGAGGAAACGCAACCCCATCAAGAGCAGGGGACCTCCCACCCATCCGATCTAGGGAACCACCCACTAATAGTGCCTCAGTCTTATCTGGATTGATATGGGGGGAAGGCAGGTAAGCCCCGCATAATCACTCACAAGATATGGCACAAGCACACAATTTGAATGGCAATGTTCATCAACTTTGGGCAGGGGGCTTGGCCTCCTCAAATATTTTATGGGGGGGGGAGGAAGCAAAGGGATCTCAGCCCCTAGTATTTGGTTCCTATGTCTGAAGGCAGCCCTGTATCAGGAAGTTTTTACTGTGTGGTGTTCTGTTGTGTTTTTGTATATTCTGTTGGGTGGGGCACAAAAATAAATCGTCATCATCATCCTCTCCATGATTTTGTGCAATCCTCTTTTAAAAACATCCAAGTGGTAGCCATCACTGGCTCCTGAGGCTGGGAGTTCCATAGTTTATCTATGCGCTCCATGGAGAAGGACTTTCTTTATCTGTCCTGAATCTTCCAACACTCAACTTCATTGGCCAGACGCTTTAAAATATCTTAATCTTCTACAATATTGGTGGTATGTGGTCCTTAAAAAGCCATTTGGTTCTTGTGTATTACCGAGTTTGGAGATATTCTCTATTTCCAGATTCCCAAGTAGATGAAGAAGTCGCTGTCTTAGATGCATTATTTATCGTCGTTGGTTAATTAGTTTGTTGTTTATTAAATGATGATAAAATTGAACCCCACATTGAAGGCTCTGTGGGGCTGAAGAACACTCCCCACGCAACACCCCCTGGAAACATCCACCCACATAGGACCGGAACCCAACAAATCTGTAACGTAGAGATGCCCATCTTCTGTAAACTTCAAAACGGCTCGTTTGCTTTATTTATATATCAGGGAGACATTGATCTAACAGCTGATAGCATCTATCTAGTCAGCATGGTCAAAGCTCATCTTCCCTCCCCCCTGACATTTAAAGTAAAAGGAAAGCAAAAATTATCTGTGATGGGCTGAGTGTCTACAGAACATCTGTAAACTCGGTTGAGATTTCTGCCCCTGATAAAGGAAGCTGTCTACCTTACTCTTTCCATAGAGCATTTAAGAGTGGGTGTCATTGCAAGAAGTCGTTTGCCTTGCTGCCAGATCACTTATCTTCCTCGACTATTTTCCACTAAGGGCACACATTAGCTCACTAAAGACTCAGCGGCCCAGATCTCACGCTGCCAATGTTTCTTATCAGGCTCTGCTCCTGCGCCTCAAACAGCCGCTCCAGCTGCAGATATTAACAGATATTGTCTCTGTGCCTTGAAAACATCCACTTGATTTCTGCAACTCAAGCTGCTGTTAAAAAGGCATATGGGCAAGCCATGATGGGATATTTTTTTTCTAGACATTTGGTTTTCTATGGGTGAGCAGACTTCGGACTTACGGGATCTACTTGCAGGTAGGTAGCCATGTTGGTCTGACGCAGTCGAAATAAAAAAAAATTTAAAAAATTGTCCAGTAGCACCTTAGAGACCTTAACAAACTTAGTTGGTCTCTAGGGATCTACTTGGTTTTTTACTAGAAGGCTGAGATCCACCGGGTACAAAATACACACACTTAGAACTTACGAATCCTGATCCCAGGAATTTCTTTTGAGTGCCACACACAGAATCCACTTTCATTTACAGCAGCATAATTTAGGAGAATGGAATCATTTCGTTTTTGCTCTTATTGGGAGTCAAGAAAACCTTGCCAATCTAGTGCAAATCACTCAAAGGTGTAGGTGCAACTTGAGTTTCTGCTCAAAATACCGATTTTGCCCAAGAAGCTGATGCTGCAAAAGCTGATGATGAAACACCCCTGGGGTCCCTTTGGGTGACTATAATGTGCTGGGGGGGGGGGTCTTCTTTGAAAACTCTCCAGATGCTGCTGCTGCCCGGGCTGAACTTTCTCACATTTATTTTTATTAGATAATTATTTATATCCCACTTTTTCCCCTGACAGGAACTCAAGGCATCTTCCAGATAAAAAATAAGAACATCTAAAAACACAGGGAAAAATAAATAAAAACAAGTAAACAGACACGGGTGGCGCTGTGGGTTAAACCACAGAGCCTAGGGCTTGTCGATCAGAAGGTCGGCGGTTCGAATCCCCACGATGGAGTGAGCTCCCGTTGCTCGGTCCCTGCTCCTGCCAACCTAGCAGTTCGAAAGCACATCAAAGTGCAAGTGGATAAATAGGTACTGCTCCGGCGGGAAGGTAAATGGCGTTTCCGTGCGCTGCTCTGGTTCGCCATAAGCGGCTTAGTCCTGCTGGCCACATGACCCGGAAGCTGTACGCCGGCTCCCTCAGCCAGTAAAGCGAGATGAGCGCCGCGACTGGACCTAATGGTCAGGGGTCCCTTTACCTTTACATTTGCACCATCCATTCAGAGTGTGCATCAAAAAGCACAGTTCTTCTCCCAAAGCATCCTGGGAACTGTTGCTTCCCTCCTCACAGTGCTATAATTCCCAATACCATTAACAAACTATAGTTCCGTGGTTCTTGGGGTTGTGTTTTAAATGAATGGTGTGGGTGTTTGGCTAAGAGAATTCCAGGTGTTGTCAGTTAGGGACCAAGAACAGGGTGACAATTGTAGTCACATAAGAAAATATTAGACTAAAAAGTCCACCCCTCCCTGTCTGTAGACTGAGTTTCCGAGTTCTCTCTGAAGCTATGACTCTCTCTTGTTCCAGTAAAAACAACAGAGGGTCTTGTGGGACCCTAAAGACTAATAAATGTGTCATGACATAAGCTTTTATGGACTTCATCAGAGGCATGAAATGAAATTTTAGACCGCAGGTGCGTAGAGAAGAATTTTACAAGATGAGAGATGAACTGCCGTGAGATGGAAAAATTAAATCATTGATAAGCAAAGCTTAAAATGTAGCAGATTGGAATTTACCCAGCATTGGTCAGATGACTGCGGAGATAGCAAAGATAGCATTGGTAAGCAAGTGAACATGTGCCATGCGATAAACATCATTTATATCTGTTTAACTGATGGCATTGAACTTCGAGTTCCAGGTACATCAACAGCAGCTGCCCACAGGAGACATCCAGCAGCTAAATTGCATACACCCCATACATTTAAAACTCATGTTCACCGCCCTGCCCCGCCCCAAGTAAAGAGTCCTGGGAACTGTAGTTTGCCACCTCGTGGTGCTACGATTCCCAGCATGCTGGACAAACTACAGTTCCCAGGATTCGTTGCAGAAAGCCATGCGCTTTCGATGTATGCTGCAGATGTGTTGCAGAGTGATCCAGGAGATAAAATTGCTACATATATATCTCCCCAAACCGGTTTGAAGTCCACATTGTGATATCCGTTTCTAGCGGATCATGATGTGTGTTGGGGCTGGGCGATATCATCGTCCCAAACCAGTTTGAAGTCCATATCCCGGCGGACCAAAACCCCGCTAGTCGCCTAGGGGGCGCTCGTCTTTCCAGGCTCTCTTCTAGCTCTTTCTCTCTATGTTTGCACCCCTCGTTCTTATTGGGTTTCCCCTCATCACGTGCCCGTCGCGTTTCCGGCCACGGGCGGAACATATGCTCCATAGAGATAAATAAAATTGCAGAGTAAATCTCGAGGTCAAAAACTGGACGCCTCCTCCCTCGGCCGCGGTGGCCCCACAAAAACCCATAGCCGCATTTTCCTATTTAGACCGGGGCCGAGGCGGGAATAGTTCCATTTAAAAATCGGAAGTCGCACGGCTCTGCGGTTTCTTATTTCTGTGACGCAAAGATCAGAGGAGTCTTGGCGCGGCATTCCTCTGCTCCCATAGAAAACCAGAGCCAAGGTTTCTGTATAGAGGTGACTAAAAGTCTTTCCCTCGCCCACCCTTTCGCCATGGGTTTTTTAAAGAAAAGTCCCACTCCAGGGGCCGCTCTACACCTATCTTTAGCTCTGTGGTGCCGGAAGCGGAAGTGGCGTAGCGTCAAGGTTTCCTGTAGAGCTGGCCGTATCTCTGCGGCGCCGGAAGCGGAAGTGGGCCGTCTTCGAGACCTCTCTAGAAAATCATTTGATCTCTGCGGCGCCGGAAGCGGAAATGGGCCGTCGTCAAGGCGACCCGCGCCGGCTTCTCCCCAGCGGGCGGCGGAAGTTGCCATGGAGCCGTCTCCGTCGCAGATCCTGCCGTCTCCGCAGGAGGAGCCTCCGCGGCGCAGTCCCAGGCCCCACAGCGGATCGGGTCCGGGCCGCACGTACAGCCTGCGGCCCGCCTTCCAGCACAAGTCAGTGGCCGGGGGAGGGGAGGCCTCTCACCCTTATATATAGTGAGAGGGTGGGGAGGAGTATTACTCAGAAGGGTGATTGGCTGATAGGTGTGGTAAACCTGACGACTTTTAACGACTGCAATTGGTGTGGTAAACCTGTTAATGGTCATCAACAGGTTTACCACCCCTATCAGCCAATCACCCTTCTGAGTAATACTCCTCCCCACCCTCTCACTATATATAAGGGTCTGGTGACTTCTGTTTCAGTGTATCTGAAGAAGTGTGCATGCACACGAAAGCTCATACCAAGAACACATCTAGTTGGTCTCAAAGCTGCTATTTTGTTTCGACTATGGCAGACCAACACGGCTACCTAGCTGTAACTAGATCTTTGGAGGCCAACACACATCACTCTTCCAGGGGCTACAAATCCACCTCGAGCCTTTTACAGTGGCACCTTGGTTCTCAAACGCCTTGGTACGCAAACAACTTGGAACCCAAACACTGCAAACCCGGACATACCCTGTTTCCCCTATTTTAAGACGTAGTTATAAAATAAGCCATAGCAGGATTTTTTTGCATTTGCAAAATATAAGCCGTACCCCGAAAATAAGATTTTGGAATGGACTTCTGGAACGGATTAAGTTTAAGAACCAAGGTACCACTGTATTTTCAAGCACTTTCAGATCCTTTCTTATGTTGACTTGAAGCTGGCATACATTTAGTTCCCAGTCATTGAACTACTGAGCATCAGCACATATCCTGCATCCCTAGCCTTCCAGCCATGACCTGATACTTAATTGTTTTCCCATATGCTGGGTGTCTGTTCATTTGTTGTATAGGAATGCCATCAGTCAAGGCCCTTCTTCCCACCTGTATTCTCAAGTGGTGCAGCCCCTGAAGGCTTAAACCATATGAAGATGTAAACTGAGTGTGAATCCTCTCAAAGATGGATGGGAACTCCCTGAAGCATGGGAGTTGTCACGAATCAGACATCCCAGAGACGCCAGTTATTTGTTATACTGGTGGAGAGGAGATATAACTGTAAGCACTGTTACGCCATTCTTTCCTATTAGATTCCGCCCTTCTACGGTGAAAGATTGCATCCATGAGGTGTTAAAAGAGGAGCTGGCCAGTGTACAGTACAACCCTGACGAGATTCCACATCTCACCAAATCCTTATCAGAGACAATCCTGGAAAAGCTAAAAGGTAATAACATGTGCCAAGAGTAATTGCCTTTTTCTTCCTGCCCAACTCACCCACCCTTTCTCTCTCTTGGGCACACACACCCTTGCTGATGTTCTTCCATCTGGCCAAACATATGATGTGATAATATATAGGTGTGAAATCTTTCCCCCAATCGTTTTTCTACCCCATCTTTCTTTCTAGAGAAAGGTTTTCACCGATATAAAATGGTGGTGCAAGTGGTGATCGGAGAACAGAGAGGCGAAGGAGTTAAGTAAGTTGGGCTTCCCTCCCTTCCCACCAAATCATTCACATTTCTTAATATTTTGCACTGTGTGATGTTTTTTGTGTGTGTATGCGTTTGTAAATTATGAAATCTGAGGGTTGAGCGCTGCTTCATATTTATCCCGAGCATTCTACAAATGACAAATTTACACAATTCCTCTGGGAACTTAATGCCATGATGTATTTTGACTTGCACAGCACACCCCCAACATTCAGAGCAAATTGGACACCTTTGTAGTAATAGCATGTTTGGTGTGGTTAACTCTCCCTTCCTTCACTTCACCTGGAGGGTTTCCATGCATGACTCTATTTGTCTCCAGATGGTTCTTCTGGGTTTCACCTCCACAGAGCTGGAGGCATTGGGTTGCCTGCAGAACAGCTTCCACTCCCACAACTGAACTTTCCCTCTCCTCCCCTTGCATGCCCCCCAAATCTATTCTGAGGGATCCCCGTCGCCCTCCCAGAGTAAATTTTGTAGGCATGCAAGGGGGAGGAGGGGAAAGAGTAGTTCCATTGCAGAAGCAAATTTGTTCCGCAAGCCCAATGACTTCATTGCGTTCAACCAAATTGTGCTCTTCTTGTTTGGGATCAACCTTTCTATCCCTGTTGGTCCCGCCCCCCCCCCCGGAGGGGGGGATTTTGGGGAAGCATTCTCAACGTATCAAGTGGAATGAACAGTCTCCAAATGTGGGTGATTGTCGCCAACTGGTGCTTTTCTTTTTCAATGGACGGTTCCTCCTTTGTTTCTTCAGCATGGCTGCACGATGCTTCTGGGATTCAGACACAGACAACTACGCTCAGGATATTTTCATGAATGTAAGTGATTTGCTGCTTTTGCCATGCGTCACCCATTGAAGGCTGCTTAAAAACCGTGTGTCCTATGTTCTCATGCGTAAAACCTGCAAAAATTGCAGAAGAAAATCTCCATCATGCTTGTTACTGCTCCAGATTCCCAAAGTCATGAATTTTTTTACCTCTGATGTCGTTTTCGCTCACAGGGGTGTTCTCCTTGTCATTCCTGCAGGACACCCTCTTCTGTGTGGTGGTTGCTTTTGGCTGTTTCTTCTACTGACGCTGGTGAAAAGTTCAAAGAAGATCACTGTTTCAAAGATATTTTTGAGGATGGACACTCCCGTTTACAAAATACATTTTCTACTTGATGCTTTTATGACGGATTTCTGCTGCTGCTGCTTTGTATATAGCTAGAGTTTTCTGCACAAGCCCCACTGAAAAAAATGAGATACTTCTCTTACACAGCTCCTGTTCCTTTCAACAAGGTTTGTATAGGAGAACTTCCTGCCAACTTTGACCCTATATTTACTTGCAACATTTTCTCTGCAATTAGTGCCTAATGAGACCCGTCTGGTTACAACCATTACAAACAATTGACATTTCTGGTTGCAGATCCGCTGAGTCTGCTGCGAATGCTAAACTCGTGCTGAATCCCAGTCTATTTGAATGAATATGTTAAAATCTCACTGAGAACGGTATAAATGCACTCTACAATTTTAACGTGGAATTCTGCTCCTTAATTTGTCCTGAAAAAGCCTTCTCTTTTTACAACTTATATTTCCATTCTCATTCCACACCTTCGCTTCTTCCACAAGGAACAAATTTTAAGAAACGCCATGTTCTCTAGGTCAGGCTTCCTCAGATTTTGTTGGTAGTTTTCCTGTTTGGCTCAGCACACTTATAGGACAGGCTGTTTATGACATTTGTCATGCTATCTCTCTGCAAAGTACACGTAAATAATATTTAGAATTGGGGCTGTCACTTGAATTATGAAATCTTAATCTATTAATTTACTGTATTGAATTTGCAGATAGGTGCAATATGTATTATTACACACACACACACACACACACAGTTGTGAAGCAAGCTGTGCTGCAGACACCATTTTAGTAGAGGCGTTTCTACCTCTTCTGGTGAGAGAAAAGGAAGGCGCCGCATTAGCTTTTGTTTTAGATTGAAAACAATGCTACTTCTCCTTAATCTGCTGCCTGGTTGAGGCGCGTTTTGTCGTTAATCAGAAGGTTATATAATTAAGACTGAAATCGTATTGAGAACCACAGAAGTTTCCTCGGAGTAAGCCGTGTTGAACTCTGTGAGACTTACATCTGAGTAGACACTCGTAGGAGTGCACTGTAAATTCTGCAGCCCAACTTAGAAACTACATAATACCCCACCCTCTCACTATATATAAGGGTCTAGTAACTTCTGTTTCAGTCGAAACAAAATAAAAAAATTCCTTCCAGTAGCACCTTCGAGACCAACTAAGATTGTTCTTGGTATGAGCTTTCGTGTGCATGCACACTTCTTCAGATACCTGCATGCACACGAAAGCTCATACCAAGAACAAACTTAGTTGGTCTCGAAGGTGCTACTGGAAGGAATTTTTTAATTTTGTTTCGACTATGACAGACCAACACGGCTACCTACCTGTAACTTCATGATACTTTTTGTGCACCCAAAGAGCTTTGTATGCATACTTAGCAGCCCTTACAACACCACTGTAAGGTAGGCTTGTCTCCTTTTTTGACACCTTTCTAACAGCAGCGCGGTCTCCAGACATCTGTTTGTAAGTGCTGATCTCTATGCAGGACAAAAAAGGCATAGCAGCAGGGCAGACCACTTATCCCTGGTCAGGTGGCAACTCTTCTGTAACGTAGTCCAGGCTCACGGGGACTGAGAGGTAACACAGGTCACCTACCATGCCTTGGTGTGTGGTTAATGTCAGCTTTGAACCAGGGAACGCCCAGCATCCGTGCTTAGCCGTCGTACCACACCAACCTCTGTACCGGCCAAGTAGGGCAGCCTTCCCCAGTCAGGCTTCCTCTAGGAGTTTTGGACTACAATTCCCAGCATGCACAGCCATGTTGACTGAGGATGGTGGGAGTTGTAGTAGGAAACCACCTGCGGGGCAGCAGGTTGGGGAAGGATGCAAGAGGGTCTGCTGCTGTATCATTCACGCGTCTCTTTTTACAGGCATTGATCTGTCAGGAGCTCATGGTCCTTCCTGCTGCCCCACCTTAAATTCACAAAAACCTTATGAGATCAGTTAGATCGAAAGTTGGTGATTGCTCCAAGGGCACCAGCTCAGTGCTTCATAGCAGAACCCGGGTCTCTCTGTTCCCAAGTAGTAATAATAATAATAATAATTTATTATTTACACCCCGCCCATCTGGCTGGGTTTCCCCAGCCACTGGGCAGCTTCCAACAGAACATTAAAATACAATAATCTATTAAACATTAAAAGCCTCCCTAAACAGGGCTGCCTTCAGATGCTCCACAGGGCAGGTGCCACTACCGAGAAGGCCCTCTGCCTGGTTCCCTGTAACTTGGCTTCTCGTAGTGAGGGGACCGCCAGAAGGCCCTCGGCACTGGACCTCAGTGTCCGGGCAGAATGATGGGGGTGGAGAGGCGCACGACTCCGTATCATCTGTCTCCTTTTGCATATTTTTACCCTGCCTTTTGCACAACGGCTCCTCCCCAGCTTGCAGTAAACACATACAACTCAGAATAAAATAAGACAATAAAAGCAGCAGGGGGCAGCATAAAGCTAGCCGGAAAAGCATGACCAGGAACAGATCTCTTCTATTCATTGGAAAGAAAGGTTTCTTGCGATCAGAATGTCTCCATGTGACAGCTAGCAGGAATCCTGCACCCTTAAGAGCAGGCCAGCATAAGAGGCCATCTATTTCAGCTCTCTGCAGCATGATACATGACACAAATGGAAGTGAGACGCACTTAAAAATCCCTAATATATCAAAAGATCTGCCCAGGGTGGTGCTGAAACTACTCGATTTGCAGGGTTCATTTGGTCCTCAGTAACTGACAAGGCAAGAGGTGTGTTAAGTCATCTTTGGATAAAGGCATTCTAGAGAAACGACGATCTCACGGTATCAACAGTTCAGAATTTATCTTGGCTGCTGCTGGGTATGAAGTGGCGGTTCGTGCATGTGCATTTAATACGCATGAGATCACAAGATGCGGCTGCCCCTTCTGAGATTTAACTCCTAGAGACCATGCAGAGGGAGATGCAGCCTGAAGAACGACCATTTCCTGCCAACAGAATTTGCCTTTTGAAACCACAAAAAACCACCCTTTTTAAAGATCCCATGCTCAAACAGAAAGAACAATTTAACAGGCCAGGTATTAAACAATCCCCGTTAAATAGGAGCAGTTGGCGTGTATCCCAGGGCCATACTTTCGAGTTGAGCTTCCACCTGGTTCTTTAATGCCCAGATTGTACTTTAAAACATTAAAAGAGCTGCTTATACGGTGTCCGACCTCCGGACCAAGGCTACAACTCTGCAGAATCGTTCGCAGCCTTGCAAGCTTCCGTTATTTTAATCGAAAGGCGCCAAGGACCGAGCCTGGAATGCGTGCAAGGGGATCGGCTGCAACAACCCACCCCGCTTTTTGTCACCATTTCCTTTATATATTAAAAAAAGGCTATTTCTCTGGGTTTCGCTTCGTATACGCAGAGCTGCTCCCTAGGGCCTGTGCAATGGGCCTCCAGCCCAGTAGGGGGGAGGTAGCAAAGGGCCCTGAAGCAGCTACCTCACTTCTATGTAGCAGGAAATGTCTTCCTCCGCAAGTGAGCAATGTCACCCCCTTGTGGCCTGCAAAGGGGGTGCAGTGCCAGGAAGTGGGAGGCCGCAGCGTGCTTGGCTCCTCCTCCCGCTTCCTCTGCCCTGCTCCCCTTCTCTTGCGCAGCGTGGCCTCCCCTCGACCCTCCGGCCATGGCAGACAGGCCGCTCAAGCACAGCCAGAAGTCCAAGCGGTGCCTGCTGTGCGAGGCCCCCTTCTCCGGGGCTGCCGAGGGGGACCTGTGCCCCAGGTGCTCCCTGACCCCCCTGGCCCCCGTGCACATGACAGAGCCCGGCATGGAGAGCCGGTGGCGAGACACCAGGGCCCCGTCCCCTGCGGGGAGCTGCGGCTCCGGGGACGACACCCAGGGCCAGGAGCAGGAGGAGGACAAGGAGGAGGCGGGACAGCAGCTCCTGGCCGAGTGGGTAAGTCCAGGTCTCTCTTGCTTCGCTTGGCTTTCGTTTTAATTCATTTCTGCTCTTGTTTCTTTGAGACCTCCAATCTCAGCCAGGTTGGAGCGGCTTATTAAGAAGGGGATTGCCTCTGAACATGTACAGAGCGCCGTTACCTCTGCCCAGAAATGTGGCTAAAAATTGGGAGACTCGTGGATTTCATTAAGAGCCCACCCCACTGATTGAATCAGACCCTCCAAGTGCCCCTGTTTCCCAGATTTACAGCAGTTTCTGATTTGATCCCGGAATGTCCCGCTTTTCCTTAGGACTGCCCTATTTTCTTCGGAGAAACGTTGGAGGGTATGGAGGTATGCAACCCCCAAGCCAAGGAGATAAGTAACTACTGTACAACTTTAGAAGGCATCGGAAGGCAGCCCTGGATAGGGAACTTTTAAATGTTTTATTTTGTTTTTATATATGTTGGAAGCTGCCCAGAGTGGCTGGGGCAACCCGGTCAGATGGGCAAGGGAATAATAATAACAATAATAATAATAATGGAATTGGACGCCCCTAAGAAATGTTGGAGGGTATGTTAAATCATTGGCGATTCACCCATTGCAAGCACCTCCTAAGTGTTTGGCCTGGGTTCTATTGAAAAAGCATTCAGGCTCTGCAGGATCCAAATCTCCCTTTTTCCAGGACGGTTGTGAACTGCCCAGGGATCTACGAATAAAGTAGAATATTAATGCAATAATAATTTTCATACATTAGCTGGAGCTTCTTGGTGGAGCTGTTTTGCTGAATCAATTTAGCCCCGTTTGCCAAAGGAGCCTGGCTCTCCGGTGGAGCCCAGGGGGCATGTAGAATCATAGAATCCTAGAATCATAGAGTTGGAAGAGACCCCAAGGGCCATCCAGTCCAACCCCCTGCCAAGCAGGAAACACCATCAAAGCATTCCTGACAGGTGGCTGTCAAGCCTCTGCTTAAAGACCTCCAAAGAAGGAGACTCCACTACACTCCTTGGCAGCAAATTCCACTGTCGAACAGCTCTTACTGTCAGGAAGTTCTTCCTAATGTTGAGGTGGAATCTTCTTTCTTGTAGTTTGAATCCATTGCTCCGTGTCCGCTTCTCTGGAGCAGCAGAAAACAACCTTTCTCCCTCCTCTATATGACATCCTTTTATATATTTGAACATGGCTATCATATCACCCCTTAATCTTCTCTTCTCCAGGCTAAACATACCCAGCTCCCTAAGCCGTTCCTCATAAGGCATCGTTTCCAGGCCTTTGACCATTTTGGTTGTCCTCCTCTGGACACGGTCCAGCTTGTCAGTATCCTTCTTGAACTGTGATGCTCAGAACTGGACACAGTATTCCATGTGAAAGGTTCCAGGCTCAGGTCCTTGTCCCCAACAATTAAAAATGATCTTTGTAAGCAGGTAGTGGACCTCTCTCTACCTGAAGCCCTGAAGATCTGCTAGCAGTCAGAGCAGACACCAACACAGGGTAAGATGTACAAAACAAACTGACCTGCTATGAAGCATAGACATTTAAGTAGATCTGTATCTCTTTCACGCATTAACCAAGGGTATACGATAGAGCTATTTAGCTAGATTTTTATTATTACCTTAACTTGAGTAGTATGTTCTGTTCCTTTGGAGTGCAGCTGCCAATCCGCTTTAAGGCTAACTCTTTTTTATATTGATAAGTGCGTAAGAATTGCCTTATCGTGCAGAAGCTGTGGTTTTGTAGCAAGCTCAAGCTTGCCGCAGTTGCTAAGGCTGTCATTTGCGCTCTGGTCAGACCTCACCTGGAATACTGTGTCCAGTTCTGGGTACCACAGTTCAAGAAGGATACTGACAAGCTGGAACGTGGAAGGCAACCAAAATGGTCAAAGGCCTGGAAACGATGCCTTATGAGGGAATACTGTGTCCAATTCTGGGCACCACAGTTCAAGAAGGATACTGACAAGCTGGAACGTGTCCAGAAGAGGGCAACCAAAATGGTCAAAGGCTTGGAAACAATGCCTTATGAGGAACGGCTTAGGGAGCTGGGTATATTTAGCCTGGAGAAGAGAAGGTTAAGGGGTGATATGATAGCCATGTTCAAATATATAAAAGGATGTCATATAGAGGAGGGAGAAAGGTTGTTTTCTGCTGCTCCAGAGAAGCGGACACGGAGCAATGAATTCAAACTACAAGAAAGAAGATTCCACCTAAACATTAGGAAGAACTTCCTGACAGTAAGAGCTGTTCGACAGTGGAATTTGCTGCCAAGGAGTGTGGTGGAGTCTCCTTCTTTGGAGGTCTTTAAGCAGAGGCTTGACAGCCACCTGTCAGGAATGCTTTGATGGTTATTTCCTGCTTGGCAGGGGGTTGGACTGGATGGCCCTTGGGGTCTCTTCCAACTCTATGATTCTATGATTTAAACTCTATGCACCTAAACCAGAGCATTAAGTTCCATTGAACTCGTGGGATTTGCTTCTGAGCAGAGTTGCCTCGATAGGGGCTGTGATGTAAACAGACCCAGGGGCACATTTACTATGAAACTAAGGAAGCTTCAACTTTAGAGCCCCTAATCCCCCCCCTTTAAAAAAAAAAAAAAAATACCAAGAGCCCCTAATCCCAGAGGGGCCCCAGAATCGACTTCAGTCCACATTGCTTAAGTTTTTTGGGGTCTAGTAGACGACCGACTCAAACCGATTTATTTTTTGTTGTATCTATTTCAACAACCCCAAAATTTGCGAGTTAGCAGCACAGGTGGTATAAAGGTGTGGTGATCTACCGTGGAACAACCCCGTGGAAGAAGATAACAGTGGTTAGACAAAAATTGTTGCTGGTTACAAAGGGGCCCCCATGACAGCTTCAGGGCCCCAAAAATGTAGGTCTGTCACAGAACGGACCACAACCATAGTAAGGTTGAGGATAAAGGTAAAGGGACCCCTGACCATTAGGTCCAGTCGTGGACGACTCTGGGGTTGCGGCGCTCATCTCGCATTATTGGCCAAGGGAGCCAGAGTACAGCTTCCGGGTCATGTGGCCAGCATGACTAAGCTGCTTCTGGCGAACCAGAGCAGCGCACGGAAACTCCGTTTACCTTCCCGCCGGAGCGGTACCTATTTATCTAGTTGCACTTTGACATGCCTTCGAACTGCTAGGTTGGCAGGAGCAGGGACCCAGCAACGGGAGCTCACCCCGTCGCATGGATTCGAACCACCGACCTTCTGATCGCCAAGCCCTAGGCTCTGTGGTTTAACCCACAGCGCCACCCGCGTCCCATATAAAGTTGAGGATAGTGCATTTCAAAGCAAGAGGTATAGGGAACATCCTGTAAATCTGCAGGAGGGTTGGTGAGCCTAGGTAGCAACGCCTGGGGAAAAGTGTTTAACAAACTGCTGTTAATGGAATCCTACATTTTAGCACCTCTATGCTTCTCTTTGCCTTTTGCCTCATACCTTTTTGGGGGATAGGAAGTCTTTAAACATTGTACAGTGCCACATACATTCTAGGCACTTTCAGAAATATGAAATGATTATCGGGTTCAGAGACTGACAGCGCAGTCCTATCCCCATCTATTCAGAAATAAATCTCATTGAATTTAATGGGGCCTATTTGTTTACTGTATTTTCAGACCATTACTGTCTCCCAAAGTGGCTCACATCATAGGCTGCATACACACAATACCTTGAAAGCACATTTTGACCCTCAAAGAATTCTGGGCCCTGTAGTTTCTGGGTATGGTAACTTTGGATTGGGTAAACTACAGTGCCCAGAATTCTCTGAGGGGGAAAGTATGCTTCGAATGTGCTTTAAGCGTAGAGTGTGTACACAGCCAAAGAGACCTTGCCTTCAGACTTGCAAACTTAAACGACAAGAGTGATATAAGGGAAGCAGAGGACAGGAATAAGGTAGAGAAGGGAAATCAAGGCTAAAACCCATTCTGAGAACATGTGTATAGCATTCCACTGTAAGTTACAAATTAAGAAGACCCTTCCTCAATTTTTCCTTCCGTCAGAAATTAACCAGATGTCCCTAGGCAAATTTATTTAAAATGTGTAGCCCGCCACGCCTCTGGCATTCAGAGGAGGTAGCATTAGATTTAAAAACTACATCCACATGACTGCAAAGGCTAACAGAAAGTAAGGTTATTCTGTATGGAAACTGAACAATGCTATGCATTGTTAGCATTGCACAATGAAAGATCACTACAGTACTGTATTGTAACAACAATGCACTGATATCTTAATATTATGCAGTTGGGCTCAAGCGCACAGCTTTTAACCACAGTGGCACAATGCAATATTTGTTCTAGGAGAATGTTTAATTATGCACTGCTGTGCTGCTATGGTTTCGAAAAGCTAGGCAAACGGCAGCATGTTACTGTAGGACTCCATAATGCAAAGTATTGTCTACAGCCCCAAGATGCTCTGATGACGGGCAGTGTAGAAATTTAATAAATAAAGAAATGAAAAGGGTGTCCAGAAGGGTCTCACCACACGACCACAGAGGTAAAACTACAGGCCCAGAATTCTTTGAAGGAAATAATGTGTTTCCAGGGTGCTGTCTGGGTGAACCATAAGGCTGTGCGCGCATGCACGCACACACACACACACACACACACACACACCTTGCATTTAAAGCACGTTTAAAACACAAGACTTCACCCCAAGAATCCTGGGAACCGTAGTTTCTTAAGGGGTTGCTGGGAATTGTGACCTTGCAAGGGATAAAACTACGGGACCCAGAATTCTTTGAGGTGGGGGGGGGGAGAATGTGCTTTAAAGGCATGTTTGTACCCAGACCTAAATTATGAGAGAATGGGATGGGGGCTGAATGCTAAGACTAAGCTTTGGGCCTGGTGGCAAGGTTTGTTTGCGGCACCTACAACATCCCTTTATTATTAATAATATCATTATTACTTTATGACTTTGTTAGCCACCTTTTATCTTGCCTAAGGCAGCCCAAAGTGGCTTATGAGCACGTGTATGCCTACAGATCATAGAGTTGGAAGGGACCCCGAGGGTCATCCAGTCCAACCCGCTAGGGGCACAGGAGGAATCTCTTTGCCCAACGCTGGGCTCGAACCCACGACCCTCCGATTAAGAGTCTCGTGCTCTGCCAACTGAGCTATCAAGGCAAAACATGGCGCGGAGGGAGGGAGAACAGGCCAAAGCCCCTGCCAAGCACAAGGCCGCGAAAGGTCTGTCATTTTCCTAGTGGGGCTGAGCATGGATTGCTGTCCGTAGAGCGTAGGAGGCTCTTCATCTCAAGAGTCGTGAGTTCGAGACCCACGTTGGGGGAAAAATGGCGGGGGTGGGATGGGATTGGACTAGATCAGGCACCCCCAAACTTAGCCCTCCAGATGTTTTGGGACTACAACTCCCATCATAACAGGACCAGTGGTCAGGGAGGATGGGAATTCTAGTCCCAAAACATCTGGAGGGCCGAGTTTGGGGGTGCCTGCCCTAGATGACCCCCGGGGGTCCTTCCCGACTCTACCATGCTAGCTATGGTTCTATTTCTCCCATCCCCGGAACCTTCCGCATCTGGGTCGCGGTTTCCGGGGGGAGCAGAAGAGAGAGGCGGACCGTTTCGGCCGGTCCGTCGCCGGGAGGGTCCGGCCGGAAACACTTCCGGCTCGGCCCCGTTGGCGCTGCGGGAAGAGGAGCCGGAGAGCGGAGACCGAGGGAGGCAGGCGGGTAGGTCGGAGCCGCGCCGGTCGGGGCCGGGGGCCATGGCGTTGGGGAGGGGGCTTGTGCGAGTGCTTGGCCCTGGCGAGGTCCCCGTGACTCCCTCCTGGAGGGGAAAAGGGGGCCCCCAAATCCCTCCCCCCAGAGAGAGGGGGGCCTCCCCTGCCTGGTGATGCCTCTCGCCTGAAAGGGAAGGCGGCGGGGCTGGTCGTAGGCAGGGGGAATACGGGAGGGGAGGGGGCGTTGCTGGGTTTTCTTGGGGGGTGCGATCCCACCCCCCAAAAAAATCTGGTCCTGGAGTGACTTCAGAGCCACCCATCGCAATCTCTCGCAGCCCTAAATGTTGTTCAGTCGTGTCCGACTCTTTGTGATCCCATGGACCAGAGCACGCCAGGCACTCCTGTCTTCCACTGCCTCCCGCAGTTTGGTCAGACTCATGTTGGTCGCTTCGAGAACACTGTCCAACCATCTCGTCCTCTGCCGTCCCCTTCTCCTTGTGCCCTCCATCTTCCCCAACATCAGGGTCTTTTCCAGGGAGTCTTCTCTTCTCATGAGGTGGCCAAAGTCTTGGAGCCTCAACTTCAGGATCTGTCCTTCCAGTGAGCTGACTCAGGGCTGATTTCCTTCAGAATGGATCGGTTTGATCTTCTTGCATTCCATGGGACTCTCAAGAGTCTCCTCCAGCACCATAATTCAAAAGCATCAATTCTTCGGCGATCAGCCTTCTTGATGGTCCAGCTCTCACTTCCGTACATTACTACTGGGAAAACCATAGCTTTAACTATACGGACCTTTGTTGGCAAGGTGATGTCTTTGCTTTTTAAGATGCTGTCTAGGTTTGTCATTGCTTTTCTCCCAAGAAGCAGGCGTCTTCTAATTTCGTGACTGCTGTCACCATCTGCAGTGATCATGGAACCCAAGAAAGTGAAATCTCTCACTGCCTCCATTTCTTCCCCTTCTATTTGCCAGGAGGTGATGTCCTAAATAGGGTTGCCAAATTTAGAAGAGAGAGAGAGATATAACGCTATGACAGCCATTCAAAGCAAATAAAGGCAGTTTGCCTCAAATTTTACCTCTGAGAAAGAGGACGTGTCTTGGATAAAGAGGACACACGGCAGCCTCTAGCAGGAGGGCCCCTCCGGGGCTTGTGGCACACGCATGTGTTCATACGCGCTTTGCGTGGCGCATTGCGTGGAAACACGGGACAGTCCTGTATGTACAGGACAGCCGACGACCCTGGTTGTAAGTGCCGGTGTTGACAGGGCTCGGGACAAGGTTGTGACACACCTGTGGGGGTCGAGGAGGTGCTGCTCTGCACCTTGGTGGGGACCGTTATGGGAAAGGTGACCCCAGGGGACAGTGGGAAGAGGAGGGTGGCTAGGCAATTAGCCCTGCTTTAAGAGAATCTTGTTGTGTACAAATATTGGGGGCGGGGGCTAGCCAGGAGTGTTTTTTTAAAAAGAAATACAGTACAGATAGAATGGGAATTTTGTATGTATTTATTTATTAAACCTATTCGGCGTTTGTCACTAGAAGGCCTCCCAGCGACTTATATTAAATAAAAATATATGCACATACATAATACCATAGGAAAAAAGGGGGGGTCATATAATATTTTCAGATTCCCTCAGAAGGTGATGGACTCTCCCTCATTGGAGGTTTTTAAATTGGATGGACATCAAGTGAGGATTCTTCAGCTGTGATTCCTGCGTTGCAGGGGGTTGGACTAGACGACCCTCGAAGTCCCTTCCATCTCTACAATTCTATGATTCTATGGTAACATGCAACATACGTAAAAACAAAAGCCCAATGAACAATAATAAGCAATGCTCATTAGAAATGGGTATTGTGTTTGCTCAGCTTGAAGGAATGACGGGGGGGGGGGGTGGAGACTTATTGGAAATGCAAAAAGCTGATGGTGTTGTTTGGTGGTTAGGGAGATTCCCCCTCTCCCCAAGGAACAGTGTATTCAACTCTGCCATGTAAATACTTACAGATTTGGTATGTATCAGTGTCACAGTATGACAGTGAAGGTTTGACAGGCATTTAGGATGAGTTGTGTGAAGTGCTTTTTGAAGGAGGGTAACCACTGTTCAGACTGTGAACTGCATGAGATGTTTCTTAGGTGCAGTGACTAGGGAGGAGGCAGTAGGATTGCAGCAGTCCCAAGTAAGTTCATATCTACATCTCTATCATGCTGCCACAATAGTAGCCCTTGTCCATGATCTATTTTGCTGTTCTAAGTGTGGGTTTTTTTCTGCCTTGGGCTTTCTTTGCAATGGTCTCAAATTAGTTTTGTGGGGAGACTGCGGTATAATTTAGATCTTGCAGCACTTATATAGACATCTTTGTGCTTCTATAACCATTGCCTTTATGAGAGCTGAACCTCTGAGGTAGCAAGAAATGATGGCAAAAGGTTCTGTGGCAATAAATGTTAACGATAAATTATGGCATTAGCTTTTGGGGATCAGAGTCGCCTTTATCAGATGTGTGAAGTGATAACTTCAATGGGCAGGTGAATATACTCTCGGGTTGAGAGAGTGTGTATTACAGGCCAAGGCCAAAGGGCAAAGAAAATATGGAATGGTCTGTGTGTCACATGGAAAGCCTGTGGGGGAGGCGGTTAGATATCATATGCCAGGCATGTCCAACAGGTCAATCGCGATCTGCTGGTCAATCGTGGGGTGTTCCTGGCCCTCCCTCTTCCTACTGCCCACACTGTCTCCTTCCAGTGTTTCTTTTTTTGCAAAACAGCTGCAGAATAGTTCATTGGGTGCTCGCCTGCTAAGTTGCTTTGCATGTTTTCCTTTGGATAATTCTCACCGCCTCCCATTATAATGCATAAAGCATTAGCCTACACGTTTCCATTTCACCACCGCACAATCACAGAGGTAAATCTCTATGGACACAATTTTCTCTTTGGTCCCTTGAACTGTTTCTGAAACAGCTTGTGGGAGGAAGGCGTGCAGGGACGGAAGCAGTTCAGCAAGCGAAGGAAGGAGGCTGCTGCTGTCTCTCTTCTCCCCAGCCCATCTGAGTTGTTCTGGAAACTACAGAGGGAAATGTCACCAGAAAAGCAGTGGCTCGATGACAACCACTTTGTCACTAAGAGGCTTGAACCCTTCTATCCTTAGTTGCAAAATCCATTCCTGAGCCCAGGCTCTCAGAGGTAAAGTGTCCGTCCCTCATGACTCACTGTGCTGGGTCAGAGCAGTGACCATGCAAGGCAAAGCCAGTCAGTGCCTCAGAAAAAGAAAGCAACACATTCCTGTAAAGGAATGAGTATACACATTGGTCTGCAACAGCAAACAGTGGACATCTTGAGAAGAGAGAGTAACCCAGATCCAAGTCTCTTTTGTTTTTGTCTTTCTTTGTTGAACTATGCTGGCCTTAGGAACTGCCATTGGAGCATTCCAGCCCTATAATTATATTAGCCTTGCAAATAATTTTATAGGGGGTGATCACACACACACATCCCTACTTCCACCCCAGTGGTTATGTAGTTCACCTTTCTGTTTTTCTTCCATCTTTAAAGGGCTGCACCATATGTGGTGGTGCTGAAATTTGCAACTTGGGCAATTGCATGTTGGCAGTTGCAACCTGTTCCAGATGAGTAGCGCATTTAGTATCTTAAAGTCTCATCAGCTTCTCCTCTGGATGAAAAAAAACACCCAGAAAGGCGGTGACATGAGTTTCAAATGCAAATATATCCCCAAACTTCAAAAGATGTGATCACAGCATGAGGTTTACATTATCAAGTACAAATTACAGCTGCAGGGAGATTATTTTTGGAGACGAGTGACCTAAATGAATGAACATTCCCTTTAGACCTCAAAACCTGATCTTCCTATAATTGCGTGCCTGCAGTTGCGGTTCGAATCCCCGCGACAGGGTGAGCTCCCGTTGCTCGGTCCCTGCTCCTGCCCACCTAGCAGTTCAAAAGCACGTCAAAGTGCAAGTAGATAAATAGGTACCGCTGCGCCGGGAAGGTAAACGGCGTTTCCGTGCGCTGCTCTGGTTCGCCAGAAGCGGCTTTGTCATGCTGGCCACATGACCTGGAAGCTGTACGCCGGCTCCCTCGGCCAATAAAGCGAGATGAGCGCCGCAACCCCAGAGTCGTCCGCGACTGGACCTAATGGTCAGGGGTCCCTTTACCTTTACCTTTAGTTGCTGAACGCTCCAATTGTTTTAATTGTGACGTGGATATTGTGCTGCTTGACACAGAATATAGCCACACTTGGACAACTGCCAAGGAAGTATAAGGGTGTGGAACTCTTGGTGGTCAGAACTACCTGAATTAAAAGCCTGGTTGCTTCTTTGTCTTGACTGTCCTGAAATACTTCCTGGTGTTGCAGAGGGAAGGTTTAGTTTGCTTTTGCTGTGGTTTTTGTGTTAAATAGAACACAAAGGATAGCAAACACCTGCAGAAACCAGTTTGGAGAATCTTGCCCATTAACCATAAAATGAACGTAAATGAATAGGTTCTTTGCCTACATCAGCAAAGGAGAACCTGTAGCCCCGCAGATGCTGTTGAACTCTTGTCCTCACCCATCCCTGCCATCATGACTACTAGTCAGGGGAAATGAGAGACAGGGGAGGGGGATCATAGCCATTGATAGCCTTATTCCCCATGAATTTGTCTAATCCTCTTTTAAGCCAAGGCGGAGGTCATCACTGCATCTTCATATCCATATCTATAAGACCGTTCTAGATGGGGGTCTCGTGTTTATTTCATGTTTGAATCGTTCCACATAAAATATCCCAGAGGGATTTAACAATAAAAACAAGTTCAAGTCCAGCATAGATAAGCTGGGATGAAAATCTCCACTTAAAAGACTTAGTGGAAAAGGAAGGTCTTCAGTATGTGCCCAAAATATAACAGAGACAGGGCTTCTCTGATATGCGAGACATGGGAAGAGCTGGAGACTTTAAGGCATTCTAAACATTTGTTTATTGGCGGGTGCTGACATTGAGTTAGGACTTTCTTCTGTGTGAGGATGTATAAAAATGTTTCTATATTATTTGTCTTCTTTACCTGCCTTAACTATATCCAGTTCTAGGCATTTATTGGAAAAAGAAATAATCTTTCTTGCCTTGGGAATTTCTCCAGCGAACAGCTGGCGGAATGCAAGATTTGGGTGTGGATTTGCTCAGCAGGCGTGTGAGTCAGCGAAAGACGCATTACAGTATTGGCAGCAAATCATAGTGCCTGCACTGCTCGGGTGAGCTGATAACTTAGAAATGCAGAACTATCCTGTCTCAGTCTCAGCAGTGGAACTGGAAGCTCTGCAGGGTATGCAGATTTTGGGGTTTGACTCTCCTGCATCTGCAATTAGGTCTTTGGATAAAGCTCACTTCTGCCCACATGAAACCTCCCTCCAGGCAGCTGCTTGTAGGCATTTTCCAGAGGGGGATACTTCATCCTTCACCTCCTACTAATAAGTAGCAAGATTTTTCCACCAGGCTCCCTCTGCTTCCCTTATCTGAACCAGATCCTTTCCAACCTACCGTACTTAGCGTGGAAAGGCGAGTTATTTCCTCATTCCATTGCTTTGTTGATACTTTGCCCAGAATGCTGAATTATCAGGCATTGTTAACAGCGTGCAATTTTTTTCTGGATGTCCAAACCCACTCTCAGTGCAAAGACTAGCAAACTTTCACTCACTTCGCAAGTTTTGAAACCCGTGGCAAGCATTCTTTAGCAATACAACAAAACATTCCTTTGATTCCAGACCTGTGAAAGGTCTGCACTGGTTCTGCTTTTCAGCCTGGAACCAGTTTCTGCCTCTGTCTTTCAAACCTCCTGTTTCCCTCTGTTCCAAGGTGTGCAAAGCTCCGCTCTTTTCCAGATACGTTGGGCTTCACTCCAGAAGCATGGACAAGGCCCATGGGTTCTGTCTTGTCTGTGTACTCTTGCGTCCCACTTGGTATGAAATGTTGGGGCTCCGTGGTGTACATTGGCTGCCAGCAGCTCTCCAGGGTTTCAGGCAGTGTTAGAAACACATATATATATAAGCTATGCAGGTGCCAAATGGCTCCTCAAACAAAGGTTAAAGGTAAAGGGACCCCTGACCATTAGGTCCAGTCGTGTCTGACTCTGGGGTTGCGGCGCTCATCTCGCTTTATTGGCCGAGAGCCGGCGTACAGCTTCCAGGTCATGTGGCCAGCATGACAAAGCCGCTTCTGGCGAACCAGAGCAGCTCACGGAAACGCCGTTTACCTTCCCGGCAGAGTGATACCTATTTATCTACTTGCACTTTGACGTGCTTTCGAACTGCTAGGTGGGCAGGAGCTGGGACCGAGCAACCAAAATGGAATTTCTAGTTGACATTTTTGGGGCAAGAAGACGGCTCTAAAGTTTTATTTTTCAAATGATGAACCTACTGTGAATCATTCTCAGTTAAACATCTGGCTAGTTCAGATGACAACCTTGAGCTAAGTTAAGCGCTCCGAGAACTTAAAGAAGAAAAGTCACTTTATCTAGGGACAGTCCGTATATATATTGGCCTATTCCGACCTCTTTTTCTTAATGGCGACTGCTCCTGCTCAGGCTGCGCAGAAAAAGCATTTTGGTTCCAGATATTCATTCTGATTGTGCAGATAAAATATAACTGATAGAATTCTACAGGATGGGGCATTAGTGTGTGAAAACAGTCAAGATCCAATGATCCCCAGGCATGCACCTCCAAAAGGTGGAGATGTCGGCCGCCATCCTGGTGCCCAGGCATCTTCACTTGGTTGCAAGTAGCCAAGTAGCAGGTGCTCTATGGTCCAGTGAGGAGTGTGGCCAGTTCTGGGGACCAGACAGAGAGAGGCCTGAAGTTCTCTGACCCCTGTCTCATAACGTGAGACCAGAATGCAGGGGGTGGTTGTGTCACAGTCCCATACAGAGCACCGTAAACTTGAGATCCAGCAAAAAGAAGTTGGAGTGGGTGTGAACCGGTTCCCAAGTGGTTAATGTACTGGCAAAACAAGTTACCGTAAGTGGTGTACATTAAACACCTTAAAGAGAGCCGGGATATGTTCTTATATTTAGCCTCACAAAAAGTCGTGTGCGCTGGTTTTACGAGAGACCCATTTTGGGAATATTCTAAAGACATTTCCTCTGTAAGTTAAAGAGAAAGCGTGCAAAATTGAGCAGTGCCTCAAAAAGATGCAAGGTCAGGGCGAAACCTTCTATACAAATATTCTGCTGTTGAATTGGCGTGGTTTAGTGTTCAGATTTGCACCACTGTTTCAGAAATAAATATTTGAAGACATATAAATGGAACACTGGATTTAAATCAGTTAATTGGCCTTTTTTCCACTGTTTACTTAAATAGTCAGCATGACTGTTGATATTATATTGCTTGGAGTTGAATCGATCTTGGGCTACTGTTGAAAACAGGATGCTGGACTTAGAGGGGCGATCTGGTTCTGCAACGATCTGCATAAGATTCTTGGGCCCATTCTCCTTATGACTGAGGTTGGGAGGGTGGCACTGCCAACTTTTGCAGTCAGGGGGTTAACAATTCTTCTGGGTTTTTAACTGAAGCTGAACTCTGATTATCAGGATGCAGCGTGTCTTGACTGATACTGGTCTGGTTCAGACGTAACACTAAGCCACTGTTTTTTAAGTTATGGTTTATTAAAGCATGGCTTAGCATTATGTGTGAACTCTGCCCAGCAGCTGAACTATGGTTTGTTTATTGCCAAAACACCATGATCTGAAGATATGATTTATTGTTGGCTTGTTTTGACCATGCATTGGCTGCCTGCAGATCCTTGACCTTGGTTTGTTCATCCACCCCATGCAAGCCATTGTTTGTTTGATCCTGGCGTAACCCCTTGTTAATTCATGGTTTGTTGCATTATTTGATGTTAACCAGGCTATTGTAAGTTATGCAGAGTAAGGAATGCAGGATTCAAATGCCCTCAGGCGATAGGGTCACAGGGCTATTAGCCTTCCCTATCTAAAACAATGGTGTGCCTGCAGCGGTTTGTAGTTTTGCCTCTTCCCAACAGCTCACTGCAGAACTTTTGCACAAAATGAGACATTTAATGAGCTGCTCATGGTTATATGGGGCAGGGAAATTTCTGCCAACAGAATCCAGAAGGAGGAAATGGTTTCATCTCCTCATTTTGGAAGTGCTCTTCGGGCAGTGTTCCCCAGCCTTGGGCCTCCAGCTGTTTTTGGACTACAACTCCCATCATCCCTCGCTAGCAAGACCAGTGGTCAGGGATGATGGGAATTGTAGTCTGAAAACAGCTGGAGGCCCAAGGTTGGGGAACACTGTCTTAGGGGACTGAGCTAATAGCCTCCAATAGCCCTCTCCTCTGTGTGTTTGTGTAATCCTTTTTTAAAGCCATCCAAGTTGGCGGCCTCCGTCACGGCCTCCTGTGGAAGCGAGTTCCCTAGTTTGACTATGTGCAGCATAATGAAGTACAGTGTTACCTTGGTTCTCGAACCTAATCCATTCCGGGAGTCCTTTCGACTCCCAAAACCATTCAAAAACCAAGGCACAGCTTCTGATTGGCTGCAGGAGCTTCCTGCACTCAAACAGAAGCCGTGGAAACTGTGTCGGACGTTCGGCTTTTGAAAAACGTTTGCAAACCGGAACACTTACTTCTGGGTTTGCGGCATCCGGGAGCCGATTTGTTCGGCAACTAAGTCATTCGGGAACCAAGGTACCACTGTACTTTCTTTTACCTCTCCGAAATCTTCCAACAACTAATCTTCCAACTTCTTTTTTTTTTAAAAAAAAACCAACAATTTTCATTGGTTTTTTTATACAACTACAATAACCATTAAACACTTATCCAGCAGTATAGTGAACGGTCTTTGTTTGATCCATTGTCTCTGGACATACAGTTACACATTCAACATTCAAACAGATTATTTAGCATAACCTCTCCACTGAGACTATTGAGCGGTTGGTGTAAGAAGGTCTTGATTTTAGTCATTCACGTAGTTCAAGAAAGGGGTCCACGTTTCTTGGAAGGTGTCTCTATTCATTATGCCTTTAATTGCCTTCCTGTTTCCGGTGAGACGCTCAGACATTGCTGTACCCCTGATACTATTTTCCCATAACTTGAGGGGTATTTCAGTCTGGTTCTTCCATTGCTGAGCTACTGCTCATCGTGCTGCGGTCAGTAAGAAGCCTGCTAATTCACTGTGGTTCCAAAGTTCCTGTGTAGAACAGAGTCTGTGGAAGCCCCCAGAGAATCCTGCAACTGCAGAGGAAGCTGAAAAGGTTGTGCCATGTTGCTGGGACCTTTGGAAGAGACAGGTCCTCTGCTCATTTTGGTTAAGGTCTCTGCTTTGTCCTGCCCACCCCCACCCCCTCGCAGCTCAATCTTTTGCCCACTGCTTTTAACCGAGTGCTAAAATAAGCCCTGCCACTGAGTGCTCTGTCTCCACACACCCTTCTCTCTCTGTTCTTGCATTCCTGCTGGGTCATGGGAGAAAGACCTTCCTGGCTGCCAGCTGGTTTTTACTGCCCTCTTGTCACTATGACAGATAAGAGGCGGCTCAGAGGAGGACTCAAAACATTCCCACCTTGACCCTCTTCCGCTAGAAAGCCTGCTGGCTGTTGGCAGCCCCGACAATCGGCTGCTCTGATCAACCCACTACACACAGAGTCCTTTTCTGACTTCTGGTTCTCCCCCCTTCTTTTTTTAATTTAAAAAAACAACCACACCTCCTTCGTTCCCGCAGGTCTTTCCAGCCGAGCTGCCGGACGCAATTCGCGGGATGGAACCCCAGGGCTCAGCCAGGCTGAATTCCAGGAAAAGGAGAAAAGAAGGGGTGGGCCCCAACGGGGCGGCCGAAGCGGATGGCATCCCCTCCAAAATGCCACGGAACTGCTTGGTAAGTAAAAGAAAAATGGAAAATCCTGGCAGGAAGTTTCTGCTTAATGTTTAACTTCCAGAAAAGTTGGATGACGCTTGCTGAGCTCCATCCCTTTTGGAGCCGAAAGCAACCCTCCTTGGCTAACGTAACACTTACCAAGGATAGATTTTAAAGAAGGGTTTAAAAATAATATTAAAGCAATATCAGAGTTGTGGGCGTTGCTGTTTTGCTTCCTGCTTCTTTTAACAGCCAGGGCTCTGGATTGCACATTGTGCCAAAGTGATTCTAGACCTTGCTTAATGTGCATAATGTCGTCTTTGCCAACCCAGTGCCCTCAAAATGCTTTGAACCACAGCTCCCGTCAGCCCCAGCTTTCACGGACACACTCACGCCAGCCTAGGCATGATATGTCCCTGCTGGCAAGGGCTGATGGGAGTTGTAGTCCAAAACATCAGGATAGCGCCAGGTTGGCAAAGGCTGCTGTAATGTGACGGCTCCCTGCTGTCCCTCTCAAGAGAAGAATCCTTTATTCTAGCAATCAGTCTCTCTAGCTGTCATCTCAGATCAGGGCTTCTCAGCTGATGCACCCGGTAACCTTCCTTCCCCATATCGGATTGCAGCGCTTTGCCCTTCTCGGCTGTCTCCCTTCTTTGCTCACTGGCTGTGCCTCTGGTCCAAACTGGAAAGCAGGGCTGCGAAGCGGTTGTGGAGCTGGAATCTCTCCAAGTGGACTGTCCCAGTCCCGCAGGCAGCGTCGTTCTTAACAACTAGGTACCGCAACAAAAGGTTGCAGTGCATCCCCGGCCCCCAACAGGATGTGTTGCTGTTCCTGAATGCCAGCCTGCCACCCATGGCTTTAGAGAATAATAATAATAATAATAATAATAATAATAATAATAATAATAATAATAATAATAATTTATTATTTGTACCCCACCCATCTGGCCGGTTCCCCCCAGCCACTCTGGGCGGCCTCCAACAGATATTAAAATACATTAAAATATCACAGGTTAAAAACTTTCCTAAACAGGGCTGCCTTCAGGTATCTTCTGAATGTCAGATAGTTGTTTATCTCTTTGACCTCTGATGGGAGGGCGTTCCACAGGGTGGGCACCACTACCGAAAAGGCCCTCTGCCTGGTTCCCTGTAGCTTTGCTTCTCGCAGTGAGGGAACCGCCAGAAGGCCCTCGGCGCTGGACCTCAGTGTCCAGGCTGAATAATGGGAGTGGAGACGCTCCTTCAGGTATACAAGACTGAGGCCGTTTAGGGCTTTAAAGGTCAGCACCAACACTTTGAATTGTGCTCGGAAACGTACTGGGAGCCAATGAAGATCTCTCAGGACCGGTGTTATATGGTCCCAGCGGCCGCTCCTAGTCACCAGTCTAGGTGCCGCATTCTGGATTAATTGCAGTTTCCGGGTCACCTTCAAAGGTAGCCCCACGTAGAGTGCATTGCAGTAGTCCAAGCGGGAGATAACTAGAACATGCACCACTCTGGCGAGACAGTCTGCAGGCAGGTAGGGTCTCAGCCTGCGTACCAGATGGAGCTGGTAGACAGCCGCCCTGGACACAGAATTAACCTGCGCCTCCATGGACAGCTGTGAGAGAAGGGGTGGAGGTGACCAAAATAGGGTGGCTGCCAGAGAGTGAAACCCAGCTGGTAGCACTGCAGTGCTGTTGCGTTGCAGTTGGGCAAGGAAAGGGGTGTGAGAGGCTCTCTTGAGCATCTTCCCCCCACGCTTTCTCCACGGACATCTCCTCCCTTGATGTGCAATAAGCTGTGAGGGGTTTGAGTGAGTCACTTCACTCTCGGCCTCCCCATTTTCTTTTCCAGTTTAACAATCCAATATTCCATGGCTCCTGGGACCAGTGAGTCTGCTCAGCCCCATTTTAGAGTTCTTAGACTTCTGTACACTTGGAGGCCCCCACCCCCAACACACACACACACACACACAAAGAAAAATACGTGATTCCTCTCCATCTTCTCTCTCATTGGCTCGATTTTTTACAGCATGGGGACACTGAAGGATGCTAAACACAGCGCCAGAGAGAGGCCCTTGCGGTGGGTTTTGAGGAGGAATTTGTAGAGAAAATGCATATTGAGCTTATATGCCTACAGCTCCTTAGGTTTTTTATCATGATTCCAACTTTGAATGCCGGGACAAGAAAGGGGTGGCAGCGGAGAATGGAGAGAGAGAGAGAGAAAAGAGGCGAAAGAGGTTCCTTTGTTCGCTCCAAAAAAAAGAAGTAATAATACAACAGCGGCATATGAAACCTTTGGAATCTCTGGATTTTATGTGGAATTAGTTCCTATGTTCCGCAGCAAGAGAAGCTGAATTGCAAATACAGCGGTGCCTCGGTTTCTGAGCATCTCGGAAGTCGAATGTTTTGGTTTTCGAAAGCCAAAAACCCGGAAGTAATTGCTTCCATTTTCGAACGCACCTCGGAAGTCAAAAAGCTTCCGTTGTGTGTTTTTCAGTTTTTCCAATTGAACTTGCAGCCAGCCCTTTGCGCCTCGGTTTTCACACGTTTCGGAAGTCGAACGGTCTTCCGGAATGGATTACGTTCAAGAGCCAAGATACCACTGTATATATATATACATATACATATACATGTACATGTACATGTACATATACATATATATATATATATATATATATATATATATATATATATATATATATATATATATAACCTTGCACTTCAGCAAGTTGGGTCACTGGGCCATCTCATCCTGTGCTCAGACTGGCAGTGGCTCTTCAAAACATTGGGCAAATGACTTTCCTGCTACCCAGGAACAGAAGAGCCCTGTAGCTGAATCAGGTCAGTGGCCCATCTAGTCCAACATCCTCTTCTCACAGGGGCCAGCGAGGGGCTTCTAGAAATCCCCCAAGCAGCTCCTCCCCTATTGCGACTTCCAGCAACTGGCATTCAGAGGCACGCTGCCTCCTGATAGTGGAGAGAGAAGGCGTCCGTCTTTGATAGCCATATCTCCCACGAATTTGTCTCCTCTTTTAAAGCCATCCAGGTTGGTGGCCATCGTCGCATCCTGGTGGGAGTGAGTTCCGTAGGTTAACTAGGCGCTGTGTGAAGAAGGGCTTTCTGTAGTCTGTCCTGAATCTCCCAACAGTCACCTTCATTGGATGAAGTGGACGTGGCGTTCTCTGAAAGCGTGAGCTCTGTGACCCCTTCAGAAATCCACTTGCTGCAATCCTTCCATAGTCTTGGGCCTGGTGCCCGTTGGGTCTGTTTTCAGGTCTGATTCTGTGCTGAATCAAGATGCCCTTTCGCCCCTCTGTGTTAAAGCTCACCTACTTTCTTGATAAGGGACACGGGTGGCGCTGTGGTCTAAACCACAGAGCCTAGGGCTTGCCAATCGGAAGGTCGGCGGTTTGAATCCTCACGACGGGGTGAGGTCCCGTTGCTCGGTCCCTGCTCCTGCCCACCTAGCAGTTCAAAAGCACGTCAAAGTGCAAGTAGATAAATAGGTACCACTCCAGCGGGAAGGTAAACGGCGTTTCCGTGCGCTGCTCTGGTTCATAGAATCATAGAGTTGGAAGAGACCACAAGGGCCATCCAGTCCACCCCCTGCCAAGCAGGATTTGCCAGAAGCGGCTTTGTCATGCCGGCTCCCTCTGCCAATAATGCAAGATGAGCACCGCAACCTCAGAGTCACCTGCGATTGGACCTAATGGAAAGGGGTACCTTTACCTTTACCTTACTTTCTTGATATCCTTTTATAATTTAGGGTCTTAGGGAGCCGGCTCCATTTTCCGATGAGCTTGAAGTGGACTACAGCAAGCCATACATCCGAGTAACGTTTGATGAAGCATTACGGGGGACGCCATGTAAGTAATTCTCAAAGCGCCCAGTTTTGAGTAAGTGGGGAAAGGGATTCATTTCTGTCCAGCCCCTCTCAGTGGTGACTTGAAGGGATCTGTGGTTTATGGGTGAGAAAAGGTAAGAATCTTTTTTTACATCAAAACCTGGAAATGATGATGATGATTTACTGCTTTTATGCCCCACCTTCTCCAAGGAGCTGAAGGTGGGGTTACATAGTTCTCCCCCTCCTCAATTAATCCTCACAACAACCCTGTGAGGTAGGTTAGCCTGAGAGGGAGTGACTGGCACCTAAGGTCACCCAGTGAGGTTCATGGCTGAGTGGGGTTTTGAACCCTAGTCTCCAAGGTCCTACTCCAGGGGTCAGCAACCTTTTCCAGCTGGGGGCCGGTCCACTGTCCCTCAGACCTTGTGGGGGGCTGGACTATATTTTGGAGGGGAAAATGAACAAATTCCTATGCCCCACAAATAACCCAGAGATGCATTTTAAATAAAAGCACATATTCTACTCATGTAAAAACACGCTGATTCCCGGACCATCTGTGGGCCGGATTGAGAAGGCGATTGGGCCGGATCCGGCCCCGGGTCTTAGGTTGCCTACCCCTGTCCTAAAGGTAAAGGTACCCCTAGCTGTTAGGTCCAGTCACGGACGACTGGGGTTGCGGCGCTCATCTCGCTTTACTGGCCGAGGGAGCCGGCATTTGTCCGCAGACAGCTTCCGGGTCATGTGACCAGCATGACTAAGCCGCTTCTGGCGAATCAGAGCAGCGCACGGAAACACCGTTTACCTTCCCACCGGAGCGGTACCTATTTATCTACTTGCACTTTGACGTGCTTTCGAACTGCTAGGTGGGCAGGAGCAGGGACCGAGCAACGGGAGCTCACCCCGTCGCAGGGATTCGAACCGTCAACCTCCTGATCGGCAAGCCCTAGGCTCAGTGGTTTAGACCACAGCGCCACCCGCGTCCCTGACTCCAACCCAAACCCCTGCATTTATTATAATCCCCTCATCTTTCTCCCCTATCCCCTTCTCCACACCATCTGGGTGGGTGCCAACTGAGAGGTCCATATATATAGCAAAACACAATATCTGCTCCCACACTCACTCATTGTCCCTATCAAGGATGCTGTGATCTCAAAGGGCTATATTTAATTTTTATCAAAACTCCCTTCTGGCTTTATCGAAACTGGAGCAGCCTTTAGCAAGAGGCGCTTTTTTCCTTTTCTCTGCCCTCCCAGCTTCCTTCTCAGCAGAGATTTGCCCTCCTAATCCCCAGTCAAGAGTTCAGGAAGGCAAAGGGAGGGCTTCCTTCTGCTGACTTGAGTGCAAAGTACAGAGCCCCACCTCGGCTTCACCCACTTTCGCAACGCAGCTACGAAATCCCCTTAATCTCTCTGCCAATACCTGTGAAGTCATGGGAGGTGAGGCTGAGCTTGCCCTTTCAGTCTATCAGATCAAAGAGCGGCTTTGTGGCCTCAGCAGGTGGGCGGTGCCTGACTCCTGTGTATCAGAGAGCAAGGAAAAGGCGGAGGATCGGGGAGAGGAGGCAGAAAGCCAGAAGGGGGATCCCTAGTCGCTCAGAGCAGCAGGCAAACCTTCCGAAAGGTCATGGCTTGACCTGGCCTAGCCTGTTGGTGAAAGGAATGCCAGCTCCGTACAGTTGGATGGGGTCCCCAAAGGTCATCTAGTCCAACCCCCTGAAATGCAGGAGGCTTCCTTGGCCAGTTTCCCTCCTGTTCCTTTCTTTGGCCACAGCTGGGCAGTGGCACACAGGGTGAATCCCTGCCCGTCACCCCCAAGGTCCCCCGTTCAAGACCATTCGCAGAGCACAGCGTTAATCTTTGGAACTCACTCCCCCAGGAGGCAGGGATGGCCACCACCTCGGGTGGCTTTAAAAGGGGACTCCTCTCCAGCCCTTGGGCAAAAGTAATACACATGAAATTTTTGGCCCTTGGGCTTTCCCCATCTGAATTATTAAAATTGGAGGTAGTCCCAGCCAAGAGAATTGTTTTTCAAAAACTAAAGAAGAAAGATCGCCAACATAATATCACTATGGGCAGTGGTACCTGTTCGCCGATAAACCTTGGCTTAATACCATCACTGAAATTACCTTCTTATTTAACATCTTTATCTGTTGTGACACACAGATATGCTTTCATAAAGGCCAGATTCAATGCTTTCCCGTCAAATGTCATGGGCAATAGACTCTTCAACAGCCAGATTTCACTTCTTTGCGACTGTAACAGTGGTTCTACAGAATCCTTGAACCATATAATGCTTTGTTGTCCATTACATCTGGCTGCTCGGACCAGGTTTCTGTCTCCATTTTTACTGCAAATTTGCGGACGAAACTAAGGAAGCCCAGTTAACATACTTATTGAATGATGAAGAGCCGAGCAGATCCCTCATGGTCGCTAGATTTTTGATCAATGTTTTATTTCATAAGAAGAGAACTGGATCACTTTATGACTTCGATAGCTCAATTAAACCAAATAACCATTAATGGGAACTAGAACTTAGCTGCAAAAGTACAATCTTATTCGATAGAGCTGAAAGTATCTTTTAGACGGGTGAATGATGAATTTTAATGAATAAAACTGTTTTAATTAGTTGGAAATCTGTATATATAGAGAGAGAGGTCGTTTTAAATCGGAAAACTGTCCAAATTGTACTGGTAAATGTTATATGATGTATTGCTGTTGTTATTGTTGCTTTGATATGGGCCAATGGCCGTAATAAAACCTCCTACTACTACTACTACTAAAAGGGGACTCTACCCATTCAGGGGGGAGGAAAAGGCTCTTGATGGCTACTAGTCACAATGGCTCCGGTCCGCCTGGACTGTTGGAGGTGTTATGGCTCAAAATGACAGTTGCTCCTGCTCTCGGATCCTGCTTGTGGGCTTCAAACTGGAATCTGACTGGCTACTGTCAGAACAGGCTGCTGGACGAGTGGGGCCACTGACCTGACCCAGCAGGCTTCCCTTACGTCCTTATCTGCAGGCTCCAGGCTTGATAAACGGCTCTGATTTAGCCTTGAACTGGGGGTCACGGGCAGTTTGCCGCTTTGGGTGGTGTTCATTTGTACAAACATCAGGAGAGCCTGCCAGGTCAGGCCAAAGGCTCACCTGGTCCGGCCCTCTTCGGACAGTGTCCAGTCAGATTCCTGCGGGGCCTGGGAGCAGGAGCAACTCTTGCGTTTCGGGGTTCCCAGCAACCGGCATCCAACCAACGGCCGAGGAAGAACATAGGCATTGTGGCTACTAGTTCTTGGTAGACTTAACTTGCATGCATTTATTTAAAGGTAAAAGTAAAGGGACCCCTGACCATTAGGTCCAGTCGTGTCCGACTCTGGGGTTGCGGCTCTCATCTCGCTTTATTGGCCGAGGGAGCTGGCGTGCAGCTTCCGGGTCATGTGGCCAGCATGACAAAGCCGCTTCTGGCGAACCAGAGCAGCGCACGGAAACGCCATTTACCTTCCCGCCGGAGCGGGTACCTATTTATCTACTTGCACTTTGACGTGCTTTCGAACTGCTAGGTTGGCAGGAGCAGGGACCGAGCAATGGGAGCTCACCCTGTCGCGGGGATTTGAACCGCCGACCTTCTGATCGGCAAGCCCTAGGCTCTGTGGTTTAACCCACAGCACCACCCGTGTCCCCATGCATTTATTTAATCCTCATTTAAAGCTGGGTGGCCGTCACTGACTCTATAGGAATTTGGTGGGTCTCCCCCATTTCCTCAAGGCATGGGTCCCTCTTGCACATGGATATCCTTCCTGCGCATGTTGGAGCCGTGAGACACAGCCGCATGTGGAGGGGGCTGCGTGGTTGAGTTTACAGCAGGGCGAGGTTCCTCGCAATTATGCTGGCTCCCAAAATCCCTGCGCCACGTTGACCCTGTTTTCCCAAGTGTATTTCATATACTGAGATTTCCCTGGAAATTGCCTATTTGAGTAGATCTCTCGTGACCAGTGAAAATTTAATCGGTGCTAGAAAGTCGTTACAGCCGAGGGGGTCCTTATTGCTGATGCACCAAGGAGCTGAAGCTGGAGAAGAGGGAAGTCTCCTTGCTTGCCTGCCCTGATTCAATCCATCACTTTATTTCAGCTTTAAGCTCATAAGAACAACAGAACTAGAACAAATACACAGTACAATTTGATTTAAAAAATTAGAACCAGTAAAACTTAAAAGAGTACAAATTAGAAATAGATACTATAAGGAATTTTCAGCTTCCAAACAGCGGTCCATTACAACGTTTATATGTCAAAACGGAAGTTAAAAATTTCACCATTTGTAAAGTTACATGCTGATCTGTATCTTGCAATAAAAAGGCCAGGCGAAAATCTGCCAGGTGCCCAGGCAACTTGTGGATTAATGGTAACAGTAAGTTCTTCCGGACAACACAATATAAAGGACATATAAATACTATATGGCGAAGTGTTTCGATCAATCTATTATCACAGGAACATAAAACCGAGACTTGGCCCCTAGAAAATCTATGAAAAAGGGAATTTGAAGGGAAAACATTAAAATGTGCTTTGATAAAGGCAAAACGATGACTGGCAATAGAAAGGGATGATAGGTAAGATGGCACATGAGTTGGAGAAATAACTCCCAATTGACGCGGGGAACATAACCAAGCATAAGATTACGCTGCCACTCTATGTCGTCCAGTCTTTGATTACCGTATATACTCGAGTATAAGCCTAGTTTTTCAGCACATTTTTTGTGTTGAAAAAGCCGCCCTCGGCTTATACTCGAGTGAGGCAGGCAGTGGCTCCTATGAAGCTTTCCCAGGTTTTTTGTGGTAAAATTGGGTGCCTCGGCTTATATTTGGATCGGCTTATACTCGAGTATATAGGTATATAATTTTCCTTGCTAAGGTAAGATCTTGGTTCAAGGGTCCTATGGGCGAGATTCCAATAGATAAAAGTTTAGCATGAATCTTATTGGCTCAAGGGCTGCTAAACTCATCGCGCCAAAGGCATTGGGCTATATAGTACCGGTAGTTAGGTAATCTAAACCAAAGAGTTAGCCAGTAACTAAAGACACGTTTCCACAGGAGTGTGCCTGCCCTGATTGATTGCTGCTACTTTTGCAAAGGCTCTGGGTCTGATTGTGTCATAGAGTTGGAAGGGACCCCCGAGGGTCATCTAGTCCAACCCCCTGCAATTGCAGGAATCTCAGCTAAAGCATCCAAGACAGATGGCCATCGGCCCAGTATACCTGAAGGAGCATCTCCACCCCCATCGTTCTGCCCGGACTGAGGTCCAGCTCCGAGGGCCTTCTGGCGGTTCCCTCCCTGCGAGAAGTCAAGTTACAGGGAACCAGGCAGAGGGCCTTCTCGGTAGTGGCACCCGCCCTGTGGAATGCCCTCCCACCAGATGTCAAAGAGATAAACAACTATCGGACTTTTAGAAGACATCTGAAGGCAGCCCTGTTTAGGGAAGCTTTTAATATCTGATGAATCATTGTATTTTAATATTCTGCTGCAAGCCGCCCAGAGTGGCTGGGGAAACCCAGCCAGATGGGTGGGGTATAAATAATAAATTATTATCATCATCATCATCATCATCATCCAACCTCTTCTTAAAAACCTCCAGGGAAGGAGAGTCCCAAGGGAGACTATTCCACTGTCGAACACTCTCCTTGGGAATCTCCTTTCTTGTAACTTGAAGCCATTGTCTTTGTGGATTTGCCTGCAGCCAGGAACTCTGAGGACTTGAGCAAAGGAAGCAGACAGAATCATGGATTTGGGGTTGGAACAGGCCCTTGTGGAAGTCTTAAAGCATCTCACTAACAAGCTTTTCCGTTTTCCTCTTCTTAGTGGACAGACCAGTCAGGGTTTACGCCGACGGAATATTTGACCTTTTCCACTCTGGGCATGCACGGGCCTTGATGCAGGCGAAAAACCTCTTCCCAAACACGTACCTGATTGTAGGGGGTAAGGCGGAGCTCCTTTGACTCCATAAACATTTTGGGGGAAAGCTACCTGGCTGGGGGAACCATGCATGATATGTAAGAAGCAGGTAGAGAGAATTTTTTCCTTCCTCTCTCATAACACTGGAACTTGGTTAGATTCACCCAGGGATCTTGATTCGGCAGAAGATTCAGAGCAGACAAGAAAAAGTACTTTTTTCCCTGGAGGAAAAACGTGGCTCAGAAGACAGCCAAGGAGGCTTGTCTAAAACGTAGGACCCCAGAGAGGGTTAAGTTGAAACTGATCGAACCCACAGCTGATCTGACTCACCTGTGCAGAAAAAATGAACAAGTCAGTATGCGTTCCACTGCCATTTCAGAGCAATTCAGGTTTCATTCCTTTAAAGTGTGTCCAGTGTGAAAGTGGGCCCCTCTCTAAGTTGGCCATCATGGCAGTCGTGTGTTGGCTATATTGGCCTGTCTTTTATACCCTGCTGCCATTTGTCTGTTCCATCTGGCCAGATGTCACAAGGGAGGCTATTCCCCCCCCCCCCGGGGTCCAGATGCCAGGCACAGCTTCCTTCTTCCTTTTCCTGGGATACTGTCTTGACTTTGTAGCATTTTAGCAAAGTTTTATTGTGCAATTACAGGTAGGTAGCCGTGTTGGTCTGTCATAGTCAATACAAAATAAAAAATAAAAAAATTCCTTCCAGTAGCACCTTAGAGACCAACTAAGTTTGTTCTTGGTATGAGCTTTCGTGTGCATGCACACTTCTTCAGATACACCAGGAGTATGCATGCACACGAAAGCTCATACCAAGAACAAACTTAGTTGGTCTCTAAGGTGCTGCTGGAAGGAATTTTTTTATTTTTTATTTTGTTTTTATTGTGCAGTTAGCTCTCTGCACAGTTTATTTCTGAATGTTTATGCAGTTCTTGAAGTGATGCATACTGCTATTCCAAAAAGTGCCATTCCTTGTATACAGTAGCTTGCGGAGATTTCTGAAAAAGCAAAACCCAGCCCTTTGTCCCAAGAATATTAAACGTAGAAGTGTTGGAGGGAGGGGAGGTGTCGATGTGAGCGTGTGCACTTTGTTTCAGCCGGAGATGTAGTTTAAGGGGTTAAGCCGGAATCATAGAGTTGGAAGGGACCCTGAGAGGCATTTAGTCCAAGCCCCTGCTCAGCTAAAGCATCCAAGACAGATGGCCATCCAACCTCTGCTGGGAAACCTCCAAGGAAGGAGAGTCCACAACCTCCTGAGGAAGTCCATTCCACTGCCAAACAGCCCTTACTGTCAGAATGTTCTTCTTCTTACAAGAATCTACTTTCTTGTAACTTGAATCCGTTGATTCAGGTCCTGTCCTCCAGAGGAGAGAACAAGCTTGCTCCCTCTTCCGTGTGACAGCCCTTTAGATATTTGAAGATGGCTATCATATCTCCTCCCTGTCTTCTCTCACCCAGGCTAAACATCCCCAGCTCCCTGGGAAGGTGCTATATCCTGAATCAGACCTGTGGTCCATCTAATTCAATACTGTCTACACTGACCGGGAGTTTTCAGGCAGGGGGTCTCTCCCAGCCCTACCCGGAGATGTCAGGGCTTGACCTTCTGCATGCAGCACAGATGTCCTGTCCCTGAGCTGCAGCCCTTTCCTATAGGGTGCTGTGACACCACGGGGTGTTCTAGGCAGGAGCTCCGGGGAGGAGGCGCCCCAGCGAGGACAGGCAGGGTCGCTTAAGAGGCCCGGAGCTCGTGGTCTGACCCCGTTGCTGTTTCCACGATTGCAGTCTGCAGCGACGAGCTGACGCACAACTTCAAGGGCTTCACGGTGATGAACGAGGCCGAGCGCTACGACGCCGTGCAGCACTGCCGCTACGTGGACGAGGTGGTGAGGAATGCCCCGTGGACCCTGACGCCCGAGTTCTTGGCTGAGCACAGGGTAAAAGAGCCTCTGGGGAAGGGGGCTTGGAGGGAAGGGGTCCCTGGTAGTTGGTCCTTGGCCTTGCAGCCAAGCGGGATTCTCAGAGCCGTGGCAACAAGGGAGCCAGACTCCATTCCTCCTGCCCTCTGATGGAGACCTGAAAGGCCTTCCCTGCTCCGTGTCTCTGTGCCAGTCCCTGCTTGGTGCCCTCACCCACCACGTCACGGGTTGTGCCGCCACCTCGTCTCTGCTGCCCAGGCTCCGCTGTTTTGCTAATGGCTCTTGCTGTCCGATCCCACAGATCGACTTTGTTGCCCACGACGACATCCCCTATTCCTCTGCCGGCAGCGACGACGTCTATAGGCACATAAAAGAAGCAGGTGAGCTTGTGTCTCTGCAGTGGAACCACCCAGCCCTCCCGCGATCCCCTCTGGGGAGGCTGGCTCCCCTCCAGGCCAGCGTTGTGCAGAGCCTCTTCATTGCCCTACATGCTTCTAGAGCAGGCTTTCCCCAATCGTGAGCTGTTGCTGGACTACAACTCCCATCATCCCTAGCAAGCAGGGATGATGGGAATTGTAGTCCAAAACATCTGGAGGGCCGAAGTTTGGGGATGCCTGCTCTAGAGGATGGGCCTGTCAGGGGCTGCCAGCCATGAGGTCAGAGGCAGTGATGCTTCTGAATACCAGTTGCTGGAAACCACAGGAGGGGAGAGTTGCTCTTGTGTTCGAATCCTGCTTGCAGGTTTCCCGTAAGGGGCATCTGTTTGGCCTGTGCTGGACTGGATAGATAGATAGATAGATAGATAGATAGATAGATAGATAGACAGAGAGAGAGAGAGAGAGAGAGAGATACTGGATAGATAGATAGATAGATAGATAGATAGATAGATAGATAGATAGATAGATAGATGGATAGATAGATAGATAAATAGATAGATAGATAGATAGATAGATAGATAGATAGATAGACAGACAGACAGAGAGAGAGAGAGAGAGATACTGGATAGATAGATAGATAGATGGATAGATAGATAGATAGATAGATAGATAGATACTGGACAGATAGATGGATGGATAGATAGATAGATAGACAGACAGACAGACAGACAGACAGACAGACAGATAGATAGATAGATAGATAGATACTGGATAGATAGATAGATAGATAGATAGATAGATAGATAGATAGATAGATAGATACTGGATAGATAGATAGATAGATAGATAGATAGATAGATAGATAGATAGATACTGGATAGATACCCTGTTTCCCCTTTTTTAATACGTAGTCATAAAGTAAGCCATGGCAGGTTTTTTTTATCTGTGTGAGAAGTAAGACATACCCCAAAAGTAAGCCGTGGTGCCGCCACAGGGGGAGGCTGTACTGTACCGTACTGACGTAATAAAAATAAGACATCCCCCCAAAAATAAGCCACCCTGTGTTTTTTTGAGGGGAAAAAATTATAAGACGGTGTCTTAAAAAGGGGGAAAGACGGTAGATAGATAGATAGATAGATAGATAGATAGATAGATAGATAGATAGATAGATAGATAGATACTTCATTGTCATTGTACATAGTACAACGAAATTGAATGCCATCCCACATTTACAGGCACATATACACATACATACTATCCATCACGACTCCCCAAAGATCATATCATTTGGTTACAGCATTTACAATAGTTATAGCTCTTGGATAAAAACTGTTTTTTAGTCTATTTGTTCTTGGTTTAATTGTTCTGTATCTCTTGCCCGAAGGCAACCATGCAAACAGACTATATCCAGGATGAGACGAATCCTGGGCCATTGGAGAGCAGTGAATTCAGGTGGGAGGGAACGCAGAGGCTGGGAAGCCCGAACCTGCTTCCTCCTCCTTTGCCCCCTCCTCCTTTCCCTTCCTCCCCACCCCACGTCCCCCATCTTTCTCATCATGCTGATTGCAAGCTTCCAAGAAGGGTACAGGGCCTTTGCAGACTGCATCATGTCGCCCAACCCTCTCTCCATCTGCTTGCAGGAATGTTCGCCCCGACTCAGAGAACCGAAGGGATTTCCACGTCGGATATCATCACTCGCATCGTCCGCGACTACGACGTCTACGCCCGGCGGAACCTGCAGAGAGGCTACACGGCTAAGGAGCTCAACGTCAGCTTCATCAACGTGAGTCCGGGGACCTTGTTTTCTGTGCACAGACTTCTTCGGGTCGCCTGGCTGCAAAAGGAGGGAGGGCCCTGTTTTCAACCCCCACCTCCTCATTAAACGGATCAGGCGGCAAGAGGATGGACATGGCCTTTCCGGAAGACCCCAAATCCCACCAAATCCAGATCTTGCCACCCAAAGAAACACATTTCTGCATCTGCATCTGTGACAGAGCGAGGTGTTTTTGGGATGCAGAATTTGTGTGTGTGTTTTTTTAATATCATTTTTATTAGTTTCACATTTTTTACAATAATAACATTCATATACTTTTTCACTTCCTGCACCTTTTCGGCTATAATAGCCTTGACTTCCTTCAGACCTTCCTAGTGACTTTCTAATATCTATACCTTAATTTATATTTCTTATTTCTTCCATTGTTTTATTATATCTCTCTCTACCTTAATCACTATAAGTTCATATTAACAATATCATTTCTACCTTGATCTACAAAGCCTCTTGCAGTCCTACTAACGTATTCAATTGAGTACATTCTTTTAAATATTCTGTAAATTTAGTCCAGTCTTTGACGAACTTCTGGTCCCGCTGTTCTTGGATTCTCCCCATCTCCGTATGCAGAATTTGGCCCTTCTGCCCGGGGCCGTCCCCAAGGCTGCCGTTTTTCAACGGATGCCACCAACTTAGTCCTCCCACCCCTGACGCCGGCCTCTCTCTTTTTTTGCAGGAGAAGAAGTACCACTTGCAAGAGCGCGTGGACAAAGTGAAGAAGAGGGTGAAGGACGTTGAGGAGAAGTCCAAGGAGTTTGTGCAGAAAGTGGAGGAGAAGAGCATCGACCTCATCCAGAAATGGGAGGAGAAGTCCCGCGAGTTCATTGGCAACTTCCTGGAGATGTTTGGCCCCGAAGGAGCTCTGGTAAGGAGGCAACCGGGTCAGACGCCTTCCGCTCCTCTGCCTAGTCTCAGGGCTCGCGTTCCCATGCGGTTGCCTCTAGTCAAAATTAAAGAATGCAAGAACTGGCCAGGCAGTAGATCAGTTTTTGAATCTTCAAGCAGTTTTAATATTACAGTATTGCAACAAATTCCAGTTATTTAATATTAAAACTGCTTGAAGATTCAAAAACTGATCTACTGTCTGGCCCGAGTTCTTGCATTCTTTAATTTTGACTACTGGATATCACCAAGAACTCCAATTTCTATAGCATGCGATTGCCTCTGGCTATAAGCCCAGGTGCACTCTGCACGTGCGCCTGCGCCCTCTGGGCCAAACGCAGTCGTGCTGAACAAAGACTGCACGTCCTACGTAGGACTTTAGAGCCGAAGGCCACAGGTGGAGCCTCTCCTCTGCATCCGCAGCAGCCCAGGTGTGATCTTTGGCATCTGAGGATTGAGCAGCATGGAGGAGCTGTGACCAGGGGCAAAAGTGGGCAGGGCAACAGGTGTCACTCAAAGCCAGGACGCATTCCACCCAGGAGAACCATTGAGAGGGGGTGGCCGGAGGACTGGGGGTGTGGCTTGGCTGTCTTCAGCCTCTGGGACTGAGGCTCACTGTCCGCCTGAGTTAGAAGGATTCCAGAGGGGAGGGTGGGAAGAGGCCCTGGTCAGCTGCTGCTAAGTCAGAGCAGATAATACTGAGCTGGGTGGGCCCCAGGTGATCCAACTCGATAAAGGGAGCCTTATTGCACATGCTAACAGCAAACCCAGCTGGTGAGTTCAGACAGGACATTCCTGTTAGTACGCCCTGTTCAGCCCACGTCTTAAGCGCGTGCATGGGCTAGGCGACTGGTGCACCTTCACCGACCTTCCGATCCCAGGAACATAGACACAGCATTCCCAGAGAACAGGTCCTGGTGCAGTGGACTCACATCTGCTCATTGTGAGCACCTCAAACTCAGCAGAGTAACGGAAGCAAAACTGTGGAGGTTTTGAAGCATACCTAATTTATTTCTAACAGTCACTACAAATCACTACAGACACGCATAAGAAGAGCAGCTCTCATATAGCCATCTTATCTCTACACAGATAAGAGCCGAAAACTTTCAGGGACGGAAGACGCAAAGAGTAGCTTCCGCCCCCTCCTTTCTCATAACATGAAAGCAAAACAACAGATCAGGCGATTCTTGCAATGGGAGGGGTGAAAATGCCAACAGTTCCTGCATTGCAGGGGGTTGGGCTAGATGACCCTTGGGGTCCCTGCCTTGCACACTGAAAGTCCCAGGTTCAGTCCCCAACAGCATCTCCGGCCAAAGGACTCCTGCCTGAACCTCTGGAGAGCTGCAGCCAATACAGAGCCAGGTGAACTAATGGATTGATGGCTGGATAAGTGGCATGGGGCAGGCAGTTCGAGTCCTCTGCATGGGAAGGACCCAAACCCAGCAGCAGAACACCTGCCTTGCCTGCAGAAGGCCCCAGGTGCAGCCCCCGCTTAGCACCGCCAGGTAGACTTGGCAGAGAGCCACCACGGCTAGTCAGTGTGCCAGCGTTTCTCAGCCCAGGTCCTCAGCTGTTGTTGGACTGCAACTCCCATCATCCCTGACCGCTGTTCCCGCTAGCTAGGGATGCTGGGAGTTGTAGTCCAACAACAGCAGGACCCCCTGCTGAGCTAGGCAGACCACTGGGTCCGATTCATAAGGCAGCTTCCTATTCTGAATTCGCCGAGTCAAAAGAAATGCGAGTTTTGCGGCAGGTTTCTGAACAGCGCTCTGCCTTTTCTCCCCAGAAGCACATGCTGAAGGAGGGCAAGGGGCGTATGCTGCAGGCCATCAGCCCCAAGCAGAGCCCCAGCAGCAGCCCCACCCACGACCGCTCCCCCTCCCCTTCCTTCCGCTGGCCCTTCACCGCCCGGACGCCCCCCTCGTCTCCGGCCAACGTCCCCAGGAACAAGTCGGCGGTGGCCTACGACATCAGCGAGGACGAGGAGGACTAGAGACCCTGGACCCCGTGGGGATTTCTGCCAATGCTGCTTCCTTGATGAGTCCCGCCTCCAGGCATGAAGAGAACTGCTGATGATGAGCTCCGGAGAGCCAGCGCCTCCCCCCAACCCGCCGCCCGGGGGCTGGGTCTGCCGTGGCAGCCCACCCAGGGGGCATCCTCTCCCTCCTCTCTCGCTGAGGACTAGTGCCTTGGGGAGTGGGGCGCGTTGTTGCGTTTGACCGCCTTCCCCACTTCCCCTTTCATTGGTTATTTGCTGTCTTGTTTCTTGGGGGGGGGGGGAACGGGGGGAAGGTGGCTCTTATTTTAAAGCAGGTGTATTCCTTTTAAACTTTTAACCGGCCCGAGCCACTCGTGGAAATGAGCGCTCTGGCTGGCGGGGGAATTACGGGGCTGGCAGAGCCGGGAGGCCGCCCTCTGGGTGAGCATCGTTGCCTGCCTGTCCCCAAGTCCCAGGTGCCCCCTGCCTCCTCACAGGCTGTCTCCAGTTCGAGGCCGGTGTGAAGTCAAGGCAGTGCGGGAAGCGGTTACAGTAGAAAATCTGTAAAGAGAGAGGTGGCAGCTCGCTGTGGCGTTACAAGATGCTTTTTGGGATGCCGGAGCGGCAGTTGGTCTCCTTGCAAGCCCTTCTGTTCCCCCAGTTTGCTGGTCCTCAAGAAGATAAGGGGGAGCGGAGGCTGTGCAGCATGTCTGCAGATTCCCACTGTAACCGCAGTGAGGTTGTTGGGTCGTCTGCTTAGCCACCTTTAAAAGAAAAACTTCACTTCGCTTCCCAAACGGGCAAAGTTTGCTTAAAGTTCCTGTGGATGTGCAGCAGCAGGACTAGCGACCCCCCCAGGCCTCAAAGGCAAGCTGCTTGCTGCCCAATTGGAGGAGAGCATTAGGCTAGCATTGCGCGACCCTCAGGTGGAATGTACGTTGCGTTGCAAAGCCAGAGCAGGGCTGAATGGGTGGCACTCGTTCCGTAGCGTCCGGAAAAGCGACCCCGATTCTCCCCATTCTGAGACTCCTTGATGGGCAGCAAAAACAAGAAAACTTGGGAACCTGTTGAAAGCTTAAATTTTTATCCCTTTTGCGTGTTGTGCTTTAAGCAAAGGTTTGTGGCCCCTTTCCTGGCGCCGGGTGTTTGGTCTTTGTTGACGTACCCATCTCGCCTTTGTTGACTTGCCCAACTCTTCTCAAAATGTCCCTTCCTGACCCTAACCGCCTCCTGCCTCCCAGCTTCCAAAGTGCACCATGCAGCTCTGTCTGATCCTGCAACTCTGCTCTCCTCCCTGCCTCCCTGCCTGTGTCTGTGTCATAAATGCTGCCCACCCCCCACCCCTTCGTGGGGAAGAGGGGAACAGCCCTGTTGTGCAACTACGGCTGAGTGTGTGTTCTGTACTCCCAGGAAAGACCAGCAGCAGCACAGATCTAGCTCAGAGGGTGCGACACTCGTGGCGTCACCTCCAAATCTTCCGGGTGTTTGAGTGCAAGCCCTGCCAACTCTCAGCTCTGCCTTGAGTAAGGTGCAAATTAATATCACGCAAAACAGCTGAACTGCCCGATGTCTGGGGGTGCTCTTCCTGTTGGCTTTTGTTGTTAACTGTGTAATAAATGTTCAGAGTTAACTGTCAGCTCCGCATGGATTTTCCCTGGATTCAGTCCCTGCTTCTGATGTTTCCCTGTCAAGAGCGATGCCAGCTGTCCCCTGACCACGGTCAACTGCACGTCCGAGTTATTTCATGAGTTAATGTTTTAACTCATCAGCTTGTGAAAATCAGCTTGTGAAATGTCTCGGTGGGGAGGAATTATTCGTGCTTTGAGAATACGGAGCAGGCAGAAAGCCTCTGCCCACACTCTGTGAGCTCAGCGGGGCAGCTTCAAGGCATCCTGGCGCCCACACCTTTTCTGACATGAAGATTGTCCCTGGACAGGAACGGAGGTGTTGGCCAGATTGCCACTGTGGTGGTCAGTCTGGGCCGTACACCGTCAGGGTTTTTGGTGGGAGCTCACAAAGCAGACAGCTCCATGGTCTCTCTTCCCTGTGAGTTTCCCCTGGTGTCTTAAAATCCGAGGGAGAGCACATTTATGTTCCTCAGCCTGCCTTCCCATTCCACAGGGAGAGGGGAGAGTCCTGGAAATGTGTTCAGTTGGATTGTTTTGAGACACACTTCTGAACATTTGCACACTCACAGACTCAGGAAGTGAGTTGCCACAAGGCAGATTTCCCCTTCCGTATTATTCATGCGGTAAAATGTGCTTCTGAAAGTTTCCCCCAGTGCCGTAAAATTGCCATGGCACGCATGACCTCAGGATAATGTGTGTGTTTTCTTTTGAGGGAGCTCTTCCAAGAGATCATTTTGCCATGAAAACAGCGAGTTGGAGGGGAACGGCACCTCAGGGTGGTTCTTTCGCCCCAGAAATGGTCTCCCAAACCGGCTCATCTTGAGACTGCTTTGGGAACAGGCGTGTCAGCGGGCCTAAAGGAATGACACTTATGGAGCCAGCCATTCCGAAATGATACTTGCAAAGGTCACTACAGAAGCAGATAAATGTGTTGGGTGGCTTTAAAACAAAACAAAATGGGATTTGGGGTGCTGAAATAGTGACTGCTACATATTGCGTTATACCAGTGCCCCCTCTCCAAGATGTAGATTTGTAGAGTAACGGTAGCCTTTTGTGTGCTTGGCTCTGTTTTGTGCCCTTTTCAAAAGAAGCCCAAAGGCCAGCACTCTTAACAGTACTGCAAAAATGACTGTTCAAAAGTGGGTTTGGGTTAGGGACGTGCACAAATCTCGCACACCTGTAGTTGTAAGTGATGGCCCCTACACAGGTTGTTGCTACACAACGTAGGCTCTTCATATAACAACCTGCTTGCAGCATTGGTGCAGATTTATTTAGTCATGCGTGAAGCGCAACCCTGTTGCCTCTGAATTACTCGCCTGGGCACTGTGTGATGCACCCCTTTTAGCAATATTTGGGGATCCCCATACTTCCCAGAGCCCGAGGGAGAAAATAGGCAAGGGTTATTAACTTCTTTGCCACCACATGCATTTAGCCAGAAATTGCATTTCCTTCCTTCACAGCTGCACAGGTGGTGGAAATGTGAATGAACTCTTCCACCCATACAGCTACGCTCATTATTCATATAACTATTTAATCCTCAACACAGGTTTTGTTGTTTTTTTAAATGGGTCGTAATTGGGGAGGTACCCCTACACAGGGCAAGCTCTGACTGTCCCAGATTTCCACCCAGAGCAGAGACCTTGTGCTCTGGCCAATGGCAGTATTGTTAGGAGTCCCATAATGGATTTGAAAAGCCACATGGTGGTACTTCGCATATGCTAGCGGAGCATCGTGGGACCCAAGCCATGTTTGGGCAGCTTTCGTGCCACTCCAGTAACATCCAAACTAACCTTTCGTTGGCCGTGCGAGAGTTGCAGAGTTGAGGCACCTTCTGACAGCTGCCCATCCTGAAATGCCAGCATTGAAGCATCTTGCACATTGGACCACTTGAAAAATGGGCCTTCTTGCATTGTGGGGCCTCCGTGGCACATAATTTCTGTTCCCTATTACAGCCGCTGCGTTTTCTTAAAAGCCATATGAGATTTGGTCCTACCACTGCATTGCCGCAGGGTTTCTAGCGAAGTCTTCAGGCTGCCTAAGGCTGCCCAATTCAGGCCTTTGAGACCAGCTCAGTTCCTCAGTGACCACCCTGCATCGTAGAGTTTCATCCAGGCTAGCTCTCCTGCTTCAGGGAGGAGCAAACATGTCTGTAGTAGAAACAGTTACCAGTTCTTTAGCACTAATAAACAGGAAGAATTAAGGGTTTTTTTTAGTTTCCCCAACCTTCCTTGCTCGTTGGCTTAGCGAAGACCTGGAAGATCTTTTTTTAAGGAGCCAGGTTTTGACACTAGACGGTTTGAGCTGCATGATGCGGTGGTCAAGATTTCCTATGCTGGACAAAGGCCATTCATGGTGTCCTTTGCAGGGAAGCCAAGGTAGAAATGCCCAAACAGAAATCTTGAACTGGTTGCCTCGACAGAGCTCTCTGTAGCCACAGAGACTGGTGGTGATGGACTTTTCTCTCCTAGCCATGCCTCTTTCAATCAGTGTTAAGTGTCCCGGTTTGCTGTCTCTGAATTGCAAGCTCCTGGTTCTGCCGCAAGCTGGATGGGAGTTGTTTTGTGGGTTCTTCCTTTTTTCTTCCACTTATGCGTTTAGCCAAATAAATGTCATTTTACCCAAAACACTTTCAGGTTGTCCTTAATGTTTCAAAAATCAGCTGTAATCTCACTCCTTCCTTGTTGACTGTGGCGCCAAGATCTCATCTCGCAAGCCATGCCGGATTTGCACAGGTCCCGCCACAGGTCCCCATAGCGTTGGGTCACAAGGGCTGGGAGGGCCACAAAGCTCTCAAATGGGGGATTCCTGCATTGCAGGGGGTTGGACTAGATGACCCTCAGGGTCCCATCCAACTCTGTGATTCTGTGACTCCAAAAGACACACCGTGACAGGATCACCTGTCCAAAAAAACAGCAGTGCAGAGAATCCAAAAAGGGGTTCTAATCACACAGGTGTCTCCGAAAAATTTTATACATCACTTTGGAAGACAGGCGAACTAATGTCAGTGTACCAGTGTTGAAGCGATGATTCTTCAACATCAACTTCGTTGGACTGGTCATGTTGTGCGGATGTCTTCCAAACCGACTACTCTTATTTCCAATACAAGAACGGAAAGTGAAATACTGGTGGACAACAGAAAAGGTCAAGGTAAATCTTTTAAAATGTAACATAAGCACTGATAACTGGGAAACACTGGCCTGCGAGCGCCCCAGCTGGACTTAAAAGGTGTCATTGACTTTGAAGACGCTCGAACTCGGGACGCAAGGGAGAAACGTGCTAAGAGGAAGGCACGCTTGGCAAATCCACACCGTGATCAGCTCCCACCCAGGAACCCATGTCCTCACTGCGGAAGGACGTGTGGATCCAGAATTGGCCTCCACAGTCAGTTTTAAAGCCGTGTTCATGGAAGACAATCTTACTCGGCTACGAGGGATCGCCAAGGAAGTAGATGATGCTCGGATTGCTTTTCATAGTAGGAGCGGGCTAGGGATTAATAACCGATACACAGCATAAAATAGATTTATTCCATGTGCCCCGGGCACTTTTGACAATAGCTGCACATATTACAGTTGTCCTGAAGTCATTGTACAATGGGTCATATGTCATGTGTGCCCGTCCCAAGGCAGAATCGGTCCTTTGCCTCGTCCCTTCCCCCTGCAAGGAAGGCCGCATGTCGTCGTTCTTCTTGAGATCCTGGAGCAAATGCTGGCAAGAGGGTTGGGGGCCTCTGATAGCCCTGCTGGGCACTCCTGTTCCTAGGCAGCTGAGAGACCGATTTCTGCTTTGCACTCGGGTAAATCTCTGGCTGGGCAACAGCCTGGCTTGTCGTCCGGCTTCCTGTAGTACATCCTGGTCAGCACAGCCAGAACGAAGGTTTCCAGGACCAGAAGCTGTGCGTGCATCACTGCAAGCAAAGATAGAGGAGAATGAGTCCAGCCCTTTTCCCGGGGGAAGGCCACTGGCTTCTCCGCTTCCCATAAATGCAACCTTTGCCAACCTAGTGCCATCCAGATGTTTTCGACTACAGTCCCAGTCATCCCGGCTGCAGGATGCCAGGGCAGATGCCTGACATTAAAAGAGAAGGCAACTGCTGACTCTCTAGTCTAGTGGCAGAGAGTTCCACAGGGCTGTGCCGCTAATACTAAAGGCTCGGTTTCTTTGTCCCGCAGCAGAATCATAGAATTGTAGAGTTGCAAGGAACCCCAAGGGTCATCCAGTCCAACCCCCTGCAATGCAGGAATCTCAACTGACCTCTTGCCATCTGACCTCTGCTTTAAAAACCTCCAATGAAAGAGACTTCTGAGGGAGTCCTTTCTGCTGCGGAATGGCTCTAACCATCCTAAAGTTCTTCCTGATGCTTAGTTGGAATCTCCTTTCTTGTAACTTGAGGCCGTGGGTTCGAGTCCTACCCTCCGGAGCTGGTGAAACCAAGCTCGCTCCGAGTGGCGTCGCAAGGGGGTGGGGGGGGGGTGCGCCCCGGGTTCCAGGGGAGGGTGGGCTGACACAGGCAGGCCTCCCCCCGCTCTGCCGGCGGGCCCCCAGCAGCTCTCCCTTCGCCGTGCAGCTCTCCCTGCGCAGTCCATCCATCCCAGCCGGCGCTGCTGCTTCCACGGCAACCGGGAGAGCTTCTGAGCGAGCGCCGGCTCCTGGGGCTTTAAAGCAGCACGGACGGGGCAGCACGGACAGGGCAGCCCGGCGGCTCTCCCTTTGCCATGGAAGCTACAGTGCCGGCCGTGATGGACATGTGCGTCCTGATGCATGCATCGTGACGCCCCGCCCCCTGGGGGGGGTTCCGAGCGCCGCTCCGGGTGGCGAAGAGGCTTCCTCCACCACTGGTCGCTCCCTCTTCTGTGGAGCAGCCCTCGAGATACTTGTAGACAGCTATCCTTAACCGATTCCCAGTTTTCTTCCTCAAGGGCCACTGCTACCACCCCACAGCACACCCTCAGGACGCCTCCTTTCTTGACCCCCCCCAAAAAAACCCATCAGGTTTCCACTCACTCTGGGATCGCACTTTGGAGGAGAAGGGTGGGGAGCAGGCAATCTGGCCACCATTGCCCAGGATGCTGAAGATGGAGGGCTGCAGCGCCGTCAGGATGAGGAGGACCTGAAAACAGAAGCACAGAAGAGTCTGAGGCAGCGCTGACAATGAGGACCAGGGGCATGAAGGGGCTGGAGAAGCCTCTGGGGCATCATTTGTTTACTTATAATGTATCATATATATATATGAGCCAGTGTGGTGTAGTGGTTAAGAGCGGCAGTCTCGTAATCTGGTGAACCGGGTTCGCTTCCCCGCTCCTCCCCATGCAGCTGCTGGGTGACCTTGGGCTAGTCCCACTTCTCTGAAGTCTCTCAGCCCCACTCACCTCACAGAGTGTTTGTTGTGGGGAGGAAGGGAAAGGAGAATGTGAGCAGCTTTGAGACTCCTTCGGGTAGGGATAAAGCGGGACGTCAAATCCAAACTCTTCTTCTCATGTGTGTGTGTGTGTGTGTGTGTGTGTGTGTGTGTGTGTGTAAAACAACAATGCTTTCATTCTGTGAACCACACAGATCTTCAGATGAAAAGCGACATACAAATTTCAGTAACAACAGCAACAACAACAACAACTGGTATTGGTGTTATATTTATTAATACCCTGCTTCTTTTTTTCTTTTTTTTTACTCAAGGTGGCTTACACAAATTAAAACGACACAGACACAATGCAAAAGGCTAAAAGCACATCAAAAATAATGGTTAATTGCACTATAATAGAATTTAAAAGTATTTTAAAAGTCTAAACGGTACACAAAGCCAAACAACAAAAGTTAAAAACAGAAATCAGGTAACTATTGTGGAGATATGTCTTCTTAATTGCCTGCATAAGCTGGGCGAAATATATAAAAAAAGTTTGCAGCAGGCATTTAAAAGTTGAAACCGGAGGCGCCTGCTGAATTTCTAGTGGCAGTGAGTTCCCCAGGACTGGCCTGGTGACACTAAAGGCTCAGTTGCACCTTGTTATCAAAGGAGCCTCACCAACTCGATCAGACACTGCAGATTATCTGTGTGATTGAGCTGGGATATAAGAGTTCAGGCGGTTCCTGACATATATATTGGACCTAAGTTGTTCATGACTTTGTAAATTAATGTAAGGACCTTGAACCTGAGAGGAGAGAGAGAGAGCCGAGGTTACCTGGAAGCAGGCGAACTTCCAGCCCATGTTCTGCTCCGACAGGTGGGCTCTGGCTTGCCGAAAGAGGACTGCGTTTGCCCACAGAGCAAATAAGGTCGACACTCCCAGGGCGGTGTTGATCCACAGAGCCACGCTTGTGGCCGATATCTAGAAGGCAAGAAGGCGAGAACATAAGAGGAGCCGGCTGCGTCAGGCCAGGGGCCCATCTACTCCAGCGCCCAGTTCTCAAAGTGGCCAACCAGGTGCTTGTTGGAAATCTTCAAGCAGGATTCGAACACAGGGCCAACACTCTCCCCTCCTGTGGCTTCCACCAAGTGGCATTCAGAAGCATCACTGCCTCCGGCTGTGGAGACAGAGCAGAGCCATCCTGGTTAGTAGCCACTGATCACTTTATCCTCCATGAATTGATATTTTCCTCATTTGAAGTTGGTGGCCATCACTGGCCTAAATATTGTTATTTAGGGAAGTTTCTAATACTTAATGCTGTATTGTTTTTAACACTCGATTTGGAGCCACCCAGAGTGGCTGGGGAAACTCAGCCAGGTGGGAGGGGTACAAATAATAAATTATTATTATTATTATTATTATTATTGTTGTTGTTGTTGTTGTTGTTATTGTTATTATTATCACTGCCTCCTGTGGCAGGGAGTTCCATAGTTTAACTACATGCTGCCTGACGAAGTCCTTCCTTTAATCTGTCCTGCATCTCCCAACCTTCCTTGGATGTCCACGACTTCCAGAATTATGAGAGAGAGGGGAGGGGGACTGTTTTTATATCCGTATTTGATTGTTAGCCGCCCTGAGCCCGGTTTGGCAGGGAAGGGCAGGATATAAATAAAAGTTTATTATTATTATTATTATTATTACTATTATTATTATTATTCTCTACCCACTTTCTCCAAATGAATCATTTCACAAACTTCTTATCGTGTCACCTATTCCTCGCATTTCTCAGAACTGAAAAGTTCCAAAGGGAGTGTGAAATGCAGCCGTTGCGGAATCTGCTGCTACATGGAGAGGCTTAGATGGCTTTAAAAGGAGCATGATATGTTTATGTACGCGACAACAGCCGCACGGATGCTTCTAGCTCAGAGATGGAAGGAAGAAATTGCCCCAACCAGAGAAGAATGGCAAACCAAGTTGACGGACTATTCTGAAATGGCAAAATCAACTGGGAAGCTCAGAAATCAAGAGGACAAGAACTTTAAAAAATAATGGGAAAAGTTTACAAATTATTTACAAGACCATTGTAAGCAGGTTAAAACATTAGGTAAAGGTAAAGGGACCCCTGACCATTAGGTCCAGTTGTGACCGACTCTAGGGTTGCGGCGCTCATCTCGCTTTATTGGCCGAGAGAGCCAGCGTACAGCTTCCGGGTCATGTGGCCAGCATGACTAATCCGCTTCTGGCAAACCAGAGCAGCACACGGAAACGCCGTTTACCTTCCCACCGGTGGTACCTATTTATCTACTTGCACTTTGATGTGCTTTCGAACTGCTAGGTTGGCAGGAGCTGAGACCGAGCAACGGGAGCTCACCCCGTGGTGGGGATTCGAACCGCCGACCTTCTGATCGGCAAACCCTAGGCTCTGTGGTTTAGACCACAGCGCCACCTGCGTCCCAAGTTAAAACATTAGCAGGATTTTAACCACACTTGTAAGTTAACAGAAAGTATGGATAATTTGGAAGGATAGAATTTGGATAGTATTGATATGCAGTTGTAAATATGATCACCAGGACCCATGGAAAGGGGCGGGGGGAGTCAGGAGATTCAGAGTAATCTCAAAATTTGAATATTGAATTGTGTTTTGTTTGTTTTTTTGCATGTTTATATTTTTTTTAATCAAATGGAAAAATATATTAAATAAATAAATAAAAGGAGGATAATAGATCCAAAGAAATGGCTATAGAATCATAGAGTTGGAAGGGACCCGCAGGTCAATAATAATAATAATAATAATAATAATAATAATAATAATAATAATAATAATTTATACCCAGCCATTCTGGGTGGCTTCCAACAGAATATTAAAATACAATAGTCTATTAAACATTAAAAGCTTCCCTAAACAGGGCTGCCTTCAGATGTCTTTTAAAAATAGGATAGCTGCTTATTTCCTTGACCTCTGATGGAAGGGCGTTCCACAGGGCGGGCGCCACCACCGAGAAGGCCCTCTGCCTGGTTCCCTGTAACCTCGCTTCTCGTAGGGAGGCAACCGCCAGAAGGCCCTTGGAGCTGGACCTCAGTGTCCGGGCAGAACGATGGGGGTGGAGACGCTCCTTCAGGTATAGTCAACCCTCCCTGCAATGCAGGAATCTTGCGCATCGACGACAGATGGTCATTTAAGCATCATATGGCTGAGTGGAGCCTCCATGTGCAGGGAGAGTATATCACCATGTGACATCTGCTGAGGAGTAACAGTTGGAGAGGGCTGTTTTGCCTTCGTGCCTTACTCTTGGGCTTCCCAGAGTCGTCTAGCCGGCCAGCTGGGAAGCAGGATTGGTGCAGTCAGCGGAAATTCGTGGCCTGATCCAGGTGGGACCACAGCCATGTGAACAGAGGGAGATCCGCTGCATGGGTGTGAGCGTGTGCTTGGCTGTGTCTTAGGAGAAGTTTCATAGGCACAGGAGGGAGAAGGTGCAGGTGTATCAAGCGACAATTCCTGCACTGCACCCGGGTTGGGCTGGATGACCTCACGGGTACCCTTTCCGACTCCAGCTAAATTTTGGAGGGCAAGGCGGCTGCGGATGCCGGGACTTACGTCAGAGGTGTCGTACAGGCCCTCCGTGGTCAGAACAAGCCCCAGGAAGATGCCGGCTCCCTTGAGGAAGGCGTACTGGAAACTCCCCAACATGATCAGCTTCAGTTTTCGCCTGCGGTTAAGAGAGAGGAGGGAGGAGGAGGAGACGGGTGTTTGTGCCCAGGAAAGGCCCACGTCCCGGTCAAAGCTCAAGCAACCTTTCGCTGTGTTGGAAGAGGCAAGGGGGATTCCTCCCTCTCCCAAAACCATCCACCCCGAAACAACACTGGGGAGAGGGCTGTGTTGCTCAGTGGGTAGAGCATATTTTGTGCTTTTTTTTAAATATTGCAATTGTATGTTGTGGCGGGAGGACCAACAGCAGGTGGCGCCAGAACCCAAGGGCACCCAGACTGGTTGCAAAGAAGGAGGCAGGCAGGTGTGGGGATCGTGGCCAAAAGCCCCCATAAGTGGGACCTGGGAGACTTCCACTCACTTGGTCATAGTGATGCGGGGGCAGCAGGGGCAGCAGCAGCAGCAGGGCCCCGTGCTGATCACCATCGGGGTGTCCCTCAAGGCCTTGAGCACAGCCTCCGTGCCCCCAAACCCTTCCACCATGATCAGCATCAACAGGTAGAAGCAGACGGCAAAATACCTGGAAGAGGAACAGGGAAAAGCCATGCTAATAAATTGCATTTATTGCTGTTTATATTATTGGTTAAAAACAGAAAGCAATTTTTAAGCTTTCTGGGAGATGATATATAATGAAATGAAAAAAGTGTTGAAAAACACCTTTGTTAAAAAACCAGAAGCTTTTTTTACTTGGAATGGCCAATCAGGTGGTCCCCAAGGAAGACCAAATTTTCTTTATGTATGCCACAACAGCAGCTAGAATTTTAATTGCAAGAAACTGGAAAACACAGAATATACCTACAATAGAAGACTGGCAAATGAAAATGATGGAATATATGGAACTAGCCGAAATGACCGGAAGACTCCGCGACCAGAGGGAGGAGACGGTGGAAAAAGACTTGAAAAAACTTAAAGACTATTTTAAAAAGCATTGTAAGACTTAAAGGTTGAAATAAAAGTTGACATAAGAGACTGCAGACTAAATAGATAGTATGATGTATTAATGACAGATGATATAGGTTAAGACTGTTGATCAAGGAAAAAACATAAGTGTGAATTATAAAAGATATTTAAAGATGTGAAGAGATTACTAAGATGATAGAAAATGAAACGCAGCAGGGGGGGGGGCGTGTGGAAGCCACCCCAAAGATGTGGATAAAAAATGGAGGGGAATATATGATGTTTGTTGTGTATGTTTATGAGACTAAATAGTAGAAATTTTGTTAGAAATGATTATTTCTTTCTTTGTTTGTTAATTGTTTAATTATAAAACTCAATAAAATTCTTTTTAAAAAAAACAAAAAGAAAACAGAATGCAATTTTTAAAGAAAGGCAAAGGGGGGGATGGAAAAACACTGTTATGACTTTGCGGGGTCAGTCTGGATGATACCCAGGGGTCCCCTTCCAAACCTGGGATCCTGTATTGGTGAGGTTAGAATGTACAAGGGGAAGCTTGCCAAACTAGTTCCTTTGTCAAGGTAACGGCTTTGGCAGCTAGTTAAATGCCACGAGCTGGCACAGCCAAAGAAGATGCCCTGTGCCATAGAAGTAAATGGGTGGGCCTTGAAGGACACAGTCCTCACCTAGCCGCTAGGTAGGAAGTAGAATAGCAGCCGGCTGGAAGCAGGAGACACAGAGAGCTGCATGCTGTGTGCTGGACTTTGGGCCTTCTCCGGAAACCGAACAGAGAAGCAAGATCCGTTGGGGTGTTGATGCTGTGAGCCCCTGCATAGTTCTTGCAGGTTGTGTATACGTGCCAATAAAGCCATATATCCTAAGGGCAGCACAGTCTTCCTTTCTTGGAAGCTCTGGAGTCTCCCTCCGCTTGGAGATTGGGGCATTAATAATAATAATCCTATATAATAATCTTGCTATGTCCCTGCTTTTCCGTGTGTCACGGAAGTGCGTTCTGCGCATGTCACACGGGGACGCAGGGATTGGAGGGGGCGGAGAGGGGGGCAGGACAACGCAGAGACACTTCCGGCCGGCCGAAACTGCGCCGCCATTGTCGGGCCGCCGCTGCCACCTCGATGGAGGAGCCCCGAGGAGGAGGAGGAGGACGGCCGGCCCGGCCTGGAGGCAGCGGCGGCGAGGAGGACGAGGACGCCGCCCCGCAACCTCCTCACCCCGGCCACCGCCGCTGGCCACCTCCGCGCCTCGGGTCCCGCTCGCCCCCGCTAGAGCCCATTATCAACGGGCTGAATTCAACTAGTAATAATAATAATAATGATAATAATTTTTAATTTATACCCCGCCCTTCCCGATTTAAAAACGGGGCTCAGGGCGGCTAACAACAGATATAAAACATTGATTAAAAACGACTTTAAAAACAGCATAAAATACAACATAAATGTAGCATTGCCAGGGCTAGCTGGCCAAGTTAATCCTGCTAGGGCCAGCAAGGAGACCAGGGAAGAATTTAAATGTGAGGTCTCAGAAGGGTTTCTTCATAGAAAAAGGGAAGGGAAAAAGGAATGACGGGTCAGGCTAGATTGAAGGCCAGGCGGAATAGCTCTGTCTTACAGGCCCTGTGGAAGGAGATCAAGTCCTGCAGGGCCCTAGTCTCGTGGGACAGAGCATTCCACCAGGTCGGAGCCATCACTGAAAAGGCCCTGTTCATTCTCCTGAACAGTCACCTAGATCAATTCTCAGAAAACCTTGGGGCAGTCAGTGATGAACAGGGAGAGCGCTTCCATCAAGACCTGAAGACAATGGAAGAGTGTTATCAAGGGCAATGGGATAAAACTATGATGTCAGACTACTGTTGGACCATCAAATGAGAATCCCCTGTGCAAGTCCACAAACGCAAGAGCTACAAGCGCAAATCCTTACCTGAATAACAACAGCTTGCAGATACTGTGTATCCTAAGGCAATACCGGTATATTTTTTTGTATACCTCTAACTGTACATAGATATACATGTCATTTTCAATGCTATACATGTCATGTGCAATGCTATATAAGTCACTTACATTTATACTCATATTGTACTACTTTGGCTATGTGCTTAATAAAATATTGAATTCTTGTATTGTGAAATAACGTGGTGAAAAGTGAAAAGTGGTGAAAAGTGAAAAACATGAATTGCCCCCCAAAAAAACAAAAACCTAGAGCTTACAGAATAAAACCGACTTCAGATTTGAAATCAGCATTGAAAGAACATATAAGAACAGTTGAAAAATCTCATGCAACAGAAAATGTTCCCCAGTGATCTGGCATTGCAATAAAACTCAATCCCAAAACCCATAGAACAGACGCAGTAAAACAGCAAAAAAACACTTTCGGTGCAAACCGTATCATCCAGCCAGTCATCGTAATCTGTCAAATGCCTGGGAGAAGATGTAAAGTTTCAGCAAAGGATGTTAAGGACAGGGCTCTTGTTTTGGCCTGTCACTATCTAATGGTATACAAATTTTGTCAAATAAAAAATTGGGTGGAATGGGAGGGTCTCCCCGGGGAGGTTACTCACGCGCCAATGGCCATCTCTATCACAGTCATGGAACGGGGAACCCAGAGCCCAAAACAGCAGAACACCGAGACCACCTGGCAGAGAAAGGGAGGCAAGGCTAAGAATGCAAAAAGAGCAGCAGCAATTGGATGAGACCCGGGGGGGGGGGGCAGAATCCTACTCTCACAGCCACCGACCAGATGCCGCCAAAGGGAAGCCCGGAAGCAGGACCTGAACACAACAGCAGCTGCTCCCCACTCATTGAATCGTGGAGTTGGAAGGGACCCCCAGAGGTCATCTAGTCCAACCCCCTGCAATGCAGGAATCACAGCTGAAGAATCCCCCACAGGTGGTCACCCAACCCCTGCTTTAAAAAAAACCCCAACCCAGGAGAGTCTGCCATCTTCCAAGGTGCCACTAATTTTGGTCCAGGATCTCCCCAGCACAGGATCATCCCGGCCTCAGTTACTGAGGCCAATGCAGTTCTGGGCTGCATCAATAGGAGTATAGCATCTAGATCAAGGGAAGTAATAGTACCACTGTATTCCGCTCTGGTCAGGCCCCACCTGGAATACTGTGTCCAATTCTGGGCACCACGTTCAAGAAAGATACTGACAAGCTGGAACGTGTCCAGAGGAGGGCAACCAAAATGGTCAAAGGCTTGGAAACGATGCCTTATGAGGAACGGCTTAGGGAGCTGGGTATGTTTAGCCTGGAGAAGAGAAGGTTCAGGGGTGATATGATAGCCATGTTCAAATATATAAAAGGATGTCATATAGAGGAGGGAGAAAGGTTGTTTTCTGCTGCTCCAGAGAAGCGGACACGGAGCAATGGATTCAAACTACAAGAAAGAAGATTCCACCTAAACATTAGGAAGAACTTCCTGACAGTAAGAGCTGTTTGACAGTGGAATTTGCTGCCAAGGAGTGTGGTGGAGTCTCCTTCTTTGGAGGTCTTTAAGCAGAGGCTTGACAGCCACCTGTCAGGAATGCTTTGATGGTGTTCCTGCTTGGCAGGGGGTTGGACTGGATGGCCCTTGGGGTCTCTTCCAACTCTAGGATTCTAGGATTCTACTGCTCTGCGTACTACTGTAAATGCATTTCCCTGGCTGCCACCAAGGGCAGCCCCATGGATCATCATTGCAGTAGTCTAGAAGGAGGGTTACCAGAGACAGGTAACCGTGGCAAGTCATCTTTCCGTTGCTGTCCAGAAACCAAGGGGTGGGCAGGCACTTACGGTGGGTGCAGAGCTGCTCCAGATGAGGGTTTTCATCTTGACGAAGCAGCGGACCTTCCTAGAGAGGTACAGGGCGTCTTCCACGAAGATGATGGCGGACAGCAGCGTGAGGAAGGTCGCCATGCCGGTGATGGCGAGGTCCACGAGGTTCTGCTCTGCAAGGAACAGGGAGCCAATGTTTCTGGGAGCTCTTAAGAAACATAGAATCATAGAATAGAATCCTAGAGTTGGAAGAGACCCCAAGGGCCATCCAGTCCAACCCCCTGCCAAGCAGGAAACACCATCAAAGCATTCCTGACAGGTGGCTGTCAAGCCTCTGCTTAAAGACCTCCAAAGAAGGAGACTCCACCACACTCCTTGGCAGCAAATTCCACTGTCGAACAGCTCTTACTGACAAGAAATTCTTTCTAATGTTTAGGTGGAATCTTCTTTCTTGTAGTTTGAATCCATTGCTCCGTGTCCGCTTCTCAGGAGCAGCAGAAAACAACCTTTCTCCCTCCTCTATATGACATCCTTTTATATATTTGAACATGGCTATCATATCACCCCTTAATCTTCTCTTCTCCAGGCTAAACATACCCAGCTCCCTAAGCCGTTCCTCACATAAGGCATCGTTTCCAAGCCGTTTCCAACATCTCTCTGAAGTCGGTAGAGCAGGAGACTTGGAGTCACTGGTTCGAGCAAAAGAGTCCTGCATTGCAGGGGGTTGGACTAGATGACACCCGTGGTTCCCTTCCAGATCTATAGTTTTAACTGGGGGCTGCTGCCCAAATGCATTCCGCTCGCCAACCCCTCCTTCCACTTTGCCCTCCCCCCACACCGGACCACCCCCTTTCCATTCGACCCACCCACTCACTGATCTCCACAAGCCCCTCCCTTCTGACCCCAAGCCCCACCCACTTTTAAAGGATGGGGGAAGAAGGCACTTCACAAATCAGCTTCTTAAACTGCTCTGTGACACAGCTGTCAACTTTCAGATTTGAAAATGAGGGTCTGCCTGCACAAGGCATGCAAGCTCCGCCCCCAGTCGGTCTCAGACTCCTTATTGGCAGCTGAGCAACGCAGCTGAGGAGCCTCCCTGGCCGGCAGGGAGGGAAAGGAGCTGCTTCCTTTGAAATCCAGGAAATTTAAGGGATATCAACAATCCGGGATAGCAGCGGGAAACGGCATTGGAATAAGGGAGTTTCCCGCAAAAAAAGGGAGGGTTGACAGCTATGCTCTGTGAAGCCCCTCTCCGCTCCATTAAAATTATGAACGAGGGGAGGCACCATGCAAAGGGCCCCCCCTCTTTTTGATGGAGACGTGTTTTACAAAGGGAAGGGCTTGCTAAAACTCCCCCAAACTCTGCTCCACAGACCATCTGGGCCAGATGGAAGTTCCTCACATTGCACAAACTGCACAGCGTGACGACATCATACATTTATATGCATATAGGAGGAAATCAGCTCCCAGCTGCACTAGTCCTTGTGGATAGGCATACACCTGCAATGGGGTCCTTCCAGGATATTTAGCTGAGATCCCTGCATTGCAGGGGGTTGGACTAGATGACCCCTGCGGTCCCTTCCAACTCTACGGTTGTATGATTGTCACCTCCACCGTAGTAAAATTCTCTCCTCTCCCCCCCCAATTGCAGTCACTTGCCATTTACAGGTTTCTTTCTGCAAATATCGCCCGCCCCAGGCCCATTAGGTAGTAGACCCTTCCTGACACCATAATCCTTTCCAGAGTTGGGTCCTGGGAGGATCAGAAGTCTGGGGAGCCCACCTTGCCCTGGCCCTGGGGGCTGATCCTCTGACGGGAGAGAGGGGCATTGGTGGGGCAACTGTGTGTGGCCTGGGGGTGGCAAAGCACCCAGTGCACAGGCTGCGGGTTAAGTTCTGATCATGTCCAGTTAAAACAGGGGTCGGTAACCTTGGGCCATGGGCCAAATGCAACCCTGCAAGCTTCTCTGTCTGTCTATCAAGATGCTTCCCAGTCTCCACCCCTTCCCAGGCCACACCCCTTGGTCACCCTGCTTACGGTCTTTGCCCTGGCTGGTGTGCGTTCTAGAACTCTGGCCACGCCTCTTGCTCACCTAGATGGCGTGAGCGTCTCTAGAAGCCTCTGACAGTATGTAAGTGTGTGAGTCACACCTGTCATAGAAGTGTGTGAGTCACACCTGTCACACCTGTCACTCTCGTTTGTCTCTGGCTCCGCCCACTCCTGGCATGCAGTCCCCAGAAAATTGCCCAGGGATTTTCCAAGTGGCAAAAGGGCCCCCCTTCCATTAAGATTCCTGCACTGCAGGGGGGTTGCGCTAGAGCAGGGGTAGGCAACCTAAGGCCCGGGGGCCGGATGCGGCCCAATCGCCTTCTCAATCTGGCCCATGGACTGTCCGGGAATCAGCGTGTTTTTACATGAGTAGAATGTGTCCTTTTATTTAAAATGCATCTCTGGGTTATTTGTGGGGCATAGGAATTCATTCATCCCCCCCCCCAAAAAAATAGTCCGGCCCACCACATGGTCTGAGGGACGGTGGACCGGCCCACGGCTGAAAAAGGTTACTGACCCCTGCGCTAGAGGGTATCCCTCCTAACTGTACAATTCTGTGATTCTATGACCAAGGCTGGCAAGAGTGGATCCCGCTTGCAGTATGGACTGGACCGGGTGGATCCGTGGTCCTTGAAGGCTCCTGCAAACCACACTAGGGCCATCCATCACAGGAAGATAGGAAGCTGCCTTTTATCGAGGCAGACCATTGCTCCATCTAGCTTAATACTGCCCACACTGGCTGGCAGCGTCTTTCCTGAGTGTCAGCCAAGGGAGTCTTTCCCTAGCCCATCTGGAGATGACAGAAATTGAACCTGGGACCTTCTGCACCCAAGGCAGAGGCTTCTCCACTAAGCTACAACCCTACCCTTAAAAACAGAGCAAGATTCCAGCCCTCATTGTTCTGAGCTCCCTTATACCAAGTCAGGCCATTTGGTCCAGCTAGCTCAGTACTGTCTACACTGATTGGCAGCAGCTCTCCAAGATTTCAGCCCTGCCTGCACGTGCTGCTAGTGGGGATTGAACCTGGGACCATCTGCATGCAACTCAAGGGGTCTGCCACTCGCCTCCTCTGCACCCCTGCCATTTCCGGTCCTCTGGCGCCCTAAGGAGGCAGGAGACTCTCCTCCGCAGGATTCTGCAAGACACTTTGCCGCAAAGCAAAGGGAGCCAATGTTTCCTTCTCTCCTTCAGAGGTTCAGACCCCTCCAGCTTTGCCAACTTACGCTGCAGCAGCTGCAGGGCGGACGGTGGGTGGGAGAAGCAGGCGACCGGGATGCTGAAATTGTGGATCAGCAGGTGGATCAGTTCAGGGGCAAACCTGTGATGGAGATAATAATAATAATAATAATAATAATAATAATAATAATAATAATAATAATAATAATTTATTATTTGTACCCCCGCCCATCTGGCCGGGTCCCCCCAGCCACTCTGGGTGGCCTCCAACAGATATTAAAATACATTAAAATATCACAGGTTAAAAACTTCCCTAAACAGGGCTGCCTTCAGGTATTTTCTGAATGTCAGATAGTTGTTTATCTCTTTGACCTCTGCTGGGAGGGCGTTCCATAGGGCGGGTGCCACTACCGAGAAGGCCCTCTGCCTGGTTCCCTGTAGCTTTGCTTCTCACAGTGAGGGAACCGCCAGAAGGCCCTCGCACTGGATCTCAGTGTCTGGGCAGAACGATGGGGGTGGAGACGCTCCTTCAGGTATACTGGACTGAGGCCGTTTAGGGCTTTAAAGGCCAGCCCCAACACTTTGAATTGTGTTCAGAAATGTACTGGGAGCCAATGTAGGTTTTTCAGGACCGGTGTTATGTGGTCCCGGCGGCCACTCCCAGTCCCCAGTCTAGCTGCCGCATTCTGGATTAGTTGTAGTTTCCGGGTCACCTTCAAGGTAGCCCCACGTAGAGCGCATTGCAATAGTCCAAGCGGGAGATAACCAGAGCATGCACCACTCTGGCGGGCAGGTAGGGTCTCAGCCTGCGTACCAGATGGAGCTGGTAGACAGCCGCCCTGGACACAGAATTGACCTGCGCCTCCATGGACAGCTGTGAGTCCAAAATGACTCCCAGGCTGAGATGAAAGAAACCCCCTCTCCCCATGAGATAAGGGGCTTTGGAAGCTCTGCTCCTCTCCAACAAGCCCCACCACAGCAACACTGAGATGCCTTTGCCAGGTAATGTTCAGAGGCCGGTTCCTTACTCGCCCCCCCCCCCAATTGTGTCCAAAAAACAAAAACAAAAAAGTGATATTATCATTTTATGCACTCTGTGCATGCACAGGATTGCTCTTGCTTCATTATTCAAGTAGCGTGAATGAGTGAAGAAGGAAAATTCCATGCTGGGGTGTCATTAGGAAAGCGAATGAAAGCAAAACTGTCGATAACATAACACTGTTATACAAATCTATGGTGGAATACTGTGTACGGTTCTGGTCGCCTCACCCCAAAAAGGATATTATAGGGTTGGGAAAGGTTAAGAAAAGGGCCGCCAAAATAATCCGGGGAATGGAGGAACTCCCCATGCAGCATTTGGGACTTTTCAGTTTTGAGAAATGTGAGGAACAGGTGACATGATAGACGTTTATGAAATGATGGCTGGCATACAGAAAGTGGGTAGAGAATTCCCCCCCCCCTCTCATAATACTAGAACTTGTGGACATCCAAGGAAGCTGAATGATTCAGGACGGATAAAACGAAGTCCTTCTTCATGCAGCGCAGAGTTAAACTATGGAACTCTCTGCCACAGGAGGCAGTGAGGGCCACCAACTTAGATGGCTTTAAGGGAGGATTAGACGAATTTATGGAGGAGAGGGTTATTGGGGGCTGCTAGCCAGGACAGCCCTGCTCTGCCTCTGCAGTTGGGGCCGCTTTAAACAGAGGGACAAAAATTACGGGCACACTAGTTTGCTTTTCAGTCTGAGAGCAGTAACCTTCCCCGATTCAATTTGTCATGATTTATCTCGTGCTTCTTTCAGTACCTCAGAAAGATCACAAGGTTTTAGACACAGAGGAAACTATCCTTGAAAAGATTTAACTGATGAGCTGACCAACAATTTGTCAGAGACAGATTATTCATGGGCTACAAATTAGGTTGCTGGTTGACAGACCTAGCAGTTACTTCAGATATTGTCTGCGTCCAAGGAACAGGTTCTGGGGCCCAGCCTGTGTACAGACCCCTCTCAAATGAGACCTTCCTTGCCCCCATTCTTGATCAATGCCCCTCAAAACTCCAGGCATCATCATGGATGGAATACCCATACCCTCCAATATTTTTCCGATGGAAATAGGGACGTCCTAGCAATGACAAACCTAGACAGCATCTTAGAAAGCAAAGACATCACCTTGCCGACAAAGGTCCGTATAGTTAAAGCTATGGTTTTCCCAGTAGTAATGTACACAAGTGAGAGCTGGACCATAAAGAAGGCTGATCGCCGAAGAATTGATGCTTTTGAATTATGGTGCTGGAGGAGACTCTTGAGAGTCCCATGGACTGCAAGAAGATCAAACCTATCCATCCTTAAAGAAATCAGCCCTGAGTGCTCACTAGAAGGACAGATCCTGAAGTTGAGGCTCCAGTACTTTGGCCACCTCATGAGAAGAGAAGAATCCCTAGAAAAGACCCTGATGTTGGGAAAGATTGAGGGCACTAGGAGAAGGGGACGACAGAAGATGAGATGGTTGGACAGTGTTCTCGAAGCTACTAACATGAGTTTGGCCAAACTGCGAGAGGCAGTGAAGGATAGGCGTGCCTGGCGTGCTCTGGTCCATGGGGTCACGAAGAGTCAGACACGACTGAACAACAACAACCTATTTAATAATAATAATAAGAATAAGAATACTCCACCCATCTGACTGGATTGCCACAGCTTCCAGAATATATCTTTCTTTATTTCTTTCTTTATTGTCATTGTACAAGTACAATGAAATTGGATAAAATAATAATAATAAATAAATATTCATTTTTCATTTAAACAATTGTTTCCCCAACTAAAAATGTACTCAACATTTAACATTTAAAAAAAAACTTCAAGCGTCTTCTAAAGATTGTATAGTTCCTTATCTCCTTAGCTTGGGGGTCGCATAACTCCATACCCTCCAACATTTCTCTGATGAAAACAGAGGGGTCCTAAGGAAAAGCGGGACATTCCAGGATCAAATCAGAAACCAGGCGGCTTCTGTACATGCAGGACTGCTGCTGAGAAATAGGGGCACTTGGAGGGTCTCCCTCTCAGCCCAAAGTGGCTCCACGTGGAACCAGTCCCCTGGTTGCTTACCGGGGGTCTTCCACGAGGTCCCAAGACTCCATGGTTCCTTCCTTATGGGCAGCTTCCTCCGGAGGTCCTATCAATCCTGGCTCAGGCAAGCGGCCGACTCCTTCTGATCCCAAGCCCCAGCGTAGCCTCTCCCGCAGCTGTGTTTGCAAAGCGAGGTCAGAGTCCCGCTGCTGCTCAAGGCTGGGGAGTCAGGGCCCTTTTTGACTGACTCACACCCCTTTGGTTCTTCCCAGGCATTTGTACGCCAGCAAGTTCATTGACAGGGAGGCCGCGGCGCCAGCAAACATGCCGCTCGGGGGTTAATGACCCAGGAAGGGGCAACGGCAAGGGAAAGGCATGTCCAGCGTCACACGGGCAGCATGCCAAGGAAACCACATTTCCGCGCATTGTTAAGCTACAACAGGCAGCTTACTTGGATGGCTTTAAAAGAGGAAGAAGTGTGCATGCACACGAAAGCTCATACAAAGAACAAACTTAGTTGGTCTCTAAGGTGCTACTGGAAGGAATTTATTTATTTATTTATTTTTTAAAAGAGGATTAGCCAAATTTATAGAGGAGGAGAGGGCGATCAGTGGCGACTAGCCAGGATGGCTGTGCTCTGCCTACACACTCGGAGGCAGCGACGCTTCTGAAGGCCGGTTGCTGCAAACCACAGGAGCTGAGATTGCTCAGATCCAGCTTCCCAGTTCGCCACTGTTCAGCCCCTGTGAGAACAGGATGCTGGACTCGATGGGCCATTGGCCTGATCCAGCAGGCTCTCTGTATGTTCTTATTTCAACCTTGCCCAAATATTCTGTTCCGTTCTCCTTGCCATATCTCAGTTCAGCTAGCCAATAACGTCTTGCAATAACGACTCTGCCACTGAGCTATGGAGGCTCCTTGGTCAATTGTCAGAACTCATTCTGGCTTCGAAGACCTGATCCTCCTCCGCTGCCTTCCTTTCCCTTCTCCCCCCCTTCCCCTTGTGTGTCTTAGTAATTTGTAAGCGTAGTGGCAGGACCGCCACCCACCCACCCACCCCCGGTTTTTATTGATGTGAGCTGCTTCGAGAGCCAATAATTGTATTTTATGGTCTGCACTGAAATTGTTTGATTGCTATAAGGAAACGACTCCAAGGTCACTTGTAGCAGAAAGCTATATGGAAATTCGGGACTCCACATGACAAAGTGAGAAGCAGTCAATTGCGTAGCAAGGGCGGGACGTAAGGGGCGGGGCGCCCCGGGTACCAGGGGAGGGGGGGTGACAAGTCGGCGGCCCCTCCTGCCACTCCCCAAGCCGAGCCCCGCCGCCAGGCACCCCGTCCGTGCAGTGGTGGATCATAAGGTTGCCGTGGGAGCAGCAGCACCGACCCGGATGGAGTGCGCCGCCGAGTGCTCCCAGACGGTGGGAGAGCCGCCGAGCGATCGCGGGCTTGTGGGGTTGCTGCACACGAGCAGCGCAGGTAAGGCCGTGCTGCTTTTCGTGCGCGACAGCCCCACGAGCCGCTGAATCGCTCAGCGGCTCACCCGGCCGCCGCTGAAGCAGCAGCGCCGACTTGGACGGAGTGTGCATGCGCGGGATTCCGTGCATGCGCAGTGCGTGGGATTCCGTGCATACGCAGTGCATCCTGACGTGAGTCGTGACGTCATGGTGCACGTCAGGATGCCCCGCCCCCAGCGGGTGCCTCCGTTAGCCGCCCCGGGTGCCCGAAAGGCTTCGTACGCCTCTGGAAACAGTGATGCTTTTCGTGAAGGTCCCGGCATTTTCGTGGCAATTCTCTGCCTTTATGGGAAACCCGGAAGCAGGATCTGAGCACAACTCTCCCCTCCTGTGGTTTCCAGCCACCAGCATTCAGGAGCGTTGCTGCCTCTGACTGTGGAGGCAGAGTCGAGTCATCCTGGCTAGTAGCCACCAATAGCCCTCTCCTCCTCCATGAATTCGTCCAACCCTCTTTTAAAGCCATCCAGGTTCGTGGTCATCACTGCCTCCTGGGGAAGTGAGTTCCACAGTTGATGAGCTAGCCATTGGGGGCCGAGCAGACCTGGCAGGTTCAATGGCAAACTGAGAAAGCACGCCCCCCCAAAGTCAATCCCAAATGGAAATGCTTTTGGAGAAGCAACAGCAGGTATGTGTCAGGCTTCCGGAAATCTGATCCCTCCCACGGTGGCCAGCCAAGAATTAGATAAACAAAGAGAGTTCTTACCAAGTCTTTTATTCAATATTCACAGAGAGAGGCTTTGAGAAGTGCCTCTCTTGCAGTGATGGCATTGCTCCGAGTAAATAATAATAATAATAATAATAATAATAATAATAATTTATTATTTATTATTTATACCCCGCCCATCTGACTGGGCTTTCCCAGTCACTCTGGGCGGCTTCCAACAGAATATTAAAATACAATAATCTATTAAACATTAAAAGCTTCCCTAAACAGGGCTGCCTTCAGATGTCTTCGAAAAGTCTGGTAGTTGTTGTTCTCTTTGACATCTGGTGGGAGGGCGTTCCACAGGGCGGGCGCCACCACCGAGAAGGCCCTCTGCCTGGTTCCCTGTAACTTGGCTTCTCGTAGTGAGGGAACCACCAGAAGACCCTCGGCACTGGACCTCAGTGTCCGGGCTGAACGATGGGGGTGGAGACGCTCCTTCAGGTATACTGGGCCAAGGCCAGTTAGGGCTTTAAAGGTCAGCACCAACACTTTGAATTGTGCTTGGAAAGCCCCACCCCTTCCGTCTCTCCTATTATCCGTCATCCCTACGTTGGCTGATCTGTGCCTTCTGCCTCTGAGCTTTCTGTTCTCCTACTTTCCATGCCCGCCGGGTTCTGGGAGAAGAGGGGTCTGGGATGCTTTCTGAAGACACTGAGTCTGTCAGCTGTCTCTCCTCCTCCTGCTCCTCTCCCAATATTTCCCAGCTTCTCCCCTCTGCAGCCTCTGAACTACCAGTATGACCTTCGGCAAACCACTGTTGTAAATCTATACTGTCTCCCTCTTCTCTGGGAACTGCTTTATTTGTCATGAATAAATGTAAACACCCCCCCCCAATGGTGGTCTTAGGGTGAGTCTTGTACGGAGCGCTCCCCTAGGAGGGCAGCCTCCGATAAGCCACCTGACAGGCAGGTGTCAACTCCCAGCATCCTTTGCACCTTGGGCCCATTAATGGACTTCTTCCGCCACCGTGGCGACGTTCCACAACAGGGGAGACCCCCTGCTTCTGTCCTCAATCTCCTTTGCCGCATCACAACATCGCCCTGGCAACGGACCAAGCCGGGGTTCCATCCAGCTTGGGCCCAGCGACTGCTCCAACAGCTTTCCCTGGCTCTTCCTCCCCTGGAGACATGGGGTCTGCCCAAGATGGATGCCAATCTCTCACTTCCAGCCTCTTTGCTTCTTTCCACTTCAGCACCCTGATGGGTCTCAGCTGCCTCTTCTTTACTTTCCCGTAAGTACGAAGGCGGATCCGGGTTGCCCAAGTCAAGGGGCAGCAGTTGGCAATGCCGCTTGGCTGGCCATTTTTAATTGAATGATCCCATCTTAGGGTTGGGCAGCAGAGGTAAGGGACTTGAGAAGAGGCATGCTGGATCAGACCCAAAGGGTCAGCTGGTCTCCCTAGATCCCAACAAATGGTCTACATAGAGGTGCTACGTAATACCTGTTCTGCACTTGTAAGAAATCAATATCTTAGTTCCTACAATCTGGAGCAGCAGAAGACAAGCTTCCTCCATCTTCCATGGGGCAGCCCTGTAAATCAGGGGTCAGCAATTTTTTTTAGCCGTGGGCTGGTCCACTGTCCCTCAGAACTTGTGGCGGGCTAGAGAAGCGGCACCGGGGGGGGGGGAGGAGCTGGAAGAAGAGGCGCGGAGGGCAAGTAGTCCTCCTCCCAAGCCCCAGCCACTGAGCTTACCTTCCCAGGGGATGCCGCCGCCACCGCCGCTGCTGCTGCTTCTCATGGGTAGACAGAGCGAGCTTGTCCGCTCCACTCTCTGGCCCACAGGAGCACCAAGGCGGTGGTGGAAGAGGGAAGATGAGCAGCGCGAAAGGGCTGGCTCCGGAGAGGGGCTGCTTAAAATGGTGCTCAGCCAGCTCAGCCCTGCCCCCTTCTTCCTCTAGGCAGGGCAGGGAGAATCCAGGAGGAGGGAGGGAGGGAGGAGGCGCCGCTGCGGTATGTGGGGGGGGGATGGAATGGCGCGGGGGGGGGATGGAATGGCGCAGCCTGAACGAACAGAATCCCCACGCCGACATAGCTGTCAACCCTCCCTTTTTTTGTGGGAAACTCCCTTATTCCAATGCCGTTTCCCACTGCTATCCCGGATTGTTGATAGCCCTTAAATTTCCCGGATTTCAAAGGAAGAAGCTCCTCTCCTTCCCTGCCGGGCAGGGACGAGCCGCAGGGTCCCTTCCCATCCTATGATTCTTAAACTATGGTGGGCACAGGACCTTTGTCTTTCAAGGTTAGCTTCTTCTGTGGGCCAAAGCCAAGGTCTCGCCCCAACCTCTCCACCTGCTTCCTTCCACAGGTGCAGCTGGCTGGCCCTCCATGTGTCCTGGGCCTTCCCTGTCATCTGCGGCCTCCTCTTCATCCCAACCATTATCTACTTCCTCCTCACCAGTTTCACAGACACTGGAATCCTCCACAAAGGTAAGTGTGCAGAGGCTGCCCCCACCCTGCCACCCTACAACCAAGCTGTCAGATCTGGACTCCCTCCATGCCAACTGAGGGTGTAAATTCAAGAAGGATACTGACAAGCTGGAACATGTCCAGAGGAGGGCAACCAAAATGGTCAAAGGCTTGGAAATGATGCCTTATGAGGAACGGCTTAGGGAGCTGGGTATGTTTAGCCTGGAGAAGAGAAGGTTAAGGGGTGATATGATAGCCATGTTCAAATATATAAAAGGATGTCATATAGAGGAGGGAGAAAGGTTGTTTTCTGCTGCTCCAGAGAAGCGGACACGGAGCAATGGATTCAAACCACAAGAAAGAAGATTCCACCTAAACATTAGGAAGAACTTCCTGACAGTAAGAGCTGTTTGACAGTGGAATTTGCTGCCAAGGAGTGTGGTGGAGTCTCCTTCTTTGGAGGTCTTTAAGCAGAGGCTTGACAGTCACCTGTCAGGAATGCTTTGATGGTGTTTCCTGCTTGGCAGGGGGTTGGACTGGATGGCCCTTGTGGTCTCTTCCAACTCTAGGATTCTAGGATTCTAAACAGGAGAATAAACCATATTTCAGAGAGAGCCAGTGTGGTGCAGTGGTTAAGAGTGGTAGACTCGTAATCTGGTGAACCGGGTTTGCGATTCCGCTCCTCCACATGCAGCTGCTGGGTGACCTTGGGCTAGTCACACTTCTCTGAAGTCTCTCAGCCCCACTCACCTCACAGAGTGTTTGTTGTGGGGGAGGAAGGGAATGTGAGCCGCTTTGAGACTCCTTAGGGTAGTGATAAAGCAGGATATCAAATCCGAACTCTTCTTCTTCTATGACAGTCAGGGCCGGCGCGTCCATTAAGGCGAACTAGGCAGTTGCCTAGGGCGCCAAAATGGAGGGGGTGCTGGCCAGCCTGCCCTCCGCCCCCCGCCGCCGCCCGGTGCTGCCCCAACCAGCGGCGAAAACCGCGGCGGCGCGGAGCGCCCGGCCGGGCAGGGGGCGGGGCACCGCACCTCATGCGCAGTGACGTCACGTGGCCCGCCCCCTCGCCTAGGGCGCCAAAATCCCTAGCACCGGTCCTGATGACAGTCTCCGTTGTGCCTCAGTCCTCCAAAGGAACACAGACCCGGCGTGAGTGCCTGGTACCCCTTGGATCTTGCAGAGAGTAAGGGTGACACCCAACCTTTGTAACACTAGTTTTAAAAATGGAGTTCTTTGGATCAAAGATTGTCAAGGTGAATCGGAGAATTATACATTGGTACCTTGGTTCTCAAACAATCTGTTCCGTGAGTCCACTCCAAAACCAAAGCGTTCCAAAACCAAGGCGCACTGCTTTCCCATAGAAAGTAATGCACAACGGATTAATCCGTTCCAGACTTTTAAAAACAACCCCTAAAACGGCAATTTAACATGAATTTTACTATCTAATGAGACCAGTGATTCATAAAATGAAAGCAACAAACAATGTACTGCAGTCACACAATCAATCCATCAGTAGCCGAATTGGGTTCCACAGTCACAAAAACAAAACGAAAAAGAGTCGCAAAAACAGACAGACCTCAGCGTAACACTCAAAGCGGAAGTGTGACACTCAGATCGGAAGTGTAACACTCAAATTGGAGCACGTTCGACTTCTGAAAAAAGCTCGCAAACCGGAACACTTACTTCTGTGTTTGCGGTGTTTGGGTTCCAATTTGTTTGCGTACCAAGGCGTTTGAGAACCAAGGTACTACCACTGTAGCTCCATTAGGAAAATGGGGGAGTCTCCTAACAGCTCCCAGAATCCTTTGGGGGAAGCCATGACTGTTTAAAGTGGTATCATGGCGCTTTAAATGTGTGGTGCGCACATGGCCTGACTCTGAAGCTGCTTTCTCACTTCCCTGCTTCCTTCCATGGCCAGGCATTGAAGAAGAGCTGGTGAACCAAGCCTTCACCATGAAAGACCTCAACCAGCACTGGTGCAACAAATGCCAGCTCTACTGCCTGCAGCACACCTTCCACTGCTCCTGGTGCAACACCTGTGTGGAGGTAAAGAACAACAGCGGCCCCTAGGGGTGGAGGAGGAGGAGCTCGACTTGGTTCACATTTAAAGTAAAACCTGTTACCTAGTTTGCACTTTCTGGAGCACGGTGCTTCAAAATTTGGCACGTCTCAGAATTTTGCATCGCAGTTCTCTGTTTAACCTCTGTGTGCAACAATGCATATAACTGCTGCAAAGTGTGCAGATAACATGCAAAAAGGCAATATATCGGGGGATATTACTTGTGAAAATATGTATATTAGTGAAGAATGCATACAGGAAAAGTGTTTATTAGGAGAAATTGGTGCTAAAATGCTGGTGAAGGTTCACGAGGATTATTTTGAGAGCCAGTGTGGTGTAGTGGTTAAGAGCGGTGGACTCATAATCTGGTGAACTGGGTTCGCGTCTCCGCTCCTCCACATACAGCTGCTGGGTGACCTTGGGCCAGTCACCCTTCTCTGAAGTCTCTCAGCCCCACTCACCTCACAGAGTGTTTGTTGTGGGGGAGGAAGGGAAAGGAGAATGTGAGCCGCTTGGAGACTCCTTTGGGGAGTGATAAAGCGGGATATCAAATCCAAACTCTTCTCTTCTTCTTTTAACTAAAATCCCCAAACTGCTGCGGAATCATGGAATTGTAGAGTTGGGATGGACCCCAAAGTCATCTAGGCCAACCCCCTGCAATGCAGAGATGTGGTCTCTTTGGCGATCCCTCGTAGCCGAGTAAGATTGTCTTCCATAAACATGGTTTTAACAATGAGTCTGTAAGTGACTGTGGAGGCCAATTCTGGATCCACACGTCCTTCCACAGTGGGGACATTGGTTTCCGGGCGGGAGTTGATCACGGTGTGGATTTGTTGACCACCAGCATTACACTTTCCATTTTTAAGTTGGGAATAGAGTAGTTGCTTTGGAAGACGATCATCAGGCATCCGCACAACATGACCGGTCCAACGAAGTTGATGTTGAAGAATCATTGCTTCAACACTGGCGATCTTTGCTTCTTCCTATACACTGGTATTAGTTCGCCTGTCTTCCCAAGTGATATGGAGAACTGAATTGGAGACTGGGAAAAGGCGAAGCTGAGAGACCAGGAATTGGCTGATCCATCCATCCCTAGCAGCCACTCCAGGCGTCCTGTACATAATATTGCAACATTTCATGATCCTCCTGCTTCCAAGCCATAGCCACGTGGTCAGTTTCCTCTGAAGGAGAGGAACTGGGCAGGTGGAGTGTCTTTTTACTCAACCTTTGTAATCGTCTCTTGCAAACGCAGAAGCTGAGCCAACGTTATGGGGCACAGAAGCAAACACACAGGCAGGTAAAGGCAAGCCCCAAAGTAGCATCGCTTCTGTCTCCTCCAAAGAATAGGGATGCAGGGAGCAGCCTTGTACCAGTCAGGCCATCTGGCTCAATACTGCCAGCACTGACCACCAGCAGCAGGTCTCTGGGGTTTCAGCCTTTTCCAGCCCTACCTGGAGATGGCATTGGAGGATCGAACCTGAGACCTTCCCTACCTCAAGGTGGGGAGGAGGAACACTCCAGACCCAGGGGCCAAATGCAACCCTCCAATCTGGCCCTCGGATTTCTCCCCACGCCACACCCCCTCGCTGGACCTGTTTTGCACCCCAAATGTTTTTGCTTGGCTGGAACATGCCCAGCATGGACTGGTTGGACACAGAGGAACGGGGGGGGAACCAACTGGGGGACCCCCAAGGGAAGAAGGCTCAGAGCCCGGGGGCTGGTGGTGGGACGACGATGAGTGGTCAAAGGGAGAAGACTGGGAGGAGGAGGTGTTGGAAGCTGAAGGGGTAACAGGGCTGAGTGAGCGGGAAGAGTCTGTGGCAGAGAGAAGTCCAGAATCAGAGACAGAAGCGGAAGCAGGAGAGGACAAGAGGCAGAGATGAGTCAGGCTGGTGAAGAGTCATGGGCAGAGCTGTCAACTTTCGGATTTGAAAATAAGGGATTTTTTCAAACTTTAGGTTTTGAAAATAAGGGATGCCGCAAGGGCGGGGCAATGGCACCAAGTAGCCTCGGCACCCTGCGCTCCAGAGGCTGCGTGCGAATGGGTGAGCGAAAGAGCGAGCCCATAGAAGGCAGGCAGGCAGGCTGTCTGTCTGGTTGGGCATGAGGGTCTGGATGCACAAGGCATGCAAGCTCCGCCCCCAGTCGGTCTCAGACTCCTTATTGGCAGCCGAGCAACGCAGCTGAGGAGCCTCCCTGGCCGGCAGGGAGGGAGAGGAGCTGCTTCCTTTGAAATCCGGGAAATTTAAGGGATATCAACAATCCGGGATAGCAGCGGGAAACGGCATTGGAATAAGGGAGTTTCCCGCAAAAAAAGGGAGGGTTGACAGTTATGGTCATGGGTGTCTTCTCCTCCTGCTGCAACAATCTCTCCTCCTTCCTGATCTCCCAGAATCAGAAGGCGCATGAAAAGGGAGAGAGGTTGGCTTCATGCAGGCGCAGTCTACGATTGCTTGGAAAAAACCCTAGAGAGGAGGGGACTGTGGGGAAGTTGGAATTTTTAGTCTCAGCAACTGTTTCATGGAAGCAAGACCTGACTTGCTGTGCCCCTTAGGCCTGGCACTCCTGCACAGATCCTGATTTGCCAATTACACCTGCTGGCTTGGTATGATTTACTGCTGGCTCGCTCCTGCCCGTGCCCTTGAGCTTAGGTCATGCCCCTTGCTGGGTGGAGGAGGGGCTAGGAACTAGCCTACTGCAGAAAGGTAAGATTTGCATCAGCCACTCCACCCACTTTAGTCTTTGGCCACGCCCACCAGCAGCCCTTGAAAGCTTGCTCGGGAAGGAATACGGCCCTCAGGCAGAGGACACTTCCCTAGCCCTGCCCTAGCTAATCCAAACCATCCTTTGCATCACCCAAATTGCAAGATATTCCTGCTGCTCCTGTTCAGGTTTCCTTGCACACATGCGCACGGATTGGCCCATTGCACCTCTTGCGCACCACTCACGTGTGAACTCACCTGGAGTGCAAAATGCGGCTGAGCTGGACAGAAGGCTCCTTGGCAGTTCAAAGGTGCTCACCTCCACCTGGCAGTGGTCCTAACTCTCCGGCCCCACCTGCAGGAATTCGACCACCACTGCATGTGGGTCAACAACTGCATCGGCTGCCACAACCTCCGCTTCTTCATCTTCTTTGTGGTCTTCCTGAGCAGCTACGACCTCGCGGTGCTGGCTTCCTGCCTGGTCTACCTGGCCTTCAACTCCCAGCAGGCTTTCAGCGTGGAGAAGATCTGCACGTATCCTTCAGAGAAAAGTTCCCCTCTCCTGTAACGCTGATTCTTCTCCCAAAGAATCCTGGGAGCTGTAGTTTGCTAAGGGTGCTGAGAGCTGTTCGGAGACCCAGATTCCCCTCCCGGAACTACAATTCTCTGCAAAGAGGGACTGATTACTAAACCACTCCAAGAATTGTAGCTCTTAGAAATCTCAACCCCCTTAACAAACGGCAGCTCCCAGGATCTTTAGGGGAAGCCATGGCAGTTTTAGTGCTTAAATGCATGGTGAAAATGTGGCTTTATTTTTATTATTTATATTTATATTTATATTTATATTTATATTTATATTTATATTTATATTTATATTTATATTTATATTATTTATATTTATATTTATATTTATATTTATATTTATATTATTATACCACCCTATACCCCGGGGTCTCAGGGCAGTTCACAAAATAAAATCAAGATATAAAGCCACTAAATACATAATAAAAATAAAAACAACCACCCAATAGCCCCCCCCCCAAAAAAAACCACATTTTAAAAGGGCATAGGATGTAAATCAGATCAACCAAAGACCTGGTTAAAAAGGAACATATAATGAAGGTGACAGGTGAACTTTCCTGGGGAGAGCATTCCACAGACCGGGAGCCACTGCAGAGAAGGCCCTGTTCTCGTGTTGCCACCCTCCTGACCTCTCGAGGAGGATGTACACGAAGAATAGTTTTATTACATGCCACCCATTTGACTGGGTTGTCCCAGCCACCCTGAGCGGATTCCAACAAAGTATTAAAACACTATAAAACATCAAGCATTAAAAACTTCCCGATACAGGGCCGCCTTCAGATGTCTTCTAAAAGTTGTGTAGCTCTTTATCTCCTTGACATCTACAGGGTGGGCGCCACCACCGAGAAGGCCCTCTGCCTGGTTCCCTGTAACCTCGCTTCTCGCAGGGAGGGAACAGCCAGAAGGCCCTCGGAGCTGGACCTCAGAGTGCGGGGTGAATGATGTGGGTGGAGACACTCCTACTGGTCTACTGGGCAGTTTAGGGCTTTCAACACTTGGAATTGCGCTTGGAAACGTAAGTCCTGAGAGAGCTACATTGGCTCTCAGTACGTTTCCGAGCACAATTCAAAGTGTTGGTGCTGACCCTGAAAGCCCTAAACGGCCTCGGTCCAGTATACCTGATGGAGTGTCTCCACCCCCACCATTCAGCCTGGAAACTGAGGTCCAGCGCCGAGGGCCTTCTGGCGGTTCCCTCCCTGCGAGAAGTGAGGTTACAGGGAACCAGGCAGAGGGCCTTCTTGGTGGTGGCGCCCACCCTGTGGAACACCCTTCCATCAGATGTCAAAGAGATAAACAACTATCTGATATTCAGAAAATACCTGAAGGCAACCCTGTTTAGGGAAGTTTTTAACCTGTGATATTTTAATGTATTTTAATATCTGTTGGAGGCCGCCCAGAGTGGCTGGGGGGACCCAGCCAGATGGACGGGGTACAAATAATAAATTATTATTCTTATTATTATAAGTGTGTCCTCCAAGCTGTAACGACTGTCTCAATCAAATATTCCCATCTATCAGGAAGCCACCCCACCAGGACCTCCCACCAGCCAAGCATCCCAGACCGCACAGAGGGGCACTCAGCCAGCAGCTGCAATTCCTGGAGGCTCCTTGGGACAGCCACCGACTGGAATGCACGGCTTTCCCCAAAACCTGCCTTTGCATAGCACGCACCTATGAACACTCCTGGCTGTCAGCCGCCGGGCCTCTCGCCCCTTCCCCATGGGGTCTTTTGCTTCTGCATGCACCGTCACTGTAGCCTGGTCTTCATCTGTCCGTCTTCCTTGACTCCGGTGCTTCCAGAGTGCTGGTGACCATCCCCACCGCATTCTACTTGGTGCCTCTGCTCCTCCTAGTTTGCACCCAGATCAGCTACATCTTAGCTGCTCCTCACAGCTGCAAATTCCAGGTACAGCGTCCAGATGCAGGGGGAGAACGTGGCTGGGGCAGGAGGAGAGAAACTGCTCCTTGTGAGTAGAGCCACCTGGTCTGAGGTCTTTGGAGGTTCGCCCGGGGATGCAGAGCATAGCTGTCAACTTTTGGATTTGAAAATAAGGGATTTTTCCAAACTTTCGGATTTGAAAATAAGGGATGCCACGAGGGCGGTGCAATGGCACCAAGTAGCCTCGCCACCTTGCGTTCCAGAGGCTGCGCGCGAACGGGTGAGCGAAAGAGCGAGCGCGTAGACGGCAGGCAGGCTGTCTGTCTGGTTGGGCGTGAGGGTCTGGCTGCACAAGGCATGCAAGCTCCGCCCCCAGTCGGTCTCAGACTCCTTATTGGCAGCCGAGCAACGCAGCTGAGGAGCCTCCCTGGCCGGCAGGGAGGGAGAGGAGCTGCTTCCTTTGAAATCCGGGAAATCTAAGGGATATCAACAATCCGGGATAGCAGCGGGAAACGGCATTGGAATAAGGGAGTTTCCAGCCAAAAAAGGGGAGGGTTGACAGCTATGGTGGAGAGCACCAAAGGGTTGGCGGCCAGAGCTGTGTGTGCTGCTGTGCACCATGACATCAGCCAAGACAGGGTCCCCAACCTTGGAGAGATCCCCAAGCCCTTGACCCTAAGCCCAGCAGAGGCTGCTTGGTCTACCTGGTCCATCTCTGACCTCCCCCATCTCTCTCCACAGGCTCTGTCCTTCAAGCAACCTTTGAACTGGCAGGACTCGGGGTGGTGCAAGAGGCACGGAACCAAGTGCGTGACTCGGGGCTCAGGGCTTAGCCATCCTTCCTCGGGGATGACCTCCGGGTGTGGAGGGTAGGGGCTGTAGGTCGGAGTGGGGGGGGGAGGACAATCCCCCAGGCATAACTCAGGAACGTTTCCAGCCTGTCTCCCCATCAGCGGTGAGCGTTCAGCTCTCCAGCTTTCCCGACATTTATTGTGCCCTGTGCCGTTCAGACACCGGACTCATATTCAGGCATCTTGCAGAGTAGATAACGCAGATGGACTGAGACAGAGGTGTGTGCTACAAATTACTTTATTGCTAACTATAAGGCAGAGTAAAAGGAAACATGTCTTCTCTGGCTGAGAGAAGTCCGAAGAAGAAGGAAACAACAAACAACCGGAACAGTGTACAACAGACTTCCGTTCCCGTGATTCCAATAATCTGTGGGAATGCATAAACATAATCTTGTGACTGCACAGTGAGAGGAATAGAAACTGACAGGGGCTGCCACCCAGATAGGGGAAATCTTTAGCTGGCAGATGACGGAAACGCATTCCTTGCTTGCTTTTATTACAGTGGTACCCAGGGCCGTCTTAAGCATATCCGGCACCGTGGTGCAAAGCTCCCCCTGCCCCTGTTTCCCAGAGGGAGGGAGGACGGTGCTGCCGGGCGGGGCTGGAGGGCGGCTCCTCAGGCGGGGAAGAGGTGGAGGCTGGACACGGCGCCTTCCGGCTCAGCTGGACACTTGGTGCCACTGTGGCCATGGCAGACGGAGGCTCTGGGTGCAGTGCTGCTTCGCCGCATGGCGGAGGCGGGCAAGGGCGGCGAGCTGATGCCAGGAGGTGCCGCATCCAGCCTCTGCCTCTTCCCTGGTGCCCTCCAGAACTTGGCACCCTGGCGCCCCGCACCACTAGCCTCTATGGGTAAGATGCCCCTGGTGGTACCTCTGGTTACGAACTGAATTCGTTCCAGAGGTCCGTTCTTAACCTGAAACGATTCTTAACCCGAGGTACCACTTTAGCTAATGGGGCCTCCCGCTGCCGCCGCGTGATTTCTGTTCTCATCCTGAAGCAAAGTTCTTAACTACTTCTGGGTTAGCGGAGTTTGCAACCCAAGGTGTTTGTAACCCAAGGTACCACTGTATAGTCATTCCTCTGTGCCCCTCCGACAGAGATTCCAAGGGGTGTTTGCATAAAAGGAGAATATGTTTGCTTGTTTATTTATTACGTCAACACCCCACTTTTTCTCTGCAGCAGATTTCAAAAGCCACACCATTGTAATGTTTTCAGCAACTTTCCTTGGTCTTAGCAGCAGCTGCTGGGGAACCCACAGAAGTGGACCTGTACATTACATACCTAGAGGAACATACCCCCCAACATTTCTCCGATGAAAATAAGGATGTCCTGTTCCATAATTAATTAATAAATAAATTTATTATTTGTACCCCAAATAATTAAAAGCTTTTAATATTTGTACGCCCATCTGACTGAGTTGCTCCAGCTATTCTGGGCAGCTTCCAGCATATCTAAAAACATAATAAAAAAATGCATGGGGAAAATGTGGCTTAATAATAATAATAATAATAATAATAATAGATTTATTATATGCCACCCATCTGACTGGGTTGCCTCAACCACTCTGGGCGGCTTCCAACAAAGTATTAAAACACTATAAAACATCAAACATTAAAAACTTCTCGATACAGGGCTGCCTTCAGGTGTATTCTAAAGGTTATATAGTTCCTTATCTCCTTGGCTTAGAGGTCATATAACTCTGTACCCTCCAACATTTTTCCAGTGAAAACAGGGACGTCCTAAGTCAGTGATGGCTAACCTTGACACCCCAGATGTTTTGGAACTACAACTCCCATCATCCCTAGCTAACAGGATCAGTGGTCAGGGATGATGGGAGTTGTAGTCCCAAAACATCTGGAGTGTCAAGGTTAGCCACCACTGTCCTAAGTAAAAGCAGGACATTCCGGGATCAAGTCAGAAACCAGGGCGGCTTCTGTAAATCTGAGATTATCCCTGGAAAATAGGGGCACTTGGAGGGTCTGGTTCCCTCGCCTTAGCTTTACACTTACAGAAAAACTAAATTGCATTCTCAGAAGAGAAGCATGTCTGCATTATCAGAGCTGCTCAATGAGCAGGTTGCCTGGAGGAGCTCTTAAGTCAGAAAACAGTCCCTCTCCCCACAATGGCACACACACCCCGGTTTCATCTGCACCTCCCTCCTCTCCGCGCTCTTCTTGCAGGTACAAAGTGAGGTCCTCCGGAGCAATGGCCCTGGGGACCGCCGAGGCCGCTGAGCTCTGCCACGTCCCCTGGGTCTCCAGCACCGGCTCGGCCATCCCCGGCTCCTGCCCTCACAGCTGCTCCCAAGACCTGTCCCGCCAGCAGAAGGCGCTCAAGGCTTGGCGCCACTTCCTGTCCGCCGTGGGGAGCCTTCTGCACCGAGAGGGTCCCAGGCTGGGGGGTGCGTCGGCGGAAAAGGCAGAGAAGCAGGTGAGCAGGGGGTGGGGAAGGTACGCCTGTGGGGTTGCCTTTTGCCTGATGCATGGGCCTATCCGCACCTCAGTTTGATGTGGAACCCATTGCGTGTCCTTTAATTCCCAGGTTCAAGGTGCCCTTAACAACTTGGGACCAAGGTATCTGAAGAAGTGTGCATGCACACGAAAGCTCATACCAAAAACAAACTTAGTTGGTCTCTAAGGTGCTACTGGAAGGAATTTTTTTATTTTTTTATTTTGTTTTGACTATGGCAGACCAACACGGCTACCTACCTGTAACTGGAACTTGGAACCAGTTCACCTAAGAGATCCCCTCACCCCATATATTTCAGTGGAGCTTTCAAGTGCCACATCACACCTGTTTCACATTCGTAAGAACTCAAACTTGTAGTGTGTCAGCGCCTAGCCTTTGGAACTCCCTGCGTATTGATACCAGGCAGGCGCCTTCAGTGTGCTCTTTTTGGTGCCTGCAAAAAACATTCTTTCCTTTTTTTCAATTTTTTTTATTGGTTTTAACAAAATAATACAATTAAAAAACAAACATCACTAAACAGACAATACAACAACAACAACAACAAAAGTACACATACAGACATACGTAATTCCTTTTAACCTATTAATCCATCTTATCATTGTGGGTTGACTTCCTCCCATCTTCTCTTCCTGCGTTCCTTGTATATCATCTTTAGTAATTTCTTGACATCATTAAATGACATTTTTAATTAATTAATCTCAATATCTCTTCTATCCTAATGTCAATATCATTTCTTCCAACAATTATAAACCTTAAATCTATCCTCCAAGTCTACAGCCTCCCTTATCTTCCAGCTTACTTCTACTCTTTAATCTTACAATACTTTTTAAAATATACTTTAAATTTCTTCCAGTCTTCTTCCACCGCTTCCTCCCTCTGGTCACGAAGTTTTCCGGTCAGCTCAGCAAGTTCCATATAGTCCATCATTTTCATCTGCCATTCTTCTGTCGTTGGTAGTTCCTCTGACTTCCAGTTTTTAGCTAACAAAATTCTAGCTGCCGTTGTGGCATACATAAAGTCCTATCAACTTTTGAGATTTCCTGTTTTACAATTCAAGTAAAAAGGCTTCTGGTTTTTTACTAAATGTGTTTCTCAACACCTTTTTCAATTCATTATAAATCCTTTCCCAGAAGTCTTTCACCTTTGGGCATGTCTACCATGTGGACGTGGTGCATTTGACTGCAAAAAACATTCTTATTTAGACAAGCCTACCCAGATGTTTAGGAAGCTGGTGCAAGTTTTAATTTGTTTTTAGTCTATGGTTATTTTGGAAAGCTTTAAGATTGTTGTTGTTAATTTTCCTTAGGTGATTGAGCCAGGGTAGAAGATTCAGGGGATCCCTGGGGTACCCTGGTCCTAAGTTGTTCAGAGCTTTGTAAATTAATACAAGGAATCTGGCTTGGTAGCAAAGGAGCAAGCAGTGCAGCTGTTTTGATAATGGTGCCAAATGTTTTCGGCCAGATATCCTCGTCCGCAATGTGGCCGCTGTCCTGAGATCTAAACATGAAGAGCAGTATGCTGCTGCTGCTGCTGCTACTACTACTACTACTACTACTAATAATAATAATAATACAAAACACGGCAGCTGGAGTTTCCAAACCACGCCCAAGGGCAGCCTCACAAATAACACATTACAGTAATATAGCCTCAAGGTTATTGATGCACATACCCAAGGATGATCAGGATGAATGCTGAACACGCTGCCTGGAGGAGCCCTGGCTCTGGCCTTTGAGAGCTGCAATGCGGCGAGTGGACCTGCCTAACCCCAACCTGGTGCCCTCTGGCTACTTTGAATGGTATCTCCCTCCCTTTCCATTGGGAAAGGCTGCAGTAATAATAATAATAATTTTTTTTTTTTGGTACCCCACCCATCTGGCCGGGTCTCCCCAGCCACTCTGGGCAGCCTCCAATAGATATTAAAATACATTAAAATATCACAGGTTAAAAACTTCCCTAAACAGGGCTGCCTTCAGGTGTTTTCTAAATGTCATGTAGTTGTTGATCCCTTTAACCTCTGATGGGAGGGCGTTCCACAGGGCGGGCGCCACTACCGAGAAGGCCCTCTGCCTGGTTCCCTGTAGCTTTGCTTCTCGCAGGGAGGGAACCGCCAGAAGGCCCTCGGAGCTGGATCTCAGTGTCCAGGCTGAACGATGGGGGTGGAGACGCTCCTTCAGGTATACAGGACCGAGGCCGTTTAGGGCTTTAAAGGTCAGCACCAACACTTTGAATTGTGCTCGGAAACGTACTGGGAGCCAATGTAGATCTCTCAGGACCGGTGTTATGTGGTCCCGGCGGCCACTCCCAGTCACCAGTCTAGCTGCCGCATTCTGGATTAATTGCAGTTTCCGGGTCACCTTCAAAGGTAGCCCCACGTAGAGCGCATTGCAGTAGTCCAAGTGGGAGATAACCAGAGCATGCACCACTCTGGCGAGACAGTCTGCGGGCAGGGAGGGTCTGTAGACAGGATGGGAGAAGGCCTGAGGTCTTGACACCATGAGGAGAAGCTCCTGCAATCCCGCTAGATCAGGGGTCAGCAAACTTTTTCAGCAGGGGGCTGGTCCACTGTGGGGGGGCCGGACTATATTTGGGGGGGGGGATGAACGAATTCCTATGCCCCACAAATAACCCAGAGATGCGTTTTAAATAAAAGCACACATTCTACTCATGTAAACACACACTGATTCCTGGACCATCCGCAGGCCGGACTGAGAAGGCGATTGGGCTGGATCTGGCCCCCGGGCCTTAGTTTGCCTACCCATGGACTAGACCACAGGTGTCAAAGATAAGGCCCGCGGGCCAAATGCGGCCCGCGAGACCTCGTCATGTGGCCCGTGAACGCGCGCTGATTGGCGGTGGGCGGCGAAGGTCAGCGCGCATGAGAGGAAGAGAGCAGAGCGGAGAGAGGAAGACGCTTATTGTTTCCCGCAGAAATCAACTTTTCTTCCCCCCTCCCCTTGCCTCGGCATCTTTTCACCAATTGCTAGCCCCGGTGGGCGGGCGGATGGTGCGGCTGCGCCAATCGGCAGCCCCAGCGGGGCTCTTTCCCTCCCGGCAAGGAGGGAGCAAGTTCTTCTTCCCCACCTCAGTCTCAGACCGCTATGGTCCGGGGAGGGGAGAGCGGGGCTTGGTGCCTTCTCGCCTCTGGCTCCGGAGGCGCTAGGACCCTGTCCCGTTCTGCAGCGCCTGTTCGGGGCAGCGAGCGAGGCGGTGCAGCTGAGGCAGCTGGCTCCAGGCGCCCTACGCGTCATGCCACCCCACCAGCCAATCCGGCTGGCGGGGGGCGTGGTTTGCCATGTTTGAACGGCAGCGGGCAGGCTGCGCAGACCATTCGCCTCCTCTCTGCCATCTACAGCGAAGAGCAGGCGTAAAGCTGGAGAACGGAGAGGTGGTCTTCCGAGCCAAGCTGGGTGTGTGTGCCCGGCTGGCTTGTCTGGGGGGAGGGCGCTTGGCTGGCTGGCTGGCTTGCGTGCCGCCCCCTCCCCTCCCCGCCTCCTTTGGCTGGAAGCAGCAGCAAGAGGAGGCGGAGAAGCAGGAGCTCCCGCAGCCGCTGCTGTTCTGCTTCGTTTCCCTCTGTTGTTACTCCTCCCCTCCCCTCCCCTCCCCATATCAACCCTGCAGTGGGGAGTGGAATCAGCCCCATAGGTGCAACTTCCTTCCTTCCTTCCTTCCTTCCTTCCTTCCTTCCTTCCTTCCTTCCTTCCTTCTCTCTCTCTCACCCTTTCTTTCTTTCTTTCCTTCCTTCCTTCCTCCCCTCCCTCCCTCCCTTCCTTCCTTCTTCTTTCTTTCTTTCTTTCTTTCTTTCTTTCTTTCTTTCTTCTTTCATTCCTTCCTTCCTTCCTTTTCCTTCTCTCTCTCTCACCCTTTCTCTTTCCTTCCTTCCTTCCTTCCTTCCTTCCTTCCTTCCTTCCTTCCTTCCTTCCTTCCTTCTCTCTCTCTCTCTCACCCCCCTTTCCTTCTTTCTTTCCTTTCCTTCTCTCTCTCTCTTCCCTGCCTCCCAGGATTCCCCTGCAAGTTCTCAGGATTTGGGGTTGTTTTTACAGAAGCAAAGAATAGGAGAGTTGGAAGGGACCCCCAAGGGGTCAAATTGATTTAAATCACGATTTAAATCACTAGTCAGTAAGACTTGATTTAAAAATCTTTTTTACAGAAAGACTCATTCTTGCTGGTATAATCTTAATATTTACAACCATATGAAGGTTTCATTTTTGGAATAATAAATGTTCAGAGTAGTTTTTATAGTTATATCAAAAACTGGGGGGATTACCGCAGCCTGGACTGTCCCTGAGAACCATAGACTGTCCCCGGGACAGGTGAGGCTACTGATCCCTGATTTTCAAATCCGAAACTTGACAGCTATGGGCAGATACTTTTGGCAAAACGTATTTCCCGGTTCGTGCACGACGAGAGCAGCAGGCACAAAGGGCACTCTTGCAAGCCCCCTGACGCCTCGTTCTCTGCAGTCGGCGCTGGGATGGATTATTACAAAAAACAGTAATAATTGAATGCAGTGACAATAATTTATGATAATAAAGAGTGGACACATAGTCCTAGATACAACCGGCCCTTTGAGGGTGACTAAACTGCTGATGCGGCCCCCGATGAATTTGAGTTTGACACCCCTGGACTAGACAGTCCTTTGGGTCACTTCCAACTTTGCAGTTCTATGGTTCTATGACCCAAGCACAGGGCAAGCAAGGTTGCAGCCCCGTTGTTGGGGCTGGGGACAAATCGAGGAGGCCCAGCAGAAAACAAAGATTGCTGTGCATTGCGGAGCCTTCCCATTCAGTGATGCTCCTCCTTCCAGGTTGGCAAGAAGAAATCCAGCTGGCAAATGAACAGCCAAGAGAGGATGGTGGAAATCCCAAGTGAGTAGATCTCCTGCCGCGGCTGACATATCCCAGCCAGCCTCTGCAGTGGTCCACTGAGGGGCAGAGAAGGCTGCTGGGGTGGGTGGATGCTGAACAGGTAAGGCGTCGATGTGCGCTTACCTGAGATGGGTGCTGCGTCATGTGACCACTTTTATAGGTGAGTCTTAGATAAATCTTTCCCTGTGTTCCCTCAGCAGGGGTCTGCCACAGCTGTTTCTGGCAGCATCTATATTCCAACAGCCAGGGGCGTAGGAAGTGGGGAGTGGGGGGGCAGGCCGCCCCAGGTTCCATCATGGAGGGGGTGACAAATTATCAAGGAACAATTACTGCCCTACTAGGGTGGTTCATAAAAAAACTTCTTCTTTTTTTAAAAAAAATTGCCTGCTCCAAAGGTCTTTTCTTACTACACTAGGGATTATATAGCTATATATGAAATTTCATGCATATCAGTTAATATCTTGACCCTCCTCCACGAAAATAGCTGTTTACTTGGCCGTTTTCCTATGTCGTGAAGGCTGAAATTTCAGTTCAGTGGAGCACTTACCGGTACTGTTCCCAACCCTAACCCTGAGGAAAGCCATCTAATTAGACTTTAATTTGATTTTGACATGTTTTTAGGAGGTAATTTAATTATTGTTTGATTTTATATCAATGATATGTATCTGATGTTAGCCGCCCTGAGCCCGACTTCGGCCGGGGAGGGCGGGATATAAATAAAAGTTTGTTTTTACTTATTATTATTCCTTTGTAAGAAAATATGAAATAACGTAAAACCATTTTTGCAGGCAAAAAAACAAACAAACAATGGGGGGGGGTGACAAGAAATTTTCCGCACCGGGTACCACCTGGCCTCTGCCAACAGCGGCCAGGTATCATAATTCCTTGAAGGGAAACCTGGGACCACTTCATTCTCACCCAGAGGATTCCGCCCCCCAGGTCAGGCCTGAGCTGCGGCCTGGCAGAGCCGGCCCATCGCCAAGGAAGCTGCCTCTGCAGCTCCCTTGTGCCTCAGAGCCCAGCAAAGGAGAGGCGCCGCTGCCACCCCAGTCCTGAAGCCCTGGCCCAGGCATGGCTTCCCTCTTGTCATGGGCACAGTTGCCGCAGAATATTGAGGGGGCCCAACCCTCTCTTTGAAACCTTTTATTGGCTCCTCGTGCCCCCCCCCCAGATGATACCCCTGCCCAGCCAGAATTCCCAACAGTCAGGGATGATGGGGGGGGGGGTCTAATCCAGCATTACCTGGAGAGCCACAGATTCCCTACCCCTGATCTAGAGCAGTTTTTCCCAACCAGTGTGCCTCCAGATGTTTTGGGACTACAACTCCCATCATCCCTCGCTAGCAATACCAGTGGTCAGGGATGATGGGAATTGTAGTCCCAAAACATCTGGAGGCACACTGGTTGGGAAACACTGATCTAGAGCACTTGAGCCATTCCTTCTTCACCCTATGACGGACAGGCCCTGGGTCTGCCTCCTGGAGACCCAGCAGCCAGTGGGAGCTGGCGAGTCCATCAGGATAAAGTGGAATAGAAGTCAGATGCTGAAGGGTTGGTGGCCAGACAGCGACTGGCAAGCATGTGGTCACCCATGTTGATGCATGGAGTGCCGTCGACGCCCTGACCCAAGATGTTGGTCTTCATCAGGCACATGGCAAGACCAAACCCCTTGCAGATCTGGACAAAATACGTAGCTGATGAGTCTCTGTAGAGCAGGGGTCAGCAACCTTTTTCAGTCGTGGGCCGGTCCACTGTCCCTCAGACCTTGTGGTGGGCCGGACTATATTTTTTCTGGGGGGGGGGGGGAATGAATGAATTCATATGCCCCACAAATAACCCAGAGATGCATTTTAAATAAAAGGACACATACTACTCATGTAAAAACATGCTGATTCCCAGACCGTCCGTGGGCTGGATTGAGAAGGCGATGGGGCCACATCCAGCCCACAGGCCTTAGGTTGCCTACCCCTGCTGTAGAGCTTCCTTGGAGTCTCTACTGCCACAGTAATGGGACGCGGGTGGCGCTGTGGTCTAAACCACTGAGCCTCTTGGGCTTGCCGATCAGAAGGTCGGCGGTTCGAATCCCCACGACGGGGTGAGCTCCCATTGCTCTGTCCCAGCTCCTGCCAACCTAGCAGTTCAAAAGCACACCAGTGCAAGTAGATAAATAGGTAGTTGTGGCAGGAAGGTAAACGGCATTTCTGTGTGCTCTGGTTTGCGTCACGGTGTTCCGTTGCGCCAGAAGCAGTTTAGTCCTGCTGGCCACATGACCCAGAAAGCTGTCTGTGGACAAATGTGGTAATCTAGTATAACAAATGCAACACGTAGGCAGCGCACAATAATATTTACTAACAATATAACAACAAAATGTACTGTATTTTTTGCTCCGTAAGACACACCTGAACATAAGACGCACCTAGTTTTTAGAGGAGGAAAGGGGGAAAGCCCTGTTTTTTTGAGGATCAGCTGAAAGTGGTGCAGCTTCTTTTTCAAAGAGGAAAAGGCCCGTTTTTATGGGGTTCAACTCACAGTTTGCAGCTTCAGGAAAGGGAGCCATTTCTACAGTTTCCAGACAGATAATCTAATCAGCCAGTCACATGTCACTGGGGAAACAAACAGCCTCCCTCTGCATTCAACAACGGAGGCCTGGGCAAGGGGGCAGGGCTGGAAAGGGAGCCTTATCTCTCTCCCCGATCGCTTGCTAAACAGCTGTTCAGCGGCTTCCTTTCAACACCCTCTTCTCTCTTTGTAAAAAAAAGAGCACAATCTCCTTTTGGCCCCTAGGGAATTTGGCTCCAGGGACCACGCATTCGCTCCATAAGACGCACAGCCATTTCCCCTTACTTTTTAGGAGGAAAAAAGTGTGTCTTATGGAGCGAAAAATACGATATATGTTCAAAACTCAGTCTTTTGGGTTCCTTTAAATAATTCCTGAAGATATCAACAAAAATAAGTTCACTGTGATGATGTTACCAGCAAACAAAGGTAAGTTCACTGTGATGATGTTACCAACAAAATTCCTGAAGATATCAACAAAGACAGGGTGCCGGCGTTTTTCACCTGTTTCGCCCAGGCAATCCTGTAGTTTAGGAACCCCCAGGGGGTCTGTGGACAAACAGCAGCTCCCTCGGCCTGAAAGCGAGATGAGCGCCGCAACCCCACAGTCGCCTTTGACAGGACTTAACCACCCAGGAGTCCTTTACCTTTACCTTTTTACCTTCTACGGTCACAGCAGGTACTATAACCATCCAGCACTTTGACTTCACCCCCAAAGGCACGAGTCTCCATTCCCTCCCGAGACAGACAGATGCCAACAGCAATGCCCTCACTTGGCGTGGAATAAATTCAGGGCTGTGTCAGGAGCGGGAATATAAACAGCTCCTGCCCCCTCAGTGGCTCTGCTTTTCTTTCCCTGCCAGTTCCCGACATGCTGGATTCTGTGGAGCTTCTGGATCCGGACCGAGACCTGCACTGGAAATGCCAGATCCACGGGAACCGGCGACCCGCCTCCTCTCCCACGGCCACCCTCCTCTCCGTGTCCGATATCTGAAGCGGGGTCTCGTGGCCGTCTCCTTTTCATTCCAGTGAACCTAGTTTTGTGAAGCAAAAACTGGATAAAAGCGTTTGTCCTGTGTGCGGGTTCATTTCTTGTTATTTCAGGTTGGGGTTGTGGGGGGAGCTAAGATGAGCGCCTGCAGGAGACCAGCTCATGGGCTTGAGAGTGGGAGGAGGAAAGGGGGCAAATGTCTGGGGCTGCGCCAGCTTCGTAACAATAATAATAATAATAATAATAATAATAATAATTTATTTATATCCCGCCCATCTGGCCGGGTCTCCCCGGCCACTCTAGGCGGCTTCCAGCATACATTAAAATACATACACATGTTACAGATTAAAAACCTCCCTGAACAGGGCTGTCTTCAGGCATCTTCTAAATGTTATGTAGTTGTTGATCCCTTTGACCTCTGCTGGGAGGGCGTTCCACAGGGCGGGTGCCACCACCGAGAAGGCTCTCTGCCTGGTTCCCTGTAGCTTTGCTTCTCGCAGTGAGGGAACCGCCAGAAGGCCCTCGGAGCTGGACCTCAGTGTCCGGGCTGAACGATGGGGGTGGAGACGCTCCTTCAGGTATACAGGACCGAGGCCGTTTAGGGCTTTAAAAGTCAGCACCAACACTTTGAATTGTGCTCGGAAACGTACTGGGAGCCAATGTAGTTCTCTCAGGACCGGTGTTATGTGGTCCCAGCGGCCACTCCCAGTCACCAGTCTAGCTGCCGCATTCTGGATTAATTGTAGTTTCTGGGTCACCTTCAAAGGTAGTCCCACGTAGAGCGCATTGCAGTAGTCCAAGCGGGAGATAACCAGAGCATGCACCACTCTGACGAGACAGTCTGCGGGCAGGGAGGGTCTCATCCTGCGTACCAGATGGAGCTGGTAGACAGCCACCCTGGACACAGAATTAACCTGCGCCTCCATGGACAGCTGTGAGTCCAATATGACTCCCAGGCTGCGCAATAAGATCGTGGGAGCTTTCACAGCCCCTCGTCGACGTGTTTTACAAGCTACGGAGCTTGTTTTCGAACTTGAGTTTAGGTTTTTAACCTTTTGGATGAAGCATAATTAGAATTCCTAGTTTGGATAATTACCACTTACTGTTTGGAAGTGTTCTTCTTCTTTTCTGAAAGTTTATTTAATCCTCCCCCTAGATTTAATAGCAAACAAGCTATTTTGAGTTATATAAATGCATTAACTTTTTTCCTTCTGAGGAAACTGATAGATCATAACAGTGAAACGAGAATCTTAGCCGGCAACTCGTCAAGGTTATTTGATAGTTTATCTTGAGTTATTTTTGTTATTTGGAAGGTTTTCTTGAGTTATCTATATTTCTTTGAATTAGTTTATAACGTTTTTGAGTATTTTTGCTCCTGAGCAACTCTGCTCTTGAATCATGAAACATATTGTTTGTTTGAGTATCACTATATAAATATACGTTCATCTCGTTTCAGGGATCTTTCACGGTGTAGATTTCCTTTGTTGTAATTCCGCTGTCAAATATGGTTTCTTTATCTGGGAATCAAAACTGAGCAGGGCAAATAAATGTGGTCCGGAAGCTCAGTTCTTTCCTACACTGAATTCTTTCCCCCCCTCTGGGTGGCTCCCAACAAAATATTAAAAACACAATAAAGCATCAACCATTAAAAACTTCCCTAAACAGCGCCGCCTTCAGATGTCTTCTAAAAGTCAGATAGCTGTTTGTTTCCTTGACATCTGATGGGAGGGCGTTCCACAGGGCGGGCGCCACCACCGAGAAGGCCCTCTGCCTGGTTCCCTGTAACTTTGCTTCTGGTCTGACTCTGTATGGCTTCCCCTGCACAGCGAACAACCTCATACTTGTTTGCAGCTCCAGGTAGATGAAACGGGGGCCGAGGGCACCATCAGGCCAGGGGAGCAAGTCATTTTCTCGTGCTTACAGGTAAGACTTACCTGGCCTTGTTCCCAGAGCACTTTTATTGTCATTTCTAGGTGTGCCTCTAGGTGGCAGCAATACTCCTCTGTTCCTGTTCTGCTATCCGCTCCCTTTTCTGGGTCCACACTCTGCGTCTAACTAGGCACAGTTGCTAAATCATTACAGTGGTACCTCGGGTTAAGTACGCTTCAGGTTAAGAACTCCGCTAAGAACAGAAATCGAGCCAGCGTGGTGTAGTGGTTAAGAGCGGTAGACTCGTAATCTGGTGAACCGGGTTCGCTTCCCCGCTCCTCTACATGCAGCTGCTGGGTGACCTTGGGCCAGTCCCACTTCTCTGAATTCTCTCAGCCCCACTCACCTCACAGAGTGCTTGTTGTGGGGGAGGAAGGGAAAGGAGAATGTGAGCCGCTTTGAGACTCCTTCGGGAAGCGATAAAGCGGGATATCAAATCCAAACTCCTCTTCTTCTCTGGCGGCGCAGCGGCAGCAGAAGGTCCCATTAGCTAAAGTGGTGCTTCAGGTTAAGTACGCTTCAGATTAGGAATGGACCTCCGGGACGAATTAAGTACTTAACCCGAGGTATCACTGTACTAAGAATCCCTTAACACCCAGGTTTTTTTTGGGGGGGGGGTGGTACATTCAGTGTTGTGGGCTCAACGCTATGGATCTCTGTAGCCAGGCACTGGCCCTGCTACATTTCAGGCGCCGTGTTAAAAGGCTTCTATTTCAGGAGGTCTTTGCTCAATGAATTGCGGCTCTAACATTTCTATTTCTGATGCCTCCATCTCGGTTTCAGATTTTATATATCTGAAGGGAGGTTACAAATCCTAAGCCTGTTTAGGTCAGTCACGAGGCTTCTTAACCTGATGCGAGTTAAGACAGCAAAAAGGGTGGTTTGTCAAACTCTGTATGTGGGGCTACCTTTGAAGGTGACCCGGAAACTACAACTAATCCAGAATGCGGCAGCTAGGCTGGTGATTGGGAGTGGACACCGAGACCACATAACACCGGTCTTGAAAGACCTACACTGGCTCTCAGTACGTTTCCGAGCACAATTCAAAGTGTTGGTGCTGACCTTTAAAGCCCTAAACGGCCTCGGTCCAGTATACCTGAAGGAGCGTCTCCACCCCCAGGAACCAGGCAGAGGGCCTTCTCGGTGGTGGCACCCGCCCTGTGGAACGCCCTCCCATCAGTTGTCAAAGAGAAAAACAACTACCAGACTTTTAGAAGACATCTGAAGGCAGCCCTGTTTAGGGAAGCTTTTAATGTTTAATAGACTATTCTATTTTGATATTCTGTTGGAAGCCACCCAGAGTAGCTGGGGAAACCCAGCCAGATGGGTGGGGTATTATTATTATTATTATTATTATTATTATTATTATTATTATTATTCAAGGTTTGTGTAGCCATGCTCTTGAGTTTGGATCTGGTGCATGCCTGCTTAAAGGTGTAACTTGCTCTGGCTTTCCATGATTTAGGACTGCCCCTCTTACCAGCGACATAACTCAGTCTGTAGAGCACGAGACCTTTAATCTCAGGGTTGTGGGTTCAAGCCCCACATTGGGCAAAAGGATTCCTGCATTACAGGGGGTTGGACTGGATGACCCTTGTGGTCCCTTCCAATTCTATGATTCTATCCATGCATGCTGGGTATTGCAGGAGGGGAGAGTGCTTTTGCGCGCGTGTCCAACACGCCTCTGGTGCATAGCTGTCAACCTTCCCTTTTTTGGCGGGAAATTCCCTTATTCCAGCGCCGTTTCCCGCTGCTAACCCGGATTGTTAGATATCCCGTAAATTTCCCGGATTACAAAGGAAGCAGCTCCTCTCCCTCCCTGCCGGCCAGGGAGGCTCCTCAGCTGCGTTGCTCGGCTGCATTGCTCACCAGTAGTTACAGAGAATAGGATGTCATTAGACAACAGCACTGTTTGTGCTTTGCTTGCATGTAAAATCAACCACTCTGGCCCAGCCCACAAATACACTCCTTCCAAAAGAGTGTTAAAGGATGCAAAGTCTGCAACACGTTTGTATAATAAGTCATTAATGGATGCCAGAGAGCCAAAAGAGTGAACCTGATCAATTCCCCCCATGAAGAATTGACGCTTTTGAATTGTGGTGCTGGAGTCCCGTGGACTGCAAGAAGATCAAACCAATCCATTCTGAAGGACATCGGCCCTGGCTGCTCACCGGAAGGACAGATCCTGAAGCATCGCATGAGAAGAGAAGACTCCCTGGAAAAGAGACCCTGAGGTGGGGAAAGATGATGTTGTGTAGCCTGGTGGAAATTAATCTGTAGCCTGGGGGGATTACCGCAGCGTGGACTGTCCCCGAGAACCGTAGACTGTCCCCGGGACAGGTGAGGCTGCTGATCCCTAATTTTCAAATCCGAAAGTTGACAGCTATGCTCTGATGATAGCAGGATGCTGGACTAGATGGGCCATTGGCCTGATCCAGCTGGCACTTCTTGTGTTCTTTTGCAAGCCCTGACATCAAAACCAAGCTGGGTCTGTGCCCTGGAGACGGATTCTGTTTGTTTCTAAGGCGCCAGGCTAGGATAGGTCTGTGGGCAGGGAGCAACACACCCACAAAGTCCGAAACAAATCTAGTTATCTGTCCCATGTCTGGCGCCATCCTCCAAAAGACATGAACTAAACCCTGGTCCCTGGCCAGAGGCTAGTTTGTTAGCAGGGCCAGGTAGTACAACATGCAGCTCAGGGGTGCACCTTTGAAATTGCAACACCTACATGCACACTAGAATAATAATAGAATTGTAGAGTTGAAAGGGACCCCAGGGGTCATCTAGCCCAACCCCCTGCAATGCAGGAATCTCAGCTAAAGCATCCATGACAGATGGCCACCCAACCTCTGCTTCAAAGAGTCCACCACCTCCCGAGAGATTTCGTTAAGCTGTCAAACAGCTCTTACTTCCCGGAAGTCCATCCTGATGGAACCTCCTTCCTTGTCACTTGAATTCATTGGTTTGGGTCCTACCCTCTGGGAAGAGGAGAAAACAAGCTTGCTCCCTCTTCCTGGGACAGCTGTTTAGATATTTGAAGATGACTAGTCCAGCCTTCCTCAACATGTGCAAAGGATCAAGGGGCCTTAGTAGACCACAAGCTTTAACAGGAGTCAACTGTGATGCATCAAGAAAAGTATAGTGTCTCGATCAAGAGAAGTAATACAGTCCCACTCTATTCTGCCTTGGTCAGACCACACCTGGAATACGGTACTGTGTCCAGTTCTTGGCACCACAGTTTAAGAAGGATATTGACAAGGTGGAAGGTGAGAGATTTGGGTACTCAACTCATTTTAAGATAAGATAATAAGATAAGATAATTTATTTATTGTCATTGCACAAGTACAAGCACAACGCTATACAAGTGCAACGAAATTGCATGCCCCCCGTAAAAATTCGGCTTTAAGCCCATAGACATAACAACCAAAAAACAGAAACAGCACAGTCTGGTTTACAATTGCTAACAGTAAAATAGATTAAAAGTTATACTCAATTGAATAAAATATGATAAAAATTAAATTAAAATTTCAAGCTGTATATAACAATCCATTGCGTTTCTTAAGTGTCAGAACTGATGTCAGAAATTTTGCCATGTGTAGGGTTATAATCGGGTCTGAATCTTGCAACAGAAGAGCAAGGTAAGACTCTTCCAAATACCCCGGTAATTTTTGAGTTAATGGAAGTAATAGAGTCTTTCGGGCGGCAGAATACAAGGGGCAGACAAACACTATGTGATGAAGAGATTCAATCGAACGGTTATCACAGGCACATGAGACCGAAACTTGGCCCCTAGAAAATCTATGAAAAAGGACGTTTGAGGGGAATACATTAAACCGTGCTTTAATAAAAGCGAAACGATGACTAGCAATAGGAAGACTTGATAGATAGGCTGGTACTTGAAGTGGGGGTACAATGCCCAGGGATCTCGGTGAGCATGTCCCCCCACCCAGCATAACATTGCGTTGCAACTCAATATCATCCAATCTTTGAGAGATGGTCTTTTTTGCTGTATTTAGATCTTGATTCAGCATTTCTAAGGGCGAAATTCCAATAAGCCTTTGGCGTGAACCTTACGAGCCCAAGAGATTTGGGTATGTTTCGCCTGGAAAAAGCCATCTTAAAATATCCAAAGCGCTGTCACATGGAAGATGGAGCAAGCTTGGTTTTTTTTGCTGCTCCAGCTGGTGGGACCTGAACTAATGGATTCAAGTGGCAAGGGAGGAGATTCAAAGTAAACATCAGGAAGAACTTTCTGGCGGTAATAAGAGCTGTTTGACAACGGAATGGACTCCCTCGGAAGGTGGTTTTTAAGCAGGTGTTGGACAGTCACCCGTCATGTATGATCCAGTCGAGATTCCTGCATTGCAGGGAGTTGACCCTCGGGATCTTTTCCAACTCTATGATTCTATGACCATTTGGAGAGCATCATGTTGGCTACCCCTGCATTAAGCCCTCACCTTGCTGAAGGATGTAGTCGTAATGGGTAGGAAGGAGGATGCCTACCTGGCTCCTACCTTCCACCTCCTGCCACACCTTTAATAATAATAATAATAATAATAATAATAATAATAATAATAATAATTTATTATTTATAGCCCGCCCATCTGGCTGGGCTTCCCCAGCCACTCTGGGCGGCTTCCAACAGAATATTAAAATACAATAATCTATTAAACATTAAAAGCTTCCCTAAACAGGGCCGCCTTCAGTTGTCTTTTAAAAGTAAAATAGTTGCTTATTGCCTTGACATCTGGTGGGAGGGCGTTCCACAGGGCGGGTGCCACCACCGAGAAGGCCCTCTGCCTGGTTCCCTGTAACTTGGCTTCTCGCAGCGAGGGAACCGCCAGAAGGCCCTCGGCGCTGGACCTCAGTGTCCGGGTAGAACGATGGAGGTGAAGACGCTCCTTCCCTTTGTTTCCGTGTGCTGAGCTCCGTACATGCTCAGAGGGCTGGTCTTCTCTGTGAGTCCAGCCAGTGCTGCTGCAGCAACAAGCCCTGATGCAAAAACCAAGCTGGTTCTGAGCTGGAAAGTGATTCTGTTTGTTCCAAGGCACTTGGCAGTGTTAACTCAGTGGGCAGCGAATGACCACTGGATCGCAGACAGATTTGCTAACTGTCCCGTGTCTGGTGCCATCCTTGAAAACTGTTTACTCCAGAAGATATGAGCTGAGCCCTTGCCAGAGTGGTTTTACAATCAATCCCTCTTTCCGTGGAATCGTGAGAATCCCTTTTCCTTTTCTCTCTCCAATATACGTAATTTAATAACAAACCATCATGTCCCTCACTTAGCCCCTAAAAACATGCGGACACTTTACCCTTTCATTGTAGGGAAAATTCGTTTGTTCATTTGTTGTTTCTTTTAGCTTACTCTTCAGCTGAAAATATAAATGCTTCCTAAGCCTTGTGCTACAAAGGGTAATAAGATGGTCCCAACAGTCAGGCTTACAATGTAAAAGACACGACACAAAAGGAAAAGGGCTTGGGAGGGAGGAGGAAAAAAGCAAACTGGTTCTTCCTCGCAAAAAGGCTCCATCCTCTAATCATTCCGGTTGCCCTTTTCTGCACCATTGCAAGGCCTATAGTTTAGTGTCATGGACTGGCTGGAAGCAGAGGAGGGGTGGGAAGCACCAACTGGGGAACCCCCAGGGGAAGATGGCTGGGGAAGAGAGTACCCAAGAAGCAGAAGCAGAGGCTGGAGAGGAAGGGAGTCCAAAAGGCAGAGATGAGTCACGCTGGTGAAGAAGCCAGGGGGTCTCTCCCTCCTGCTGCAACCAGCTCTCCACCCCCCTGGTCACCCAGGACCAGTAGAGGTGTGAAGAGGGTAGGGCAGAGACAGACAAGTCAATGGAGTCTCAGATTGCTAGGGAAGGACCCAGGGGAAGAGGAGGCTTAGACAACTGTGGGGAGGCAGGGACCTTCAGTCCCCACAGCGGCAAGATCTTCAGTCCTCATTGCGGCAAGATCTACTTGGAATAGTTCTTGTGCTCTCTAGGCCTGGCTTCCTGAGCTGTCTTGCGTCTTTGGAGAAAGAGTTAAGCCGTGTGAGTTATTGCTGACCTGGTTCTGACACTGCTTGCACTGCATGCAAAGGTCCTGGGTTCAAGCCTCAGCATCTTCAAACAGGGCCTGGAAATACACCTGTTTGAAACCCTGTAGCACCAACTGCGGGACCCAGGTGGCGCTGTGACTTGCTGATCAGAAGGTCGGCGGTTTGAATCCCTGCAATGGGGTGAGCTCCCGTTGCTCGGTCCCAGCTCCTGCCCACCTAGCAGTTCGAAAGCACGTCAAAGTGCAAGTAGATAAATAGGAACCGCTCCGGCGGGAAGGTAAACGGCGTTTCCGTGCGCTACTCTGGTTCGCCAGAAGCGGCTTAGTCATGCTGGCCACATGACCTGGAAGCTGTACGCCAGCTCTCGGCCAATAAAGCGAGATGAGCGCCGCAACCCCAGAGTCGGACACGACTGGACCTAATGGTCAGGGGTCCCTTTACCTTTACCTTTATCACCAACAGCCAATCACAATAGACAATGCTGGGGAGTACCAAAGGTCTAACTCTGCATAAGGCAGCTCTACGTTCCAAGGCACAATAAGGAATAATTAGAAATCAGTCCTCTTCTGGTCTTTCTAAACGTTGAGAGAGCGGAGGGGAAGGTGAGGTCTAGGGCAGGTGGCCTGTGGACCAGTGGTCTGTGAGCTGCACTCAGGTTGTCTGTATGGCATGTCTGTAAAAATACAGTTCAAAACCCGACAGTGTCTAGCACAGCGCAGTTACTACAGGAGGCAGAAAAAAACATTAGGAGGTGGTCTGCCAAGACCACAAGCTTAAGCATGAGTCAACAGGGTGATGCAGCAGCAGCAACAAAAAAGCTAATGCAATTCTAGGCTGCGTCAGCAGAACTATAGTGTCTAGATCAAGGGAAGTAATTGTCTCACTCTATTCTGCCTTGGTCAGACCACACCTGGAGTCCTGTGTCCAGTTCTGGGCAGCACAATTTAGGAAGGATGTTGACAAGCTGGAAGGTGTACAGAGGAGGGCAACCAAAATGATCAAGGGTCTGGGAACCAAGCCTGATGAGGAACGGTTGAGGGAATTGGGTGTGTTTAGCGCAGTAGCCTTCTTCAAACATCTGAAGGGCTGTCATATGAAATAGGGAGAAAGCTTGTTTTCTGATTCTGTGTCTGCCTGCAATTGTCAAGCGTTCTGTGGGGGAAATTGACTAGGAACCCCTGGACCAGGGGCATAGCAAGGGGGCGGGGGTGGTACGCCCCGGGTTCCACCCCAGAGGGGGGTGACACTTTTTTAAAAAAATTATTTTTTTTTAATTTTTTTTTTTTTAATTTTAACTTCATTGGAAAAAAGAGATAATAGACACACACACACAACCCCCCACACCTCACAAAGTGGCACCATCAGAGGGGGGTGACACTTTTTTTTAATTTTTTTTAATTTTTTTTTTTTTTAATTTTAACTTTATTGAAAAAAAGAGATAATAGACACACACACACACAAGACCCCCACACCTCACAAAGTGGCACCATCAGAGGGGGATGACACTTTTTATTTTTTTTTATTTTTATTTTTTATTTTTTATTTTTTTAACTTTATTGGGGAAAAAGAGATAATAGACACACACACACAAGACCCCCACACCTCACAAAGTGGCACCATCAGAGGGGGATGACACTTTTTATTTTTTTACATTTTTTTTTAACTTTATTGGGAAAAAAAGAGATAATAGACACACACACACACACAAAACTCCCACACCTCGCAAAGTGGCACCCTCAAAGGGGGGTGACGCTTTTTAATTTTTTTAATTTTTTAAAAATTAAAGTGGTGGGGGGTGACAAAAAAATTCCGCCCTGGGTACCACCTGGGCTTGCTACGCCTCTGCCCTGGACTTGGGCTTGCTAGGCCCTTTAAATATAAGGGAGGGAGCATAGCTCCATGACAGAGCAGACGCATTGCATGCAGAAGGTCCCGGGTTCAACCCTTGGCCTCTACAGTTTAAAGGATCAAAGTAGCAGAGCCCAATCATCGACCGAGCGCTAAAGAACATGTCAGGGATATTACAAGCTGAGATGTGACCACTGAATCAGGGAGAATTAGAGAGGAAATATCTGGCAGGTTCTAAACCACTTCCTTTTTCCTTTTTCTTTTTGCATGAGGTGGCGGAGACTAAACCACTTCGTGGAAACTTTTCAGACAGCTGTATTTTAGGAACACAGCAGGCTCATCTGGGTGGCTTGAGCGTTGGAGACAGAGACTGTGCTGTTGAGCAGTGCTGACACACCCACCCCACCTACAGTCCAGATGTGCTGGATTCTTTCTTAAGCCTGCACCTGAGCCTTAGAAACCGGCACCCAGTCCAAGGTATTCTTGCCATCGCCCTTGGCTGCACCCCATTCACTTGTCAAGAAGACCCTGGTTCATAGAATCTTAGAATTGTAGACTTGGAAGGGTCATCTAGTCCAGCCCCCTGCAATGCAGGAATCTCAACTGGATCATACATGACAGATGGCCATCCAACCTCTGCTCAAAAGCATCCAAGGAAGGAGAGCCCACCAACTTCCGAGAGAGTCCGTTCCACAGTTGAATGGCTCTTACTGTCAGAATGTTCTTCCTATGGTTTAGTCGGAATCTCCTTTCTTCTCATTAGAAGAAGACATTAGTTTGTGTCCTATCCTCTGGAGCAGCAATGAACATCTTCCATGACACAGCCCTTCCGATATCGGAAGATGGTTCTCATCAGTGTTTTTTAAAAAAAATAAAATTGAAAAGGGGTGCCGGTACTCACTATGAAATTGTTACATTAAGTGCCACACTTTTAACACTTGAAGAAGAAAAAAAGGTGCCAATACTGTGTACCCTTGAGTTGTTGTTGTTGTTGTTGTCGTTTAGTCGTGTCAGACTCTTCGTGACCAGAGCACACCAGGCACTCCTGTCTTCCACTGCCTTCCGCAGTTTGGTCAGACTCATGTTGGTAGCTTCGAGAACACTGTCCAACCATCTCGTCCTCTGTCGTCCCCTTCTCCTTGTGCCCTCCATCTTTCCCAACATCAGGGTCTTTTCCAGGGAGTCTTCTCTTCTCATGAGGTGGCCAAAGTCTTGGAGCCTCAGCTTCAGGATCTGTCCTTCCAGTGAGCACTCAGGGCTGATTTCTTTAAGAATGGATAGGTTTGATCTTCTTGCAGTCCATGGGACTCTCAAGAGTCTCCTCCAGCACCATAATTCAATAGCATCCATTCTTCAGCAATCAGCCTTCTTTATGGTCCAGCTCTCACTTCCATACATCACTACTGGGAAAACCATAGCTTTAACTATACGGACCTTTGTTGGCAAGGTGATGTCTTTGCTTTTTAAGATGCTGTCTAGGTTTGTCATTGCTTTTCTCCCAAGAAGCAGGCGTCTTCTAATTCCGTGGCTGCTGTCACCATCTTCAGTGATCATGGAGCCCAAGAAGGTAAAATCTCTCACTGCCTCCATTTCTTCCCCTTCTATTTGCCAGGAGGTGATGGGACCAGTGGCCATGATCTTAGTTTTCTGCCAGCAGCACCTACCATCATACAAATATGTGGTTTAAAAAATTAAAATTAAGAAACGGGTCCCCCAAATGCCTGCTTGCATCTAAAGGTGGGTTCCAGGTCTGAAAAGGCTGAAGACTACTGCTTTGATGGAAATATTTTACTAACGGGCGGTATTTGTTTTCATAAACTTTAAACACCTGGAATTCTGCTGAGCGAATGCTAAGCCTCTAACCAAAGGGGCCTTATATTTTAAAACACAAGGGAGCCTTTCTCCTGTTGCCACTTCAAATATTATGTCCCGAGGAAGGCTGTTATTGCTGGCTTTCTGACTGGTGGAATTATTTAAAAAAACCAGCAAATGGTCTTCTGCTTTGGTTACCCCCACCCCCAAAAAAGTGCATATGCTTCGCCACATTGGGAGACCAAATACTGTACGAAAAATGTGGGGAGGCTACACTTTAGGCACCAACGTGGGCGATTAAGTTCTAGGAGGTCTGTTTTAAAATGAAAAACAGCATTTCTGGGGCACTGGGATTTCGAACGGAGGAGCAGGGTGGGTGTGGAGACAGGGGGTACTTAATTAAGAAGATAGGAGGAGCCCACTGGATCAGGCCCATAGCCCATCTGGTCCAGCATCCTGTTCGCACAGTGGCCAAGCAGATGCCTATTATGGGAAACCCGCAAGCAGGATTCGAGCACAAGCACAACTCTCCCTTCCTGTGGTTTTCAACAGCTGGTACTTGGAAGCTTTGTTGTCTACAAGTGTGGAGGCAGAGCAGAGCAGAGCCATCGTGGCATCGATAGCTCTCTTCTCCACAGGGCCTGCGTGTCCATTTAGGCGAACTAGTCAGTTGCCTAGAGCGCCAAAATGGAGGGGTCAGCCTGCCCCCCCTGCTGGTCAGCCTGCCCCCCACCGCCGCCCCAACCAGCGGCAGATCGAGCAGGTTGGGGCGAAAACCGCGGCGGCAGGGGCGCCAAAATGGAGGGGGCGCTGGCCAGCCTGCCCCTCACCCCCCGCTGTCGCCCGGTGCCGCCCCAACCAGCGGCGAAAATCACGGCAGCGCGGGGCACCCGGTGGGCAGGGGGCGGGGCACCATACGTCATGCGCAATGATGTCACGTGGCCCGCCCCCTCGCCTAGGGCACCAAAAACCCTAGCACCAGTCCTGCTTCTCCATGAATTTGTCTAATCCTTCTTCTCCCATTGTCAGTTTCCTTCCACAAAATTATTTCCAAGTGTCATTCCCTTCCATGCGGTTTGGGAAGCGCAAATCCCCTTGTAAACAGGCACCTGGACTGCTGGGAAATTTTGACCATAGTAAATGAAATCAGCATCCTACCCTCCATTTCCCTCTTAGGCCCTCAATTATCCCATCAAATGATTTTGCAGCGGGAACAATAATTACGGACTAATGCTTAAAGTGGTCCCCCTCAGTTGAACACTCAATTCAAGCCCACTTTGAGCAGCTCTCACTGCTAGCGTGTGTGTCAGAACATAATTAACAAACATCTAGAACCTGTTGAAGGCATGGTGTTCATCTTTGCCGATCTAAGACCGCTTTTAACTAAACCGGGTCACTGATGCAGCAAGATTTTTGGAAAATTGGGCTGGTATGATAATGAGTGCAGGCAAGCGGACAAGAATTTGGCTCAACTAACCAGGATGGGTAAGACAGACACAGACAACAGTTAGCCTAAAAACTGTGGCTTCTTCTAGTTCAAATTATAAGGAACTACTAAAGGAGGTGGTAGTGATGTATGGAAGTGAGAGCTGGACCATAAAGAAGGCTGATCGCCGAAGAATTGATGCTTTTGAATTCTGGTGCTGGAGGAGACTCTTGAGAGTCCCGTGGACTGCAAGAAGATCAAACCAATTCTTAAGGAAATCAGCCCTGAGTGCTCACTGGAAAGACAGATCCTGAAGCTGAGGCTCCAAGACTTTGCCCATCTCATGAGAAGAGAAGACTCCCTGGAAAAGACCCTGATGTTGGGAAAGATGGAGGGCACAAGGAGAAGGGGACGACAGAGGATGAGATGGTTGGACAGTGTTCTCGAAGCTACCAACATGAGTCTGACCAAACTGCGGGAGGCAGTGGAAGACAGGAGTGCCTGGCGTGCTCTGGTCCAGGGGGTCACCAAGAGGCGGACACGACTAAACGACTAAACAACAAGGGGGGTGGGGGAGATCATTCATGATCACTCAGTGGAAAGAGTTGGGAATGGCAGCCTTAGATAGAAATGATGAATGCAGCATCGCGGAGCAAGACTGGTAGGTGAGAGTGGTCTCATGTGTTACCAGGGAAGGAGGGCAGGACTGTGCAAGAGCCAAGCTATTGTTTGTTTGTTTGTTTGTTTGTTTGTTACATTTGTATACCAACTCTTCCTCCAATTTGCTCAGGGTGCTCCTCATGGATCCCCCCCCCAAATTTCCCCCTCGCAACAATCCTGCAAAGTAGGTTAGGTTGAAAGACAGTGGCTGGCCCTTAAGGTCACCCAGTGAGCATCATCATCATCATCATCATTAAATTTGTATACAGCCCCCTTCATCCAAGGACCCTTTTAACAGCAGGCTCAACGTTCTGCCCCTCTAACCATGATCATGGACTCCTGAGTCCATCTCACGTGTTTCTAAATTTCAGCCTGGAATCAGAATAAAGCCAAGCTGCACAGCTGAAGAAACGGCAAGGGGGGGGGGGTGAGAGTGATTTATATTCTTTCCCGCCTGCCTCTCCCCTGCTTAATTTGGACTCCCATATGGAAATACAGTGTGTGTGAGGGTTTGTTTCAGAGGCCTAAGTGGGCGTAATGCTTTCCATCACTCTTCACCGCAGAAAAAGCTTTGCTTCAGCACTTGGGGAAACTGTGAACACCGGGGCAGAAGGAAGAATCGGGCAGAGAGAGCCCTAATAAGACATCTGATGACTTGGGAGATTTATCTGCTTTTAATCTGGTCCTGCACACTTTGCGATCCTCGCTCACAGCATCGTGCATAGGTTGCAAAAGTCACTTTGAGGCAATAAAGGAGGTACTGTTAATCTTCCACAGTCTCTGGCATTCATTAAACAGGGTAAACAGGGAAGTGTAGCTCTTGAAGCCTCGTAGGAGATAGCTCAATAAAGATGTTGACCCATTCCTTGCAAGGAATTGGCCATAAAGTCGCCACTGCTGCAATGCCATTATTCAAGCCTATGGTGAGACCATGCTGCATACAGTTCTGGTCGCCTCACTTCAGAAAGGATATTGTAGCATTGGAAAAGGTTCAGAAATGGGCCACCAAAATGATCGAGGGGACGATAGAAGTTTGTAAAATTCTGCATGGCATAGAGAATGTGGATAGAGAAAAGGTTTTCTTCCTCTCTTCTAACACTCGTAACTCGTGCACATCCAGTGAACCTTGGAAGATTCAGGATGGATAAAAGAAAAGACTTGTTCATGGGCGGATCTACACACAGGGGAAAAACAACGCTATACATGTCAGAAACTAAATTGTTGTAACGAAAGGGGGGAAAGCCTTATGTAAAAAGCACATAGAAATTTTGTTTGCTCTCTGGCACCATCTAGTGTTGCATGCTTATAACACATTCAAAGCATTGTTTTTTGACTACTGTAGCTGAGTCCATAGATAAGCTATGGACATCTCTCCCACAAGAGGCTGTGATGGCCTCCAACCTAGATGGCTTTAAAAGAGGATTAGACGATTTCATGGAGAAGGAGAGTTGCTCTCGTGCTTAAATCCTGCTTGCAGGCTCCCCAGAGGCATTTGGTTGGCCATTGGACTAGATGGGACATTGGCCTGATCCAGCAGGCTCTTCTCATGTTCTTACATTAAGGCTACAAAGTTTAGGCTGCAGCTGTTGTAAATGGAAAAGGTCTCGCCTGAAAGCTGTAGCCGACAGTGCAGATTAAAAGCACCTAATGTCTAGGTTACGGAAGCTGGACTGCAAGGTTGTTGCCAGTCAAGAAAAGAGAAATAAAGTAAAAACTAGTTAGCTTTCTTTGAGTAGCATTATGGTGTGCAAACAGGCCTTTCTCTAAGGCATCCAGTCAGGCATCTTCCCTTTCAAGTGCTTTTGAGTTCCCTGGCTGGCAGTTATGCTCCAAGGTGTGCTGGGAGTGGTCATTAGGAGTTGGGGGGTCAAGTGCACCTAGAGCATAGCTGTCAACCCTCCCTTTTTTGGCGGGAAACTCCCTTATTCCAATGCCGTTTCCCGCTGCTATCCCGGATTGTTGATATCCCTTAAATTTCCCAGATTTCAAAGGAAGCAGCTCCTCTCCCTCCCTGCCGGCCAGGGAGGCTCCTCAGCTGCGTTGCTTGGCTGCCAATAAGGAGTCTGAGACCGACTGGGGGCGGAGCTTGCATGCCTTGTGCAGCCAGACCCTCACGCCCAACCAGACAGACAGTCTGCCTGCCGTCTACACGCTCGCTCTTTTGCTCACCCGTTCGCGCGCAGCCTCTGGAGCGCAGGGTGGCGAGGCTACTTGGTGCCATTGCACCGCCCTCGCGGCATCCCTTATTTTCAAATCCGAAAGTTGACAGCTATGGTCCAAACTCCTGTGTGTGAGGTGAGTACCCTGATGCAACAGGGTAAATAAAGATCAGGCTTACTAGCTGCTTTGCTTCTCAATATTCTCTGGTTGGCCTCTGTTATTTCCTCCTACCAATACGGAACCCACTTAAGGACTCTATAAGGGCTCTTGTGTACCCCATAAGGGAATAAGGGCAGCTTTTGTTTACAACACAGGTGAAAAGCCTGGCTTCCCTGCTCCTCTTGGGTGGGTTTGCTTAGATCACATTTCTAACCGTGCTGCAGCCATGGCCTCATCGCTGTGCAAGCCTTGCTGCCTGCCCCCAGCTGGGAAATGAAGCAAGCTTCCTCTCCCACATGCTGACGTGCTGTGGGAAGCGTCAGAAATGGTGCCCGCATAACTGCTTAGCTTCGAGGCAGGAGGAGGAGGAGCTGGGGGCTGCCTTAATTGCAGGCTGTTTTTTGCAATCTGGGCTATAATGTGTTGGCTGGAGACACACCTTCCTGTAAAAGGCAGGAAATCATTGCATCTCTCACCACCTTGTGCAAATTTTACGAGGCTGCAAAACTGAGCAGGTTGCAAGGCCTTCACAAGATGCAAAACTAAAGTGGGGGATTTAGTGCCACATGACGGCTGTTGTTGGCAAGAGGTTTTCTTAAAAGGAAGCAGGAGGCAAACTAGAAAGGCATTTGCTGTTTCAATGTGCTTTTAAATAGAGCTTACAGGCTTTTGCTGGATTTAAGCTGAGCTGCACATTGTTTAACTTTCTCAGCTAGAAGGAAAGTTTGCGGTTGGAAAAGGCCGTAGAGGCAGCATCTGCTTTGCATGCAGAAGGTCTCAAATTCAATCCCCAGCATCTCTGTGTAGGGCTGAGAGACTCCTTGCCTGAAAGCCTGGAGAGCAGCTGCCAGTCAGTGTAGACAGTACTGAGCTAAATGGACCAATGGTCTCAGTAAAAACTGTCTCAGGAAGGTCCAGCCACAGCACAGTGCAGAACATCTGCATTGCATGAAGAAGGCTCCAGGGTCATAGAATCATAGAATCGTAAAGTCGGAAAGGACCCCAAGGGTCATCTAGTCCAACCCCCTGCAATGCAGGAATCCTTTGCCCAACGTGGGACTTGAACGCACAGCCTTTGATTGACAGTCTCATGCTCTAGCAACCAAATCAATTCCTGGCATCTCCCCGTAGGACTGCAGAAAATCCTGGTCTGAAACCTTTGAGAGCCGTGGCCAGTCAGTCAGTCAGTGCAGAGAATACTGAAACAACAGTCTGACGTGGTGTTTGAGAACATAAGAATGGAGTTGAATATTTATCAGCTGGGGTTTTTTTTATAATAAAAAGACAGCAAGGCAATGTACATCACGCAAAATCACAATAAGATTCTGCATTACAAGGGGTTGGCCCTCGTGGTCCCTTCCAACTCTACAATTCTCTGTGAAAGGCTAAAGTGCTCTTGGGGCAGCGTGTTTACCTGCATTCTGACCCCAGACTGGCGGGGAAGCCAGATTGCAAAATGCAAAAACAGCAAACAAGGGCTGGAACGAAAACGTATCCATGTATTTGTCAGGTCCGAAGGCTGTGTTTCCTCTTCCACCGTTGCATAACTCCAGTTGGATGGACTCAGAAGTGCAGCCCCAGAGTTGGCCTGCGGGGGGGGGGGGGGGGAGGCAGACGATGCTGGCAAAGGGAGGGCGAGGATTCTGTAATGTAAGATAAGATAAGATAATTTATTGTCATTGCACAAGTACAAGCACAACGCTATACAAGTGCAACGAAATTGCATGCCCCCCCCCCGTAAAAACAGAAAGAAAGAAAAAACAAAACAAAAAGCAGCACAAAACACACACACACCAAAGAAAGCCACACACACACACACACACACACACCCATCACAGCTCTCCAAGGTCATATTATCTGGTTACAGCGTTTAAGATGGTTATAGCTCTTGGGTAGAAACTGTTCTTCAATCTATTTGTTCTTGATCTAATTGTTCTATATCTTCTACCCGAAGGCAGTGGTGCAAAGAGACTATATCCTGGATGAGATGGATCCTTTAAAATATTGTTAACCTTTTTAAGGCAACGGGAACTGCATAGTTCTTCCAGAGATGGGAGAGGATGACCAATAATATTTTGGGCTGTGGTTATGACTTTTTGAAGTATCTTCTTCTCCCTGGCTGTGCAGCTGGAGAACCAAGCACAAATACAGTATATAAGAATGCTCTCTATGGAGCCTCGGTAGAAGGACACCAGCAGTCTCTCACTCAGATTGTTCTTCTTTCAAAGTCTAAGGAAATAAATTCTCTGCTGGGCCTTCTTTACCAGAGCAGTAGTATTTGCGCTCCAAGTCATACCCTGCTCTATAATCACTCCCAAAAACTTGAATACAGCCACCCCCTGCCAAGCAGGAACACCATCCAAGCATTCCTGACAGGTGGCTGTCAAGCCTCTGCTTAAAGACCTCCAAAGAAGGAGACTCCACCACACTCCTTGGCAGCAAATTCCACTGTCAAACAGCTCTTACTGTCAGGAAGTTCTTCCTAATGTTGAGGTGGAATCTTCTTTCTTGTAGTTTTAATCCATTGCTCCGTGTCCGCTTCTCTGGAGCAGCAGAAAACAACCTTTCTCCCTCCTCTATATGACATCCTTTTATATATTGTTCCAGGTGTTTCATCCTTTTATATTTTGTTCCAGGTGTTTCATTTGGAGGTGGTGTGCTCTGTCCACCCCCCCCTCCAACATGTTTCATGAGAAACCAAGCATTGTTTCAGTTCCTTTCATCCTCTTTGCGTGTTCTTTTGAGAGGTCTTCAGGAACAAGAAGTGAAAATGGTACTCCCAGCACACACCAGCAGGGAAACAAGCCTGGACCTTCCTTTTCCTATATAATAAACTTGCTGTGTCCCTGCGTCCGTTCTGTGTGTCACGGAAGTGCGCTACTGCGCATGTCCGGGACCCACACGGACGCAGGGATTGGAGTGGGCGGAGAGGGGGGCGTGTCCGCGAGGCAGCGGCGGCGCACGCGCGTTCTCAGTTGCGCCAGCGCCGCTGCCTCACACGGACGCAGAGGCAGAGCCCAATCCCCGCGGCTCGCCGCCGCTACCGCCGCCGCTGCAGCCACCGCCGGGGAAAAAGAAGAAGGGGGAGGGAGCCCCTCTCCACCCCCCAGCGGCCGCTGTTCTGCCTCCTCCTGCCTCCTCCTCCTCTAGCGCCCGTTATCTAACGGGCTAACTTCAACTAGTTAAAAATAAAAGTAGATGCCTGGTTCCTCTCCCACCCTCCCAGCCTGACTTGTCAGCTGATTTTTTAAAAAATATTTGAATTGCCTATATTTAGTGCATTTTTGTGTAAAAATAAAAAAACTGAGAAGTGCATTGTCTGCTCTTTGAAACCGTTAAAACGAAAATGGACTGAGGGGGTAGCTGGAAAGCAGAACACTCACTGTTAGGTTGGTGGGTGGGGTGTAGAGTAACACACGAACTTGAGTCAGATAGGTAGTCATGTTGGTCTGACGCAGTCAAAATAAATTAAAAATTAAAGAATTGTCCAGTAGCACCTTAGAGACCAACTAAGTTTGTTCTGGGTATAAGCTTTCGTGTGCATGCACACTTCAGATACATGAAAGCTTATACTCAGAACAAACTTCGTTGGTCTCTAAGGTGCTACTGGACATTTTTTTAAATTTTTTAATTTATACAAACTTGAGTGTCAGATAAGGTTACCAGCCTGGACTCCTCACTCTTCTGCCTTTAACAGCAGTGTGACCTGCAGGACTTACCGAGTGATAACATGCTAATCTCTGTGCCTGCTGTTAAAAGAATATAGGTTGGCCACTTTTCCCAGTCAATTGGCAACCCCTGGCCTCTCAAGACCAGCCAAGAATGTGGGTGCTGCCAATGGGGAGCCAATGGGGCAGAGCTGGGCCTAAAGCTGGAGTGTCAGATGGCACCAAGGCAAGCAAGTCAATGTCAGAGCTGCAAGATTTGGTCCAAGGCTGAAGAGGAACAGAGGTGCCTATCTCAGTTTGTTTGATGGGTACCATCAAATAAATACCGGTATATGTCTTACAATTGGCCAGCCAGGATTCATCCTGTGGAAGGCCTGTTAGAATCATAGAATCCTAGAGTTGGAAGAGACCACAAAGGCCATCCAGTCCAACCCCCTGCCAAGCAGGAATACCATCAAAGCATTCTTGACAGATGGCTGTCAAGCCTCTGCTTAAAGACCTCCAAAGAAGGAGACTCCACCACACTCCTTGGCAGCAAATTCCACTGTCGAACAGCTCTTACTGTCAGGAAGTTCTTCCTAATGTTTAGGTGGAATCTTCTTTCTTGTAGTTTTAATCCATTGCTCAGTGTCCGCTTCTCTGGAGCAGCAGAAAACAACCTTTCTCCCTCCTTGACATCCTTTTATATATTTGAACATGGCTATCCTATCACCCCTTAACCTTCTCTTCTCCAGGCTAAACATACCCAGCTCCCTAAGCCGTTCCTCATAAGGCATCGTTTCCAAGCTGTTGGATTGCTCTGAATTATAGCAGCTCTCCTGACTCTTTAACGTTGCTCCTTTGCTACTGCAGCCAAAAGTAGAACTTCCATGTTTAGGGGCATTACATCTCTAGCTGCTGGAGACAACAGGGTTCTGGACTAAGATGGACCCTCCCCACCAGAGCAATTGCTGTGTTCTTTGGACCAGCTCTCAATGGTCCTTTGGTGGCAGAGAGACTCTTGTGGCCCTGAGCTGCTACCGTAGTGGAGGAACATGGGAGATGTTTGGCAGGATCCAAGCACTGCACACAAGCATGCCAACAGCATACAAATTTGAGCTGCAATATGGATAAGCCCAAAGCAAAGGTGCCTTAAACAGGGCAGGATTTGGACCGTACGGTCAGTTATCACTAGAGGAGCAGATCTCCCAGGATGGAAGGAGGGACTTATCTGCGATGCTGCCGGAGGCTTAATTCCTGGAGGTAGAAAGAGGGTGGGATTTGGGGTGCTTCTGTGTGGCAAGATAAGGCTCATGAGCCACACAGCTGCCGTCCCCCTTCACCCTGTCACACACACACACCCCCATGCTTTCTCTGACTTTCTGCACTAATCCCAGTATAATTAAAACAAATAAATTCTGGTTGTTGCATTAAAAAACTTGGATCAGGAATAAAAGAGGCTAATCCTTTTTCAAAGAAGATACTTATAGTAAAAGGAATAAAGACCTGTAGCACAGGGCTTGGAAGGACCCCCCCCCCCAGCTTCAAAGTGGGGAAGCACAAGAGTTGCAGTTCTGACATGAGGGGGGATTCTCAGGGCTTGAACAAATAAAGGCACCTCCCAGGTAGAGCAACTTCAGTCTGAATGTGGGCATGGGCATGATCAGACCACATGCAAGGCTCGCTGTTTTTGGCTCGTGTACAGAGGCAGAGAAGACCATGTGCCCAGGTAGAAAGGAAGCAGTGCACTTTTAGCTGCTTGGCTCTGCGAGAGAGTTTGGCTTCCCAGACTTGGCTCGGCAGTTTCTGATAGCTGGCACCGGTGTCTGCCTTTGCCCTCAGTCCCACAGCCCTCAGGAATGCTGCTGCCTTGGCTGCAAGGAACCACCGGGGTGAAAGTGTTACCCCCCTAAGTAAATTTGTTTGGCTTGTCAATTGTGTTGGCTTCTGTGTGAGAGTCAAGAACAATCCAGAGGATATGCATGCGCCTAACCCAAGCACTTGGTGAGAGGTCAAGTGCTGGGGAATGGTGACCTGGCGAGAGCATGGAAGCCATTCATGGGCACATATGCAAGGTGGATGATACTGCTATCTGTGTCTTATTTCGGGAGCTTTTTTTATTCAGGGTCCCTGGTTTGGGGAGTATGAAAACCCTGATATGAATCAGGATGTGTCTGAGTAGACAGTGGAGGAGAGGAGGCTGGCTGGTGGTGCAAATGATTTGCCTGGTTTGGTGAATTGAAGAGGGGGTGAGTCTGAATATTGGGATGGTTAACCCTGCAGTCATGATCAGACCACTATTTGGTGGCGTCTGATCTTACAGTTACAGGTAGGTAGCCGTGTTGGTCTGTCATAGTCAAAACAAAATAAAAAAAATTCCTTCCAGTAGCACCTTAGAGACCAACTAAGCTTGTTCTTGGTATGAGCTTTCGTGTGCATGCACACCTGTGTATCTGAAGAAGTGTGCATGCACACGAAAGCTCATACCAAGAACAAACTTAGTTGGTCTCTAAGGTGCTACTGGAAGGAATTTTTTTATTTTGTTTTGATCTTACAGTGTCAGACTGCCGCCCTGCCCCCCAATGTGCATGCAAGGGTGGGGACCTTTTTAGGAAGGTCTGCCCCCATCCTTTGTCAGAAAGGATTTCGGCATGCTTTGGGGGGTTTTCTGCAAGTCAGAGCCAGCAATCCTGTCGAGTCTTTTGTCCTGCTATGGAGTGGCGAGATGTGCTGGGCTGCTGACGCAATTGCTCCCGAGAGCCCTCTCTAAGCCTCTGGAGCCAAGCTATGAAACAGGTTGGGCGCAAGTGGCGTAAGACTTGATGAAAAGCTGATCAGATATGTGCTAGAGTACATGGTTGCACCTATTGCATGGCAGTGGTGAAACATCTCTGAGCAGCCAGCCAAAAGAGCTATTCCATGTGGTGAGAGGACTGCTGATATCCTGTCCCTGATAATAGTTTTCAGGCCTGGTGTGAAAGGTTACAGAGCATCTGCTTTGCATGCAGAAAGTCTCAATCCCTGGCATCTCCAGGTAGGGCTGGGAGGGACCCCTGCCTGAAACTCTAGAAAGCAACTGCCAGTCACTGTAAACCAGCAATGACATTTAAATTCTAAATCTGCATGTATACATGCATACATTTTATGTAACTTTGTGTCTATTAGCCTGGGCCCCAAATTTTCTGCATACCAAGCAAAGCTCCTGGCCTTAGATCTGGCTACCTAGGCTGGTCCTAAAATGTATGCTTCCCCTGAGTACAGTCTGTACTCCACCCCTTGTTTCCATGGCTGTGGCCTATGGACTGTTAAGCAGGAAAGCTATGACAGTGCAAGTTATCTGATCGTTTTGATTCCAGTGGGTGAGCAGGTGCAGAAAACCGGTTGGACAGGACGTTGTGACCGGCTTGGATTTAAAAGAATGAAAAGCACTCCATCATATTGGAAGGAACAGACCCTCATGGCCACAAGCCTTCAATGGCTTTCAAACGTTTTTTACCAGCAGAAGACAAGTAATTTTTAGATGGCTTTCCCTACCATTTCCAATAGCAGCCAGCAGGGTGTGTTTTGGGTTATGCTTTAGGGCACACTCTCAGTTCATGTGGGACAATGGGAAAGCGCCAGGCGCCCAGCAACACCCCTTGTGAGAACCTAGTTCAAGGGTGGGGATCCTTGGGTCTGGAAGTCCAAAGGGGTCCTCCAGCTCTCACAACTTCCCTCAGCCACATCCTTCTAAGCCCATGTTTGACACCATCCTTTAGCTTGCCTGCAATGTCTCCTTGAAAGGCAATGTAATACTTCTCGTTTGCCTGGTTAAGAAATGAAGAGAAATGTGTGTGTGCGTATATAGACTGTTCCCTCCCACTAATTCCCAGTAGGTGGTCCATATCAGGGGCTTTAAACCTTTTTGAGTCCATGGCTCCCTTGACCAACTCCCTTCTTTCTGAGGCACCCCTGTGCAGTGGCGTCGTGAGGGGGGCGGTGCGCCCCGGGTTCCAGGGGAGGGGGGATGACACTTGGGCTGGCCCCGCCCCGCCGGCGGGCCCCAAGCTGCGGAGCGAGGCCGCTCCGCCCCACGGCCCGCCCGGGGCCCGCCCGCTGGCACCGCTATGGGGCTGCCGCTGCTTTAAAGCAGCACGGACAGGGCAGCCCCACGAGCCGGCACTCGCTCGGCGGGTCTCCGCGGGAGCAGCAGCGCCGGCCGGGATGCACTGCGCATGCCCGGAAATTCTGGGATTTCCGGGCATGCGCAGTCCGTCCTGACACGTGTTGTGATGTCACGACGCATGCGTCAGGAAGCACCGCCCCCAGGGGGTGCCTCCACGCGGCAACGCCACTCCAGGCGCCCAAGAGGCTTCCCACGCCTCTGCCCCTGTGGGGCTCAGGAGCCCAGTTAGGTCACCCCTTGCCTGCAGAGCTGGCAGCCTCTCACCCTTTTTCAAACACCCTCCCTCAGCCTCCTCTCCTCTCCCCTCTCCTTGGGAGTCCTCTGGGCAGCCGCTGCTGCCGCCCCCTGGTCTCTGAGCTGCCCCCCCCCGCCCCAAAGAGAGGTGCTTCCTCACACTGCCTCACAGGGGCCTGGGACTTGACTGTTCATTCCCAAGAGCAAGGGCTGGCGGACTGGCCGGCTCAACTCCCTTGCCCGCTTGCTTGCCTACCCTGAGGCCACCTCAGCTCCTGGCAACCAGCACCCCCTGGTCAGCGCCAGAGGCACCATTCACCTGGGGAGCTTGTAGCCACTGCTCTATATCATAGAATCATGGATGTGGTTCTTGGGCTAAGTCCCCACCTCAGAAAAACTCCTACAGAACTGTTTTGGGCTGTTTGGTTTTGCTTTTATGAATGAAGCTCCAGAATTTGACCAGCTGCGCATCCATTTATCTATTATTTTGTTGCCTCTTTATCATTTTCGCTGTCATGATGACTAATGTCCGGATAAGTCAGTATCTCCTCTTAGCCAAGGGCACTTTAGAGAAGGCCAGAGTGTTAAAGGACTCAAGATGTCCTTGGTGAGGCATGATAAGTTCTAGCCTTGGGGCTCATCTCAGGAATGCAGAAAAAAAGCTCAGACTGTTAGTGATATGGCACAGAAAAGTGCTCCTTCACTCTTTGCTCCTTTCCCTTTTCATTGAATTAAATTTTATGCAACTCACTTCCAGCTGCGATCGGACAAGCCCACACCCTACTGAAGTTTTTCTTTCATTCCAGCAGGCATTTTAATTGAAGCCTGATTTGATAGTTTTAACTGATTTTTTTTTTTTTTGTATTGCTTCTTTATAGGACACTTAGTGACTATCTTAGTTAAGCAGTATATTAATTGTTTAAACAAATCAAGGGCAGACACAGTAAGGAAAAACCTCACATAACAGCTCCAGAGCCATAGAGCTTTCACCAGAAGCACTGCTTCTGAACTTCTAAGCCCAAAGGTTTCCACATTCTTCTTTCCCTAACAGGGCTTCCCCTAATTGTTGTATGTCAGGCAGAAATTCAACAGGCACAGCTTCTTTCATCCATGCATGCAGCAATTAATGCTTGCCTGCCATTCTAGCCCTTAGGCCAGGGGTCAGCAAGGTTTATCTTGCCTGGGCCGGATCGCACGCGCCTGCGATTTCTGACGTCTGCACGTGCGCAGATGCGATTTTCAGTGCCACAGAAGCGAGTCCCCGCACCACGCTGTGCCGGTTTAGCACAGTGCGTGAGTGGGCAGCTCGGTTCGGGGGTGGCTCGTGGGCCAGTCAAATGATCTCCGCGGGCCACTTCCAGCCCATGGGCCTATGGTTGCTGACCCCTGCCTTAGACCATGTCTGATTTTCAGGTTAGACACTTGATCTTTGATGCCACATTTGTCTTTGCCATGAACCACAGGGGGAATGTCTGAACCATAGATCTATCCAAATGCATGAGAGCTACCCTGTACTCATTCCAGAGATGATAGGCGCCTTCTTCACCAATACTGTTAATGGCATGGGAGCCAATTCCCTCTGGTGAGATCCCTTGCCTGACAAGTATTCATATGAACATTCTTTGTGCATCTCAGACGCCGCTGTTTATATTCACCATAGGCCATAGCTGAATGGGTCTTGCTTGTCCTTGCTGACTAGGTCTCCTGTGTGACTTCCTTGCAACTCTGCCATTCTGTTAAAGCTTTCCCTTTCACACTAATACACCTTTTAAATGCAATAATATTATGTCAATGCAGTCACTGAGCAGGCAGAACCTCCAGTGCCACCAACGCAGGCAAAGCCTCAGGAAATTAGACACAAGGCATGTATGCCAAGACTCAGATCAAATTAATTTCTCCTTTGGTGAAGTAGGAATCTGAACCTTGAGAACATTTATTCTTCTGTTACAAAACTAATCCTCTTTACAATCATGTGTTACGCTAAACTTTCCAGATTCCCCCCTTTTGCAAGCCTCTCTACAATTTGTGCTGGGGAAGCGTTGAAGCTGTGCATCAAAGATTCAAGTCCACACAGACAGATGGTTTTTCTTGGAAGTAGGCATTGAACATATACATGATCAAATATTATTTTTTAAAACCCAAGCCCTTATAATTTGAACCGCACAGTCTCTGCGTTATAAAAGATTATTTCAGGTCACATTTTATGTAAGAAAATTCATAAAGTAGGTTATTCTAATTTTTCTGGAGCCAATTGTTTTTATAGGACAGCCTCCCTTAACCTGGTGACCTACAGTTATTCTGAACTTCAATTCTTATTCTTATTCTGTGGTCTAAAACAGCTGGAGGGTACCAGGTTGGGGCGGGCTGCAAGGTAAAGCACAGTCAGAGAAAATTCTAAACAAGGCCCACTGTAGCCCCATCTTCTATTTATTATTGTTATTGTCATTATTTCATAAAAAGTATATACTGCTTGATTGTAGAAAAAACCTCAAACCCGTTTACAAAAAAAGATTTTAAAACGTTATCACTAAAAAAATTACACCATAATCTAAAACATACAGAAGGATAGAACTGCAATAAAATAGACTAAAAAAAATTAAATGCCCACAAACTTTCTAAACATCTGGGCAGATTTGTCTACATAAGAATGTCTTCAGCAGGTGCCAGAAGGAATAGTGAAGACACCTGCCTGATGTCAAACCTTAGCCTGGTTTTCAAAGTAGTAAAACAACTTTAGGCAAGTGCTTGGTTAGATTAGTTAATTACTGCTAGTTTCTACTTTTACAATCCACATGTTATGTATAATGAAGTGGTAAATGTGGTATAATTCTGGGCTGGACTACTACATAACCACCACAGATTTAAATAACATTTTAAATCCCATTCCTTCCTCGCCCCTGAAGAATTCTGGCAACTGTAGTTTATCCTTTTGTTGTTGTTCAGTCGTTCAGTCGTGTCCGACTCTTCGTAACCCCGTGGACCAGAGCACGCCAGGCACGCCTATCCTTCCCTGCCTCTCACAGTTTGGCCAAACTCATGTTAGTAGCTTCAAGAACACTGTCCAACCATCTCATCTTCTGTCGTCCCCTTCTCCTTGTGCCCTCCATCTTTCCCAACATCAGGGTCTTTTCTAGGGAGTCTTCTCTTCTCATGAGGTGGCCAAAGTACTGGAGCCTCAACTTCAGGATCTGTCCTTCTAGTGAGCACTCAGGGCTGATTTCTTTAAGAATGGATAGGTTTGATCTTCTTGCAGTCCATGGGACTCTCAAGAGTCTCCTCCCTTTACAGAGCTACAATTCCCAGCATGCAGCACCCTAACAAACTACATCTTGCAGGATTCCTGGGGGCAAGGAGAGAAATGTGCCTGAAATGTATTGTATGTGTGGAGCAGGTGGGATTCTTTAATGCTTTTACACACATAGTGAAGCTAGCACAGTCTGCTTCCCACAGTGGCCTCTGGGAAACCTAACTGCAGGGGATGATGGCAATATAGCCTTTCATCCTCTGCAGCTCCCCAGCAAATGCTTCCATGTAGTCATCATGGCTGATAGCCATTGATAGTGCATCCTTCATGAGTTTGCCTAATCTCCTTTTAAAGCTACCTAAACCTTTAGCCATTGTTCCAGTTACAGGTAGGTAGCCGTGTTGGTCTGCCATAGTCAAAACAAAATTAAAAATTAAAAAATTCCCACTACCCTTCTGAGTAATAACCCTCTCACCCTCTCACTATATATAAGGGTCTGGTGACTTCTGTTTCAGTGTATCTGAAGAAGTGTGCATGCACACGAAAGCTCATATCAAGAACAAACTTACCGTAGTTGGTCTCTAAGGTGCTACTCGAAGGAATTTTTTATTTTTTGTTTTGTTTGACTTTAGCCATTGGCACACTGTGTTCATTATCAGAGGGTGAATTCCCCTACCCCACCCCACTGAGCTGATAAACTAATCCATTGATTTGTATCTTTTCCTCCTGACCCTACATAGACTGCCAGGTCCTCACTGATCCACTCCAATGCAGTTCACTGAACAGTTACTTCTAAAACATTTAAAGTTCATGCTTGTGATTTTAAATATGTATATCATATATTTCACTGTATCTGAGTGGTTATAATATGCTAGAGCAGTGATGACTAACCTTGACACTCCAGATGTTTTGGAACTACAACTCCCATCATTCCTAGCTAACAGGACCAGTGGTCAGGGATGATGGGAGTTGTAGTCCCAAAACATCTGGAGTGTCAAGGTTAGCCATCACTGTGCTAGAGAGAATATTTAAACAAATTAATTATTTATTTAAAGCACCCATGGGAAACCAATCAAAATCATATCAAAGGAAGGGAGAAGAGCATAAACCAAACTCTGCATTTGAAAGCCTTAAGGCGGCGCAGACAACACAGTACCCTCTCCTCCAGATGATATTGGAATACAACTCCCAGCTTCCATGACCATAGGCCATGTTACACTGGCTGGGGCTGATGGAAGTTGCAATTCCTCAAATCTGGTGAATCTCAAGGGGTGATGAATTAATCTGGGAAATCTCAGGCTGGCAACAAAGAATGACAATTTTGAAAGTCAATCTAACCCTGAAGTAGGTGGTACATGCAGCAGAGATTCATTGCGGGTTGGTGATGTACCCATATGGGAGTTGGTGGTACTCCCTAAGGCAGAGGTTTTCAACCTTTTTGAGTCCACAGCTCCCTTAACCAACTAAATTATTTCTGTGGTTCTCCTGTGGGACTCAGGAGCCCAGTTATGTCACCCCTTGCCTGCAGAGCTGGCAGCCTCTCACACTTTTTTGAACACCATCCCTTGTGGATAATAATAATAATTTATTTATACCCCACCAATCTGGCTGGGTTTCCCTCAGCCTCCTCTCCTGTCCCCTCTCCTTGGGAGTCCTCCGGGCAGCTCCTGCTGCCATCCCTGGTCTCTGAGCTGCACCCCCCTGCTCCAAGGAGAGGTGTCTCCCAGAGGCACCATTCGCCTGCGGAGCTTATAGCCAGGGCTGCTGTAATAAACAGCTGTGCAAGCCTTTGGGAGGGAGAAACGCAAAAGGGCATCAGAAAAAGGAAGGGAAGGGAAGAGGGACAGAGGCCAGTGTTGTCCGCGGCAACCCTGACCATCATTCAAGGCACACGGGTTGAAAACCGCTGCCCTAAGGTATCCCTGAACCAAGATTTAAAGGCAAGAACCAACCCTTGACATTAGCACAGAAACATACTGTAATGGTAACCAGCAGAGCTCTTGGAAGTACTGATGGTATTTGATATTTGACTTGATAACCATACTCAAGGTGAAAACTCCAAATGGGCAGAGAAAATACTTATTGGTTAACTATATATGCATTAATGATGTAGTGCTGTGGGTTAAACCACAGAGCCTAGGGCTTGCTGATCAGAAGGTTGGCGGTTCGAATCCCCGCGACGGGGTGAGCTCCCGTTGCTCGGTCCCTCCTCCTGCCTACCTAGCAGTTCGAAAGCACGTCAAGTACAAGTAGATAAATAGGTACCGCTCCGGCGGGAAGGTAAACGGCATTTCCGTGCACTGCTCTGGTCCGGCAGAAGCTGCTTAGTCATGCTGGCCACATGACCTGGAAGCTGTACGCCGTCTCCCTCGGCCAATAATGCGAGATTAGCGCTGCAACCCCAGAGTCGGTCACGACTGGACCTAATGGTCAGGGGTCCCTTTACCTTTTATCCTTCAGTGTAAATATTTCCAAGGATGCTGACAAGCTAATATAATAAAATAAAAGATGCTGTTAACATACTTAACAGCCTAGACTCTAGGCCCCAGAGTTACACGATATTTCAGACACACAGGAAGAGAGAAATTTAAAGAAAAGCTACAAAGAGAAGCAAAGTACCACCATGAAAATTGGTACAATTAAAGTGGGGATTTCTGCTAGTCTCAGTTTAATGCTATAACTGCTGTTTACTGTTTCTTTGCGGTCACATGCTAGGTGGTTTCCACACAAAAAAGGTGGGAGGTCTATGCTTTACAGAGCTCACATCTGTACAATTTATGAAGCTGGCAATGATGGATCATGGGAGGCTTAATGCCTTGGAAGGGGGAAGGGGCTTCCATTGCTCCCTCAGCAATAGTCTTTTGTCATTCCAGCATGAAAAGCCACACCTGGCAAAACTTCCTCTTTTGTTTCTGCTGACTTTATCGTGGCTATCAGCAGGGAGTTTCATTTCACAAATTCATGCTGGAGTTGCATGAATAGGCCGATTCTGCTATGAGCTGCTGCCCGTGGGGGGTGGGGGTGGGGGTGGGGGAGGACTGCACCTCAGTGATATCCATAGCTTTGCATGCAGAAGATCCTAGGGTTCAATCCTTGGTCCATCCAGGTAGGGCTGAGAATGACCCTCGCCTGAAACCCTGAAGAGCCATTGTCGGTCAAGAAAATACTGAGCTAGATTCTATAAGCCTAAGAATACTTTCAGTAGGCCCTCTTCCCTCATTGCCACCAGCTGCTGCTATTTTTCCTATTGCTGCTGTGCTTCTGGACACCAGTTGCCATAAACTGCAGGAGGGGAGCCTGCTCTTGTACTCAGCTTCTGCTTATGGGTTTCCCACTGGCATTTGGACAGGGCTGCCCACTCTCCCCGTTATTGTATATAATGACCCTTGAGGTCCTGTTACAAAAAATAAGGGACACGGAAAAAATCACAGGCATAAGTTGTGGAGCAAGGGAGTACAAACTGAAGGCATTCGCCGATGATTTAGTGATCACACTTCAGGAACCACAAGAATCTATCGGAGAAATGATAAAAGTAGTTGAACAATATGGACAACTGGCAGGTCTAAAACTAAACAAATCTAAAACCAAAATGATGCTTAAAAACTTAAATCAAGAACAACAGGTCAAAATACAAAAGGATACTGGCATTTCAGTAGTAAAGAAAGTAAAATATCTGGGGATATGTCTATCGCTAAAAAATTCAAATTTATTCAAAGATAATTATGAAACAATCTGGAAAGAAATAAAAAAGAACTTAGAGATATGGAGGAAGCTGAAGCTATCCTTCTGTGGGAGGATAGCTACTATCAAAATGAACATTCTACCTAAATTACTATTTCTGTTCCAGACCATACCTATTATCATTGGAACAAAACACTTTAGTGAGTGGAAGAAAGTAATATATAGATATGTGTGGGAAGGGAAGAAACCCCGGATAAATGATAAAATCTTAACGGATAAAAAAGAAAGGGGGGATTCTCTCTACCAGACATTAAGTTATATTATAAAGCGTCGTGTCTAGTGTGGCTGGGTGAATGGTTCAGACTCAATAGACCGGACATTCTAGACTTGGAAGGTCTAGGAAATAGGTATGGTTGGCATGATTATTTATGGAATAATAAAGTATCCGAACACAGGGACTTTTTGAAACATACCGTAAGAAGATCTCTATATGAAGTCTGGGACAGATACAAGAACTGGCTGGAGAGAAAGACTCCAGGATGGTTATCCATTCAAGAAATATTTGCAATTAAAAAATTAAATATGAGAAATCAATGGTTAAATTACAGAGACATATTAAAATGGGAAAATGGAAAACCACAAATAAGACCTTATGAGGAAATAAAAGATAGAATTTCAGGCTGGATAGAATATCACCAGATTTGCAGTCGGTTCCAGCAAGATAAAAAATTAAAAGGGTTTGATAAGAACGATTCAATAATAGAAAAAGTACTGATACAAACCAATATTAAGACGTTAGCCAAGATGTACGATTTTCTACTGGAATGGACAACAAAAGATGAAGAAATTAAAAGTACTATGATTAAGTGGGCAATGGACATAGGATATAATATAGAGTATGAGAAATGGTATAAACTATGGAATGTGGGATTTAAGTTCACGGCATCTGTCAATTTAAGGGAGAACCTTTATAGAATGATGTATAGATGGTATCTCACACCGGTGAGACTATCTAAAATGTATAAAACCAGCGATAAGACCTGCTGGAAATGTAAAGTCAAAGAAGGAGATTTCTTCCACCTATGGTGGACGTGTGAAAAAGTGAAGCGATATTGGGAACATATCTATAATGAGTTAAAAAGGATCTTTAAGTATACTTTTAAAAAGTGACCAGAGGCCTTCTTGATTGGTATTGTTGGGGAGGACATTTTAAAAGAGGATGTTATTTTCTTTCAATATGCGACGACTGGGGCAAGAATGTTGCTGGCCCAAGTGTGGAAACAGGATAAAATCCCATCTGTGGCAGAATGGCAACAAAAGATAATGGATTACTCTGAAACAGCCAGAATTACGGGAGTAATAAAGCAAAAGGACAGTAGTACATTCCGAAAGCAATGGGGAAAATTTATGGAGTATGCGCAAAAGATAGGTTAAGAGTAAACACAAGCAATACGGAAATAAACCGCGTAACTAAGAACAAATAAGTCATTTGGAAGTAGAACTAAAATGGGATATTTAATCAATCAGAAACGAGAAATAAATAAAGGTTGAAGATGGATATTTGAGAATAAATATTTTACTGAGGAATTAATAAGTTAGACATATTACATGAGACATGCGAAAGTGAATATTTGACACAAGATGGATAGGTGGAACAAGAGTGGAAGTCGTGTTACTGTACTAAAAGAAATGTAAAACATATAAAAGATTGTATTAAGTCAAGACATTACTTTTGGAATATTGAATTTTTTTTATTAACATTATAAATATGAGTTAAGAAGATTAGAACATGTGTAATAGATTGTACATTTTTTGTTAAAGAATTTATACATGAAATATACCGTACAAGCAATATGTAAATCTATGAACAATATGTAAATAAATAAAAATTATTTGGAAGAGAAAAAAAAGAGATTCAGAAGTTAGGCGACTATCAGCCGTGCCCCCTGTCTGTCAGTGTGTGGGTTTCAACAGCTGCCCAACAATGCACACTTGTGGTGCTGGCCCCTCCTTGGGGATTGAATCTGTGGGCTTTTAAGATGCCATTGACATTTCTAGCACTGTCCATGTTTTGACTTGGGAAAGGGGGGGGGGAGATTAATGGCTAACATTCCATCCCACACCTGTTTAATAAAAACTCAGGTTGGGGGGAAGGAGTTATGTTGCCCATGTTTCTAGAATACTGTAAACCAGTAGTTAATTTTGTGTTTTAAATCACACACACACACGATTTCTGCCCTTATACTCATAGGTCTGTATTTAAAAAAATAAACAAATGATGTCCAAATGGGTACAGCAAATGTCCAGATGTTTCCATCTAGCAACAGAAAAATGAAAGCTTTCTAGAAAACCAGACAAGCAAAAATATTAAGAATGAGGAATAATGTGTCAGAGATTGATCTATGGATCCACATTTTTTTATTATCAAAATAGACTGCTAAGATACGCCTCAGTAGTGTAGCCCCACATATGGCTCTGGGGCTGCAGCAGCATAAATAGTAGTCAATGGATGCACCCTTAATGTAGCAATATAGACTAATAACCTCTTACTTGAAATCTACATTGGAAATGTTTTTAGATCTAGGGTCATTTGCTATTTATTTTTGCTTATTTGTGTTTAATTCTCCAATCGTGCGGGGAGAAAGGCTTCTCAACCTTCCATGTTAGAATCCTGGATTGTAGGGAACTTCCAGATGGGCAGCTCTTAAGAATATATGAAGAACTCCAAAAAGGGCCCATCTAGTCCAGATCCCACAACTTCCCAATGATTGCTCTTCCACTGTAAGACACAAGAAAAACTGCTGTTGACATTACAGAGGGATAGACCATTTTTGGAGTGTACATCCCATTATGGTTTGTCCACACTAGTGGGTGTGGCATGGCCATGTAGGTGGAGAATGGACAATTCGCCAAAGCATCCATTAAAAAAATTTTTTTTAATCTTTAAAAAAGTTTTAATTTTCACTTGTACAAATTAAAATGCTACTGCTTAATCAACCCAAACACTTTTTACCTCTTCTTCTTCTTTGCAGAAACCTAAAGTGCAAAAGTGGTTCAAACAGCAGCGACAGAAAAGCCTAGACATGTTTTCTTGCTAATTAAAAGATCAATCAAATATAATAAACATTGGGACAACATAATGTCATTGAAAAGGTCATAGTGAAGGTATCCCAAAGTGGCAATAGGTTCACCAACTCAGTGCGGCACCTGTCAAAACCATGTGTCTTGAAAGACAGAAGATTAGCACTAAAGACATTGTGCTACTCTTCCATTCTTTTCTTAAGTGAGTTTATGTGGTTTGAGGGGGGGAAATGGAACAACCACACAGAAGAGAACGTAGCTTCTATAACACTCTGTTAGGATAGTGCAACGTTTTATCCACTCTGCATGTGCAGTGTGCTCTCTCAGACATATATGTAAGCAATGTTTATCACTCAGCAATAGTCTTGTGGACAATTGTTTTCTCAATCCAGGTAGGTGTCAAATTATGGGGTCAGGGTTCTACAGTCCCTGTAGACTGTGGTATCTGGTTTGGGGAAGAGGGAGAGTTTTCTAGAATTTGTTTTATTTTCTGATTAGCAATCTGCATGGATCAATATTTTCCTCTACAAGAGGAAACCCACTTTACAGTATGTAGCAGCCATAGTTCTGTACATACCGGTAGCTCACCTCTCAACCTAACAACTAAATGGCTATGGAACACCTCTCCATTCAATTAATACATGAGGTAAGAAGCAGCTATAAAAATTATTAATAACCTTGATAGGGAGTCTTGCCTCCTGGGAAGTTTCTCAGCTTGCCTACCCTGTTTTTCCACTGGCTAACTTCCATGCAAATCAATGGCCTACAGTATTTTCAAAGTGCATCTCCATTTGCAATTGAAAATGATCAACTCTTATTTTCCTGGAAGAGAACAGATCCAGCTGTTCATAGGAAAGTCACAGGAAAGTTCACAGGAAAGCCCCACAGGTAACCCTCTGAGGTCTAAAGAAGCTGGTACTGTCATCTCTTGCAGTTGCCCTTTTCCAGTATTAGTATGACTGAAAAACAGGTGTACTTATCTTTATTTGGGGGGGGGAGCTGGACAAAATGTGCATGTTTTAAAAAAATGATTGTTAGTTACAGATTTCTAAAAGCAGATTTAGCATATGAATTAATTTAATTATTTATAAGTGGGTTTTCCCCACCCACTTCCTGTTTGGGGTTTTTTTCAAGCTCAGGACCAAGCCACATGTGACATTGAAATTTTTTTTGCATTTAACATGGATGTTGTTGTTGTTTTTAATGCAAACAGCATCAGCTGTGTGGGGATGAGGTTGATAATTGTTGTAATCACTGCAGGTGGGAAAGGAGAGTGTAACCCTTTCCTACCCTACTAGGGAAAATCATTTGTGTGAAAATGGGTAGTTGCTTTCTGGGGAAATATTTAATTTGCAAAGACTAGCTTCAGGGAAGGACTTCTCCTTAGGACGCCAGCAGGATATTAAATTTAAGGCTCAGTAGTAGTAGAGTTTATGCTTTCCCTGTAGAAGCTCCCAGGCTCAATGCTCAACATTCAACAACATCAAGTAAGGCTGGAAAGGTCCCATTTTAGACTCTGGAGTGCTGCTGCCAGTCAGCGTTGACAATATTGAACTAGCTGGACCAATGGTCTTTCTCTGTATAAGGGAGCTTCTTCTCAGGGGTCAGCAAACTTTCAGCAGGGGGCCGGTCCACTGTCCCTCAGACCTGGGGGGGGGGGGCTGGACCATTTTGGGGGGGGGGAATGAACAAATTCCTATGCCCCACAAATAACCCAGAGATGAATTTTAAATAAAAGCACACATTCTACTCATGTAAAAACACGCTGATTCCTGGACCGTCTGCGGGCCGGATTGAGAAGGCAATTGGGCCAGATCCGGCCGCCAGGCCTTAGTTTGCCTACCCATGCTCCACCTGCTGCAATCCTGGTAATTATCAGCCCACCTAAAATGCGCTACTGTATTTGCATTTTTAAAGAACCTTCATGGTGAATGCGGATACTGCGCTTCACTTCTAGTTTGGCTTTCAGCCTGTGTTAAAACAACTACAGTATTTTCCTGCGTATAAGACTACTTTTTAACCCAGGAAAATCTTCTCAAAAGTCAGGTATCGTCTTATACGCCGGGTCGTATTTCTTATACGGCGAGTATATCCCAAACTCTATATTTTAACTGGAAAAGTTGGGGGTCGTCTTATACGCCCAGTCGTCTTATATGCCGGAAAATACGGTACATTTCGGATATACCGAATGTGAATTAAGACAAAACTTGTGTGAGTCAACTTTCTTCCTTCACGTCTCTCCTCAAAACCTAGCTTTCATGAAGAAGACATTACAACCTCTTTCTCCCTGAACCCCACTGTTGCCAAGCATAAGTAAAGTGAAATAAATATAACAAGCTGTATCTGCATTCCCGTTTCCACTGATTCCACCTCTCTCCCTTGTGTTGAATTTTAAAACCGTAAGCTCCTCGGGGCAACCACGGCCAGTTCTCTTACACTTCGTAAAGTGCCAAACGCCCATGCAGTTATGATGTTATATAACTAGCTAACTAACTCATAACAGCCGCGTATCCAGGATTTGGAAGACAGTAACTTTTGGCAAAGATTGGAGAGTCAGAATTTGTGGACATGCAAAGACCTGCTTTATTCAGCCTAGTGCTTGTTCCAATAGTTGCTTACAAGGAGGAATATGCACCTCACCTGGACTACCTCAGGAGAGAGAGAAAATGGCTGGGAATTATATATATTAATAAATATATATCCCTGAGTGCCATTTTACACATTCAAATTAACAGGAACCACTTGCTTCCCCAAGACAGAGAAGTCACTCCTCAAAGATGGAAAAGGGAAGCTTTCGGACTTTATAGCTACGGTAATAATAAGGGTGGTCACTTGATGGATAACACAAGGCTGTGGAGTTGGGGTTGTTGTTGTTTTGCCTTTGAAGGACTTTGCAGCCACCTTTCTCCATAACTTCTTCATCTGTGTTCTTTGCCCTTTGGTTACTGGCAAGTAATAAAAACTGCTGGCTTCCAAATGCCCTTATATATGTATGTGGCTGCAGCCACGGGGAGAGGAGAAACAAGTCACGAGACACCTTAAAGTCTTAACAAATTTATTTTGTCACAGCAACGTACTTTTCTGCGCTCTGCTGAAAACATTTATGTTTAAGCGAGCCTACCCAAATACCTAGAAAACATTTGAAATGTTTCAAAAAAAAAATTATCGATGAAATCATCAATTTTATCGATGACTTTATTATCTTTCGTAAGCAGCTCTGACATGTTTTCCCCACCCCTCACCATCAAGCAGTATATAAAATTGTATGTAATAAATATTCGGGCCACTTTGTCGGGTGCAGCTAAGCGAAAGCGGAATGGCGCGCCTTGTGCTCTGGTTTCGGGGGAAAGGCTTAGAAAAGCGACCGTTAAGTGGCGAGAGGATCGGAGCACCTTCACTCTGCGCTGCATAAAACCTATGCCAAGTGCGAAGGAAAGACACGGCGACTTAGGTCCCTCTAACTTCTATGAGGAGCGAGGCCATTCCTTCCTCTTTCCCGCCCTTCTCAGGCAGCGCAGTTTTCTTTTTCCCGCCTTTTCCCCTCCCCTCCCCCACGGCCGTTTAGCTTCGCTTCCCTCAGAAACTCCCTGCAGGGGATCGGCTCCGCCACCGAGCCTGAAACCTGTCAGGTGACTGAGATAACATGGAAATAAAAATAAAAAACCCTCCTTTGTTTTCGTCGCTTTTAAGAAGGCTGTGATTCTCTCCCGGACGCGAGCGCGTGAGGGGAAAGGCCGCGGACGGACCTTTGTACTCATCGTAGTCTATGCATATTATCCCTCAACCCCCCCCCCCGGTCCCGCGCTTCCTTTCGTGTCTTTTTTTTTGGCCTGAGGAGAATTAAAGCTCTGAGGGGACGGGGACGTGTCCCAGCCACCCCGGAACCCCCTTCCCCCCCCCTCAGTCACGGTGTGTGTGTTTTTGGTTTGTGTGTGGTATTAACGCCGCCCTCCTGCCTCGGAAGCTGCAGCCACAAGCGACGGTTTCCTGAGGTGGGGAGGAGGGTGGCGGCCTGTTGTTGCTCTGCGCTTGTCAGAGAAGGTAAACCGAGAGCTTCGGGGCACTTTCAAGGCTGCCATAGAATTGTAGAGTTGGAAGGGACCACAAGGGGTCATCTAGTCCAACCCGCCATGACAAGAATCTGTCATAGGCCCCGTAGAGAGGGCAGGGATTGCATAAACAGATTCATTACACGGCGGGGGACGTGATTTCTGTGCTGTCAGAGAAGCCCCTCCAACACCCAAGCAGCAGGTGCTCGGAGCGATTGTTATTACCCGCCTCAGGCCAATTACAGACATGACGAGCGACTCGCGTCTTCGCTAAAGGTGCGCCCATGTTGGCCGCTTGAGGCGGAAGCCCCAGCCTCAGAAAATCATCACCGTACTATTTGCTTAAAAGGCGGTTTCGCTGAAAAGCCCGTTTCAGCTGCCTGAGGTGAGGGCGGCCGACAGCCTCGCTCTTTCCCCAAAGGAGAGGGAGAAACGCGTCTCAGAAACCCGAAATGCTGCTTTTGGGCCGTTCAGTTTTATTATTTTCTATGTATTGGGGAAGAGGTTCCCTCGCTTCCCGTGCGCGTCGGGCCCGCGTCTCAGCATTCCCACGTGCAACAGTGTGTTCGACGCGGCCTCGGGGCGAGCTCCGCCCACGCGCCGCCCAGCCCGCTCCTTGAAAAGCGGGTCGCGCGCTCACGGCGCCGGTGGGCGGGGCTCCGGGCTGCCCTTTTACGCGCTTGCGCGCGACGCACTGGACGCCCTTTCCTTTTAGACTGAGCTGGTTGTGCTTGCGGCACCGCCGCGTGAGAGGGCCTGCCTGGGAAAGGTGATGCGCCGGGGGAGCGGGTGCGTCGCCGCGGGGGAGGCCGCCGGGAGAAGGGCTTTTCTCGGGAGGAGGGGGTCTCGCGTGGTCCAGGTGCATGCAAATGCCGCATGGTATCTGCACCATTTGCAAGGCAGGGAGGTGGCGGCGCCTTCGCACAGCCTTGCGCTCCAGGCGCGCTCATTCCCTCTCCTCCCATTCATTTGCCTACAGAGCTCGTTGACGAGCAAAAAAAAGAAAAGGTTCTGCGCGAGGCTTTGCATTATGCAATTGGAGAGGCTGGCCCTGGGAACTTGGGGGTGGGCGCTATCCCGTTTGCATTGTGACCCTAAAAGGGGTCCTTCGCTTAAAAGGGACCCTTCGCCTTCGCAAGTCCTTCCCCCCCCCCCTTTGTTAAAAATCTCTGCGCATTTCTTGCGCTGCGGTCGATCTCCTTGTAAGCTTGACTACGTGACATTGGTCGGCTTTGACCTTTTCTTCAGGCCGACCAGGGCTTGAGACGTCCCTTCTCCGCATAATGTGGGGTGGGGTGAAGTAAGGGCGGGCGGGAAAGATCTCCAGGCTAATGGGTTTGTTTGAGGCGGGGGGGGGGGCGTGGATGTAATTGTGGCCTGTGTGCTTTGTAGAGCAGAGTTGAAATCATGCTTCCCCACAGGAGGAGGAGGACATATTACTGGGATACCGAAGGGGAATAGGAAAAGCGCTAAAGAAGTCTTGGTGCGGGCGGGGGGATGTTTTACCGTTAACCAGTCGGAAGTATCCGGAGAAAACGTGGGACATGTATGCGCTGCTTATTGTGTAGCTGCGGGATCCTGTTACGGATAGGGGCCCTTTGGTGAACCTCCATGGGTTTTGACTGGGGAGGAGAGCTTTCCATGTGCTTGGAGCGCATGGCTCCGTATTTCCTGACCTTGAAGGGATAACTCTGGGGGCCCAGCATGCTGGGAAAGGAAGGGGTGAGGCAACAAGCCTGCCCATTGGCTGTTACTGCTTCTCCTTCGCGGCTTCTGCCCCAGCTTGCTTATATAAAGAATAACGATGGGTTATTACAGGAGGCTCATTTTTCTTGATATTTCTGGGCCCAAGGCCTTTTACTCATCTTCATTTAAATTCTTTGTTCTGCCCACTCATGTGCTTGTCTGCTGGTGCAGTATGACTTGCTGCTTTTCCATTAATTTTCCTCTTCCTGCCCAGTGCAGAGTTGTTGATGAAGGCTGCCTTGTTAGGCATAGGAGCATAGGAAACTGCCAAATACAGATGTAAACCCTTGGTTCATCTAGTTTACATTGACCAGCCATGGCTCTCCAGGATTTTGGACAGGAGATTCCCCCAAATCTAATTGAACCTGGAACCTTCTGCATGCAGAGCAGAAGCTCTACCAGCAAGCTTTATTTTGAGAACACTTCAAATGTATAGTGTGTATGCAGCCCAAGTTAAAAGGAGCTTCAGAAACAAATCTTGCTAGAAGAGCTTCTGTAGATTCTTGTGTCGCCACCCTAAAGTACATCCTTAGGACATGGTTTGTGTTGCTGTACAAATGTGGCAGACCCTTGCATCACAGATTAATTGTGCAGTCAGACCAGTTAAGAACATAGGAGATGGACAGGAAGTAGTTGCAATAGTTGAGTGTCTTTAAATGAATTCTACAGTGAGTTCCCACAGAATCTCACCACACATGTGGGGCAGAGATGTTTTGACCGTTCTGATGACTTTGTGGCAAGTGGCTGCTAATGCATTCTAAAACATTATTTAATTCAACAGGACTTAAGTATGCAAAATTAGGATTTTTCTGTTAAACAATTAAATAGTAATGGCAGCGTGATTGAGGTTGTCATGTTTCCCAGGATTTTTTTGCTGCATATAAATGTGAAGGTGAAGGGAGGTGACACTAACCTTTGATCAGCAGAGTGCTTAGCAGCGGCAGCCATTGAGCAGGAGTGGCAAATTGTTTTATTGTATTTCATCCTGCTCCTGGAACATCTGCCCTGGGGGCTTCCTAGGGCTAGTGCTAGTGCAGGGATACAAGGAGGCACTGAGGGGACAGCCTATAAGGGGTTGATCATCAGTGTGGGTGGCAGAGGGAGCTTTTATTTGTTTTATTAGATCGGGGGGGGGGGGGGACAGCCCAGGAAGGGAGGGGTGTTGGGCGGGGCCTCACTGTGAGAGGCGGGTTGGTTTCATATATGCACTCTTAACCACAAGAAACTTATCTCATGGCTTTAATGGGAGTCTGGGGTGAGAGGCTAAACTGAAGGTGATTGAAGCCATCTATTGCCGACAGAGTGCCTTCCAGAGAGGATTACTAAGAGGTGATTTTGAGCACTTTATAGTAAATGATCAAGCAGCTAGGAACCATCTGCACTTTACTTTTTAGCCTATATGAAAAAAAATCATGCACTTCACTAATTTTTATGGCATAGTACTGCCATGTGCTGCCTTCTGATTACTGTATATTGTAATATAGCTGCTTTGGAAACGTTTAGCATATCTATCTCTGGTTTATTATTTGCTTTAGCTAACGGATATCAATTGATATGCTTTAAGTATTTTATAATGAAATGTTACAATATCCCTGTTGCCAAAATGAATTATTTGGATTTTATATCACGTTTCGAAATGAATTAGCATTTAGATAGTTATAGTTACGATATATTGATTTGCATTTTGTTGTACTTGAGATATTTTATGCACTGTAGAAAGAAGCAGGCTAGAAATTGAAATAATAAATACATATTTTATAAATAAAAATGGGATGTATAGTCTGGTTGACAGTACAGTTACGCTAAACAGATGAATGCCTCCCATGTACATGAAAGGTCATGGTGAGGTGACTTGTTTTAGGACAGTTGCAACATGCAGTTTGTGCCACCTAGTCAGTGGTTTTGCTTTCTGGCACACCTTGGGCTCTGCCATTCATGGTGCCCTGCAGATACTGAAATGAAAACTTAGCCACCAATGGAAAGCCTTGGCAGTGAGCTGGTGACACACCTAGTGCTACTATAAACATTAGTTTGTGAAGTTATAGGTAGAGTATATTTATTACTTTTCTGCCTTGCCGGGAATGAAAATATGCTCTAAGAGTTCTAGAACTCTTGCTTTATTCATTGTGCTGAAGACTCCTTGACTGCTATAGTAGTGCAAGGTATGGTAAGATAAAATCAGGCCAAACTGGCTTGTTTGACTCCTTCATAAACTGTTAGAACAAACTGGTAATTCCAGCATATTGCAACTGCAGTGTTTCTGGCAATCCCAGGACCTACTCAAACAAGCTAAATAAGGCAGTGTGCTGAACCAGTTTGTGAGTGAAATACTGTAGGATGTTATTACTTTATGTTGAGAGTAGTTCCAGATACTGACTAGCTCAACTTCCTGTGGCAGAATATTAAGACAGTAGAGCACAAGTGCAATTAAAATATTAATTATGTGGTCCTCCACATGTTGTTGGACTCAACAGCCCCAGCCAGCCTGGACAGTTGTCAGGGATAATGGGAGTTGCTGTCCAACAATATCCAGAGGACTACAGGTTCTTCATCACTACTTTAGGTAGATGCTTGGAATGTGGATGCATAATAACTTAAAAGTTTAGCCTGAGCTTTGCCACTTCAGTAACCTGTTTCTGGTTTGGTGTTTAATGGAGCTGTGTGCTTGTTGATCCACTTCAGTAGCTGCAAGCATTTAACATCTACCTAATGGGGCCACTGGTGTAAAAGGTGATGCTGTGTACCTTAGGTAAAGGTAAAGGGACCCCTGACCATTAGGTCCAGTCGCGGACGACTCTGGGGTTGCGGCGCTCATCTCGCATTATTGGCCGAAGGAGCTGGCGTACAGCTTCCGGGTCATGTGGCCAGCATGACTAAGCCGCTTCTGGCGAACCAAAGCAGCACACGGAAACGGCGTTTACCTTCCCGCCGGAGCGGTACTTAGTTATCTACTTGCACTTTGACATGCTTTCGAACTGCTAGGTGGGCAGGAGCTGGGACCGAGCAACGGGAGCTCACCCCGTTGCAGGGATTCGAACCACCGACCTTCTGATCAGCAAGCCCTAGGCTCTGTGGTTTAACCCACCTCGCCACCTGGGTGCTGTATTCCACTCTTAAGTCAAAGTTTGAAAGGGACATATCAGTTGCCTCCTTCTGTGGAAGACTCATTGCTTTCTACAGAAAGGTGGAGTTCATTTGCTTGCTATCTAGTGCATAGCAGTTTACCCAGTTTTCCTCGAAGTGGTTATCTTCTCTGGCCAGGCTATGGGATCATTTGCTGATGTGTAATAGCCAGAGATAGACTGTGGCTAAGCTTGACTCCTGAGCCGCATGTAACTCCAAAGACAATACATACCGGTATGTATGCTTGGCACATTCTCACAACTGAGAGACTGGCCATTCTGCCATGTGTTGGGACTTCCGGGTGCTGCTTCTTGCTTGATGTGTTGGATACAGGATAAAGACATGCACCTTGCATCAATTCTGAAGGTGCACATGAACTTGTATTGCTGTTAGTTCAAACAAGTAAAATAGCTGCTGCCGAAAGCTTATACCTTATATATTTTGCCAAGAAAATAAGCTGTTTGAAAACACTATTCAGAACTGGTGCTGGCATTTAGAACTTTAGCGTCTACCTAAATATAAAATGTCAAGATCTGGGGAAGCTTGGAAAGTCTGTGTTCAGGGACTGATTGAAGATCAAAATCTTGTTGGGAGGATTGGAGGTAGTAAACTGTAATCTGAGCCACTTGATCCAACTGAATGAAGAGCTTGGCCTGATAAGGATAAATCCGTTTGGGTGTAGGTTTGAGTCTTTTTGCAGGTAAAAGAGCTTCAGTTTAGTTGTATGTGCATGCTGCCTTTCCGCAGTAGACCACCCAGAAAGTATTTCACAATAGGCATCAAAATACAGCATTGAAACATCCCATGTCACAACTACATTGTGTATTATTTATTATCTAATAAAAAAAAGCCAGATCAGCAACAATAGTTTATTACTTCTCTAGTCATGGTTGAGTTGAGAGGTTTTTCCTTTTTAGTGTGTCGGGTCTTATTGAGTTTTTACTATTTTTTGTTGGGAGCTGCCCAGAGTTACTGGGGCAACTACAGCTGCAGTTGTTGCCCACCAAGAAAATTGCCATGCAAAAGCATAGCAGTGGCATGCGGGATAAAGTAGCTGTGAATTGCTGAACACCAGCAAAAGATTACTAGTTAGGGCTTCTGTGAAGATTTTTCATCCTTAAGCTTCCCTTTCCACCCCTAAAATAACTCTTTTTTTCTTCTTTTTCTTTTTTCCTCTTCCTTCTTTTTTTTACATTGTTTCATTTATTATCTTCCGCACCTAGAGGAGATAAAGAAATGAAGAAAAAAAGAAAAAGAGAGAAAAAAGGGGGGGTTCCTCACCCCTAAAATAACTCAGTGAAATTTGCACATAGACTTGGCACTTCAGGACAAGCTTACATAGGAACTCTAAACAATTGTAACAGTTTCTAAATGTAGATGTGTTAAAGGTCATCTACTCTGTATGTGACAGGTGAAGCCTGTCACAAAAAAGTCCTTGAAAGTAGCGGGGCATGGCTGCAGAACTGAGCTACTTGGGACGGAAATTTTATCCTGTCATGTGAATTATACTTGTTATATATAGATAGATGATGTATATATTACTAATTTTCCCAAACCAACAAAAAATAAAAACAACAATACGTATTCAAACATAAAGAAAAAGAAGAGTTGACTTCCCCTTAGTCCCTTCCCTGGTTCCATTGCTTATCATCATACAGCATGTCCATTTTTAAATTAAAAAGTGATTGAAATTACTTAATTGTCCATTCAGTAAAAGGGACGCGGGTGGTGCTGTGGTCTAAATCACTGAGCCTCTTGGGCTTGCCGATCAGAAGGTTGGCGGTTCGAATCCCTGCTACGGGGTGAGCTCCCATTGCTCTGTCCCAGCTTCTGCCAACCTAGCAGTTCGAAAGCATGCCAAAAAGTGCAAGTAGATAAATAGGCACCACTCTGACAGGAAGGTAAACGGCATTTCCGTGCGCTGCTCTGGTTTCGGTGTTCCGATGTGCCAGAAGCGGCTTAGTCATGCTGGCCACATGACCCGGAAAACTGCGGACAAACACCGGCTCCCTCGGCCTGTAAAGCAAGATGAGCACCGCAACCCCAGAGTCGTTCACGACTGGACTTAACTGTCAGGGGTCCTTTTAATGTCCTTACAAGTATTTGAATTAGACTTGTAATTAATTCCCAAGTTGCATCTTGTTTACAAAAGGTGCAGCTTTTAAGTTGAGATGGCACTGTTGCATGGTTTCAATAGTTGCTTGGTGTCCTGTGGCATCTCTGGTAATGGGTGCTAGCTAGGGCCACTGCTTGTGGCAGCTGCCAGCGTGTCCTCTTTCTGCAGGAAGAGCAGCACTGACAATGGGTAACAGGAGGTAAGTGAGCCAGGTAGCCATGTTGGAAAGCTACCTACTACCGGTAGCTGGTGTTTATAAATGCCATTTCCTAAAACTATCTGGCTCAATAAAGATAGAGTGCAGTGCACCTGTGTATCAAAGTGTTGCAGATAATCTGTCCACGTGGTTGTAGAGGCCTCTAGTGGTGACTGCAGCTTTTAGTTTTGATGGGAATAACTGGTGCCTTATACATGTGGCTTTTACTGTCCTAATGAAGACCTTGCTTTGCTAAAATGTCTTCAAACATCTGTCTTTCAGTTAAGTACCTGAAGGAGTGACCAGCTATGGATCATGCTCGGAAAGCAATATTTAACATGGTAAGGATGATCAAACTGCATTATCAGGTTTACTCAAATAATAAAAATTTCCTGGCCAAAACCTTGATGCACCACTTAGTCCCTGTCTTTACATGTAGCTTGGTCTGCAAAAGCTGTTGCAGCATGCAGAATTGGACCTGAATGGCACTCTTAATTATGGAAATGCTGTTCTGGCCTCCCAGGTGGTGCTAAGCTGTAGTTCCCATCATTCCTGATGATTGGCCATGCAGGCTGGAGATAATGGGGACAGGAGGGCCACTGGCTATCTACCCCACTTTGTCATAAAGAACTGTAGATAGCCAGTTGTTCAATGGAAACAAATATTTGTGTCTGTACGTGCCTGAAGTAGCTCCTCAACTGCTGATCTAGATCTAGTCCTCCCATGTAGATTGGTCCTTAGCCCTATAGGCGCATGGATTAATTATGACCACAGTTATGAATGAGCAGGGTCATGTTTATGTACCAGTAAATGCCTTGGACTGATTGTCATGTTTGTTAATCTCATAAGCCCAGATAGGTTTATGTTCTGCAGCATCTAACTTGAGAACCGAAAATACTGCATGCTGCCCTACCCCAATTTTATTTTTAAGCCAAATATGTGAGACCTTGCTTTGGATGTCATGTTGTTTTATATATTTCTGCCTCCTTTCCTTGATTCAGTCAAGATATACAGTAGGGAAAGAACAGCCAAACTTACTTTTCCTATTCATATGTACTGGATTTTATTCCAATCTGATATTCCAATTATTACAAATAATTTGCAGCAATGCTATTATATTAGCAGACTGCAGCAAAAGCAATCTTGAAAGATTAACAAACTTGTTATGGCATAATTTTTTTGTGAACTACATTCTTTTTCATCAGATACTTCTGATGAAGTCAACCACAGCCTGCAAACTCTTAGGCCATAATAAATGTGTTAGATTTTAAAGTGCCATAAAGCTGTTTTACACTCTGAAGTTCTAATGGGGTGAGTGGAATTAAAGGCGCCTCGGTGTTATCAGTATCAACAAATAAGCTTGCCTTTTTGGTGTCTTTAACATTAGCACTTCATTCATCTCTGATTAATTCTTTTTTCTATCTAGTTTGGAGGAGAGCCCCTCTCATACACCCGCTTCAGTCTGTCTCGACAGCCAGATGGAGACAACAGTCATGTGGAAATGAAACTGTCTGCTGAAGATGAGGAAGGTATTGAAAATGGAGGAATTGACCATCTTCATACCCGACCAATAAAACCAAGGAACAACAATCGACACCTCTGCTGCGTACTTACTGGGGCAGCTCTCCTTTTCCTTATAGGTAAGATGAATAGGTGAGAAGTACAGAGAAATTTGTTCTTTTTTGTATCTTCCGAGGCACACTGAATAATGCATTCCCTCCGGTAGGCACAATTCAGCAGTGTTTCCTAGAAATAAACTTGGTGTATTAAAAGTTAAAATGGTGCCACATGGTTCTTAGATCTTCTAGGAAGGCTTTACTTATGGGCATATACAGTAGTATCTGCATTACAGGAAAATAAAGAAAAAATGATACAACAATGGTATCAAACCACAGGAATATTCATAGACTTTAAAACACCCACCTTGATCTCTGCTGGAATTGTAAAAAAAGTAAGAGGGGAATTTTGTCCATTGGTGGTGCTCCTGTGATCATGCTAGAAGTTCCTCAGAATTTTGAATTTCTTGCTTTTGCATATGTAAAGCCAGCAATCTATTCATCAACTATTTAAATTTTACAAAGTCTGGAATGCTATACAGTGGTACCTTAGTTTTCAAACTTAATCCTTTCCAGAAGTCCATTCCAAAAGCAAGGTGCGCTTTCCCACAGAAAGTAATGCAAAATGGATTAATCTGTTCCAGACTTTTAAAAACAACCCCTAAAACAGCAATTTAACATGATTTTTTCTATTTAACGAGACCAGTGATCCATAAAATGAAAGCAATAAACAATGTACTGCAGTCACACAATCAGTAGCTGAACTGGGTTCCGCACAATCACACACAAAAGAGCAACAAAAGGCAAAATAAAAAGCAAAAACAGACAGACCTCAGCATAACACTCAAAATAGAGCACGTTTGACTTCTGAAAAGTTCGCAAACTGGAACACTTCCGGGTTTGCAGTGTTTGGGTTCCAAGTTGTTTGAATACCAAGGTACCACTGTATTTGTGGTTTGCATATTGCATTTTATTTTGTATTGGTTTTTGATTTGTAAACCACTTTGAGGTGTTGTTTTTTAAGAAAGGTGGTATATAAACAAAGTTCAATGAATAATTCTACACAAACAGGATTCCTAATTGGCTACCTGAGTTTCCGTGGAAGGATACAGGCAATGAAAAAATGTGAAGATGGTGTTGAACCATGTCATGGCTATCAATGTACACCCGAAGATGACACACCTGAACCTGAGGAACCAGAACCTGTGCTATACTGGGGTGACCTCAAAAGCAAGTTGTCAAACAGGCTGCGCTTTGCAAGATTCAGTGATAAAATCGGGTAAACTTTAGAAACCTATTCAAAAATCCTTTCTAAAAGAGCATTTCAGTAGACTCAAAATAATGGCTGGCTGCAATGCTTGGCTTCTGGAAACATAACTTGACTGGAATACCTCTATGTTCAGGTCAGTCTCTTCTGTTGCTGGCAGTCCAGAAGATGAGAACCTTGCCAATAGCATTCATCAAGAGTTTGAGAAAGTCAAGTTGGATAAAGTCTGGAATGATGAGCACTACGTCAGGCTTCAGGACCCCCCAGGGTATGTGCTTCTTCAGTTCTTCAATATCAGAGCTCTTCTGGTCAGTCTCAAACATAAGAGCTGATTCTATATGAAGCTGTCAACAAGGTGTCTGCAGTATAATTTGGTTGGCAGATCTTCTGAGAATTAACCCAATGTGGAAAGCCAAAATACAGGACATGAATATTCACATATTAGAAAAGGAGAACAGACTTCCTGTCTAGTAAGGTCCAGGTTCAAATTGATCTTAAGGTTGTGATTTCTGCTGTTGTCCTCCTGGTCCTAGGGTAGTGGTCACAGGGTTAGCCGTAACCAGTAAAAGCTAGCACAGGCTTGCATTTCAAAGCTCCCCAAAGACTCATAGTTAGATGGTCCAGGATATGTGCAGCCCTTAGTCGTGTAACTGGGACTAAAAACATTTTAAAATTCTGTGTTAACGCTCTGATTGACTGCTGTTATTCTTCTTAGATCTTCGAATGTAGTTTCCCTGGAAAATCCAAGTGAAGATGTGGAGAGTCCTCCAGCTTATGTAGCATACAGTGAAAGTGCAGCGGTTTCTGTAAGTAGGCTTGGCTTGTTAGGTACCTGAAGTTCTGCTTCCAACATAGTGGCATGCTAGTTTGTACATTAAGTAAAACTTGCTTTGGCCAGTAAGCTGATTTGTGATGGTCTAGACCAGGCACCCTCAACCTTCAGCCCTCCATGTTTTGGACTACAATTCCCATCATCCCCTGACCACTGGTCCTGTTACCTAGGGATCATGGGAGTTGTAGGCTAAAACATCTGGAGGGCCGCAGGTTGGGGGTACCTGGTCTAGACCCATGGCTCCCAACGTGGGGCACATGCCCTACAGAGGGCTAATTTGATTTTTAAGGAGGGCCATTCGAGAATGAGTTATTAACAGTTAATGGCCTTTTAGGCTTCCTCCACATGAACTGTTCACTTTTTGAGTAATAAGAATTATATGTCATGGGGCGGGGATCAGGATTTTAGAGATGCTTAGGTGGGGCATGGCCAAAAAAACGGTTTGGGAACCACTGGTCTAGACTTAACTCAGTGTGTTACCTGGAAACAAAACTTCATCTTTAATGCCACCTATATAAGTCAATGGGCATGTGTAGCATGTAAAACACTAGTCCTAACTGTCCCATCCCTTCTGGATACAGTCAAGGAAGGTCTCCAGGCCTTAGGAAATATTTCAAGCACACTGTTACTCTTTCTGTTGGGCCAGGGGTTGGACCTTATGCTCTGCTTAGACAGTTGGTATGGCTACATTTTCTCAGTCATGCTGCCTGAGATGCTTTAAGATCTCTGGGGATGAAACAGAAACTGTTCTGCATCATAGCTCAGGAAGGTCTCTCGTGAAATTTTGTGGTCTGCTTGAAAGGAGATGCAGCAAGATTAGTTTGTCGCTTAATTGCTCTTTTATAGGGAAAACCTGTTTATGCCAACTATGGGCGCAATGAAGACTTCTATCAACTGCTGCAGAGAAATGTCAACTTAACTGGAACAGTGATCCTTATGAGAGCTGGAGAAATTGCTTTTTCTGAAAAAGTAAGTTTTCTGCTTTTAAGACAGGACCAGTAAAGAAAGGAAGTTGTAGGGAGCCTGTGGTGGCTCTTCCAGTTCCCTGTTCAACTCCCATCTCTTTTGCATGTGTCACGAATGCTCAGGACTCACTAGCTGGCACTGTCTCCAGAATGGACATGCAACAGACACCATCCCCTGAGCCAAATTGAACTCTATGATCTACCTGGTGCTTCCCAGGTCGTTCTTGTGCTCTGCAAAAAAAGTCTGGTCACTACTTGATAAAAGCATATGTGCCAATATGACTGAATGGACAGAAGCACAGAAAAATGACTACATGGTGGGCTGTAGAGCTTTTATAGATACTGGGCAATGGTCACAGTGGAATGGCTCTACTAATTGACCAGTTCAATTTAATATTTTGCTGTTTTCTTTGGCACAAACCTGCTAGTAAATATGCTAAACGCCTCCTCCTAGGTGGCAAATGCCAAGAAGATGGGTGCTTTAGGAGTCTTGATATACCCAGATCCAGCTGACTATAGGGACCTTGGAGAGAACACTCCCCTATTTGGACACGTGAGTGGTTTCCTATACCTCCTTGGGTGAATGTGGGTGCCTCTTCTGCAGGCCTCCTGGATGGATTCTGGAGCCTGCAAATGAAAGACAAATAGCTTCCTCGAGCAAACAGAGGCATAATCCCACCCTTTTAACTTGTGAATGCCCTGAAATAGACCTGTTTGAACTGCTTTTTGGTCTCCATTTTTCATATAATTCTTGGATTTTACCTTGGCAGGCTCACCTTGGGACAGGAGACCCTTTTACTCCTGGATTTCCATCTTTCAACCATACTCAGTTTCCCCCAGTTGAATCCTCAGGCCTCCCACGCATTCCAGTACAAACCATTTCAAGGTCTGCTGCAAGAAAAATATTCAGGTAAACATACTCTCCCCTCCCCTCCAGTTGAGCTAATGATAGAGTCGGTACCCTTTCTCAAGAGCCACTGTTACCAGATTTAAGGATGGTTTGCAGTTTTTAAAAACCCAAATCAGAGCAGCCAAAAAAAAAAACCACCCTCAGATGGAAGTTTACTGGATTAAAGCTGCTGTAATGCTTGGCAAAAATGTGTTTGCCTGGCACCTGAATGATAGCAATGCCACATATTCCTGGCTAGGAATTCCTACAACATAGCAGCATTTTGGGGAGAGGGACAACCTTCTTCCTGACAAGTTACTCCTTGCACTCTGCTAGGCAGAAGCTGTAATGCTCTATAGCTGGTTGGAAGTAGGTGCCTCCCTATAGTCCAAAGCTGCTGACTGTGATGTGAGGAAGTTTTGTGCTTTCTAGGACTATCTCTAGTTATTTCTACCAGTAGAAATAAACAGTATGTTAGGCCCAGTAAAGCTGCTTGCTGAATTCCTTTTGTGATTTAAATCACAGAGTCCGGAATTTGGTTATTAGGACTGTATTTTCAGGAGGACCTTGGTAGGAGGGCGCTGTGTGCTTCCAATAACTAGTTTTCTCTCTTTTCAGCTCTATGAATGGGCCGGACTGTCCAGATTCATGGAAAGGAAATCTGCTTCGTTACAAGCTTTGGTCAGATTCTCATGGAAGAAATGTGATGCTGCGGGTGAACAATAAGCTTGTGGAAAAGAAAATCCTAAACATCTTCGGTGTGATCAAAGGCTTTGAGGAACAAGGTAAAAGTTTTGCCAATCTGTTGCAGATGTAAAAGGGAAGGATTGGTGTCCCTTAGTTCATTTCTTACCTTTTCGCGATTCAGATCTCCTTCATGGCATTGAAAGGGACCTTGATGGGCATTCGGCCCACTCCCTACTCTGCAAATGTTCTACAGAGATGCTGTGTGGGCAGCATGCCAAATTGCTTTCCCAGCCTGTGTTCAATAACAGAGCACGTTCCAGACTCACAGGATGATGATACCTGTAATGGAAATACTGCAAGATGACTAACATGAAGCAGCCTAGCAAGATGATCCATTGAATGCATTATCCCTGTTTGGTAGTGAAATAACTGACTAAGAAACACTGAAATGCATCCACACGTTGCAGTTTGGTGCTGCTGAGCAGAAGAAGGCCGAGCTGCATAATATACTAGCATAAAGGCATAGGCAAGTCCCCAAGTCTTCCGCTGAATTAGTTGCAAGGCACTTGTGTGTACCATAACAGTGTGTGTTAAGCATACCCTTAGAGCCTCTATCAGAATCGCAGGATGGAGAACTAACAGTTGAGCCCTGTCTTGCAGATCGGTATGTAGTCATTGGAGCCCAGCGTGATTCCTGGGGGTCTGGAGTCGTAAAGGCTGGTGTAGGAACCAACCTGCTTCTACAGCTTGCCAAAACACTCTCTGACATCGTGAAAATTGGTAAGGAGATTGGCACTGTGCGTCTACAAAAGGGATTCTTCAGCATGAATATAGAGCTGGATACAGTAGCTGTCCCCTCTCCTCTTTGCAGATGGGTACAAGCCTCGCCGGAGTATTGTATTTGCCAGTTGGAGTGCTGGAGCCTTTGGAGCTGTTGGTGCCACAGAATGGCTAGAGGTAAGTTCGGCTCCAATGTATTGGTCAGTTCAGAGCAGCCAAATTATGCAAATAGCTAATTGCTGCTGTTTCCTTACTCCCTTCAGAGCTATTCCTCATCTCTCCACATGAAGGCGGTTGCATATATCAACTTGGATGCAGCAGTTTCGGGTAATTGTCATTAAAGATTGCATGTGATAGAGGGCATTCCCTGTAAATTTAATACTGTAAATGTGATTTGATGATTAAGTTGGATAATATAAACTGGATAAATGTGTACAACAGATTTGTCCAAAACAATCTTAAGAAGGGTGAGTGTGTTGGCGTTACACATAAAAAATAAACAATCCTGGTCATTTTCTAGACCAGATTGGAGCAAAAGACTGAAGGCACTAAACTCTTGGTTTCTTTTGCTCATTGGACTAAAAATGCACTTTCAGGTTAAACTTCCCTTGGAGATCTTTGCCACTTTGATTTACTGATATTCAGCCACTTGGGGTGGGGGCTGTGGCCTTTAACTCTTCCCTAGAACTAACTCCCATAAGAGCCTAAGAAGAGTCTGCTGGATCAGGCCAGTGTCCCATCTAATCCAGCATCCTGTTCTTGCATTTTCTCCCATGTAGAGAAAATTCAGGGGGGAAAGACATTGGAAGTTGTAAGATGAAAACCTACCGTACAAATGCTCCTGCTACAACCTCATTATTATGGGAGCATCATGCAAAATCTTATGGGACATGAAGCTTGTCCCTTACAGTCACATCAGTTGCACCCTCCTTACTTCCTTGAGGTATTAGTTGAGAAGCATTTAGTGTCCTTGTTTCTTAGTTTTTTGCAAAAAGGAAAAAACTCAGCTTCCTTGCACCTGAGGTGTGTAACTAGTGCTTGCAAGTAAACACCACCTCTCCACCCCAAAGGCTGATAATGATGATGTACTTTGTTGAAATTAAAATGGAAGTGAAGATGTATAGCCACAGTCCATAGTTGCACTGCAGATCATCAGTCCATCTCAGTAGGCCTTGAACTAATGCTTTTAAATTGTACCCCACAGGCTCGAGTGACTTCAGGTTCTCTGCCAGCCCCATGTTGAAAAGGTTGTTGGAAGAAGCAGTCTCAGGAGTGAGTATCGTCTCTTGAAAGTTGCAGGCAGTGACCTGGAGAAGCTGAACCATAAACTTGGTACTGGGGCCATGTTCTGTTCCCCCGCACAGGGGGTCTTGATCAAAAGCTCGAGAAACACTCCACAGCCATATGTATGAGTCTTGCTACCTCAAGCTCTTTGATGGCAAAAGTGGCTGGGAATACCTGTTGACAGCAAAGCATCCTTCAGAATTTTGCAGAACACTAGAGTCTTTAGACGAAGGGATGGAAAACTGTACTTTATCTGGGGAAGGTTTTACTGAAATGTGCATCTTTTATTCACTTTTAGATTACTGTGTCGTCAACTGATCTTCGTTCCACTTTGGCCAGAAAAGAGTAAGCATAATTACAGAAGGGTGTCTGGAGTGGGAAATCCTTTTGGTCCTGATAGTATAAAGACCTGTAGTAGCTGCTCTGTTCCATCCGCAGCAGATGGGCATTGGTTTTGCTTCTTCTGCCCATCTCTAAGGCTGCCTTGAGATCTGGCATAAAAAAAGATGTCAGTTTAAATCATCAGAACATTGGTCTTACCTTGCCAGTGCTTTTTCTTGGGTAACAGCTGGCATAAAAAAAGATGTCAGTTTAAATCATCAGAACATTGGTCTTACCTTGCCAGTGCTTTTTCTTGGGTAACAGAGCAGGCACCTGACAATGACTTGGTTGTTGAATGTTTGGTGCTTGTACATTACGGCTCCCGAACGCTTGAAACCTGGAAGTGAATGTTCCAGTTTTTGAACTTTTTTTGGAAGCTGAACATCCAATGGGGCTTCCACAATTGTTTCCGGCGGGCCTGCGCAATCGGAAGCCGTGCCTTGGTTTCCAGACATTTTGGAAGTCAAACGGACTTCCGGGACGCATTCTGTTCAAAAACCAAGGTCTGACTGCACAAACTTTGCAACCCAAAAAGCGAGAAATATGCTCTCTTACCAAGAGCTAGAAATGTGCTCTCAGCAAAAGCTGAACTGTGTGCCACGTGCATCATTCTGTGGTGCTTCCTGAGAATCGGAGCATAGGCACTGCCATGTGTACCTTGCAGTGACCTTGGGATTCTGTTTAGCTTTTCTAACCTCTGTTGAAGTATGAGACTCTTCGATGCTGAGCACAGCAGCTGAAAACGTCTCCTTTTGCAGGGTCCCGTTTCGTATTGATGATGCAGCCTTTCCTTTTCTGTCCTACTCGGGGATACCATCTATTTCATTCCACTTCTGTGATGTAAGTTGGTTAATGCTGTTCTGTTTTCCTGCCCCAAGCTCATCTATGTGCTACCTCTTGAAAATTATCTGATAGGCACAGCAGGGCACAATACCTACTCTTGGGAGAATTTGACTGGAGCAGTCAATTATGCAGAAGGCCCATTCAGATTTTAAAATGTAAGCCAAATCATGGAAGCAGGTTGCAACCACCTCCTGAATTTGACCCTTCACTGGCTTCACCCACCCTGAGGAATTAGGAAGAAAAATCATTGTTCGGTACTTTGTGACACGTCTTTGGACCTAATAAAAATATCCCGCCCCCGCAGCTTTTCTTTAACTTCTAATTGACAAGAACCTGCAATTTTCTGTCTTCTGAATGTGGAAGACTTGCTAGGACAATGTGAAGTATTTCAAATGGATGAGAGAAACCATTTGGGAAGTGTGGAGCACCGGACAAAGAATCTTACTCTGTTTACTTCTTGCAGAATGGGAAAGAGTATCCCTTCCTTGACACCCAATTAGACAATCTGGACAACCTGTTCAGGCGTTTCAGCTCCCCTGCTGCACTGGAAAGTACAATCCGCAAAGCAGCTGAAATTGCTGGTCGTATAGCTCTGAGGATGACGCATGACCACGAACTGTACCTGGACTACGAGAGCTACAATAACAAGCTGCGTGACTTTATAGGGAAGATAGTTCCATACCGGAAAGAGATGCAGGTAGTGCAAAATACCAAGAGGTGCTGGGGAAGTGGGGCTTTGTTTCAGGTTTGCATTGGAGTGCCTGGTCTTGCAGCAGCACTTGTGGTGTTCACAGTGGTTTCTTGCAGTGTAAATGCTTCTGGCACTGGGTAGGGTTAATGGAGACAAATGCCTATAGGGATAGATGTTCATCTATAGTGGATCAGTGGGGACCACCAACAGTAGGTTGCATTGTGTACTTATTTGGGCCCTAACAGAAGAGCTGCTATTCAGGCCTCCAGCCTGGATTAAGGCCCTTGTAGTGTTCAGCACAGGAGGGGAGGATTCCTAAAGGAGCATAAGGGAGAACATTGTTCTTTTACCACCCATTTAAAATATTACATAAAAGACTTGCCTACTGTCTTTGCTTGCAGAATATGGGCTTGGGTCAACAGTGGCTGATGGTTGCCCGTGGAGACTTCAACCGAGCCACAAGCACCCTGAGACAAGATATCAGAAACACCGACCTCACCAACAAAGCTGCTTGTCGTGCTTTGAATGACAGGATCATGAAAGTGAGTTGTTTCCCTTCCTCCCCAAAGGCGTGAGAATCTTAAGGGAGCCTTTTCTGAGAGATTTTGTAAACCCTGGTGGAGTGAATAGCAGAAGAACCTGATGACCTGTTGGAATCTGATCAATCCCCTGTGCAAATTACAACGACAAGGCTAAGAGCCCGAATCCATGATAACCATAAGCTAGGAGTAGTCAACTCAGTACATGGTCCCTCTGGTCTAATCAGCTAGTAGTCTAGAATCCATAAATATTGGTCATCTTTCTTTACTATGTTGTAGAATGTAGGTAGAAATATAGATATATAAAAGAACACAAATTGTCACTGTTGGTTTGCCTAAGAAGGTAGATTTCCAGGGGGGCACTGAGTAAAATTTTTTTCTGAAAAGGAGATGGTAGGCCAAATGTTGGGAACCTCTGTGTTAGTGGATCTGTGCATATGCATCTTCTTCAAAGACCAGAAGAACTGTCTAGAGCAGATAGTAGTGTTTAGCTTTGTCTTGTGTCTAGAGACAAACACTTTGAACTGTGTGGGAGAGGAGTTTTTCCCTTACCCAGGGACTCTGGAAAAAGCTGCTCTGCTGAAAGAAGGAAACGTCTGAAGACTCTGCTGGGGCTCCGCATACTCTGCTGGTTTCCACAAGTCACCAGCAATTCAGAGGGTGTTTCCACCTGTCAGGGTTGCCTAATCCCAGAGCTCTTTTTCACTTGTGCTTCTCTCTCTCTCCTCTTAAGGTGGAGTACAACTTCCTCTCCCCGTACGTCTCTCCAAAAGACACTCCTCTCCGGCACATCTTCTTTGGTTATGGCTCCCATACTCTCCAGGTGATGCTGGACCACTTGGGTCTCTTGAAGACAAACAGGAGCGCCTTCAATGAAGATGTGTTCAAGAACCAGCTTGCTCTGGCAACCTGGACAATCCAGAGTGCTGCTAATGCCCTTTCTGGTGACATCTGGAACACAGACAATGAGTTCTGAGAAAGTTGAAAGCTAAAATTCTGAAGTACAGCAACAGGGAACCCCTTCCTTTTCAACCAGTAGCACATAACAAAGTCCCCTTAGGCCTTCAGAGGATTTTTAGTTGTCCAGGCTGAAACTTGAGCAATTCCAAGCAAGTTAAAATGTCCTGACCCAGAGAACATAGATATATGTAGATTCACCTTTTAAAATGTGCTGGCCTCTCTAACCCAAAATTTGAGAGGGCTGGTCTTGGGTTGAGTAAAGCATTTCTTCCAAGGGATGCACAAAGCAACCACAGCATTGAACTCATAAGAATTGTAAGGGATCTTGGATTCTTATGAATTCAACCTGACCTCCCAGACTCTTCTAAAGCAAAGTTGCCGTGTGACTTGTGAGCCTAAAAGCTCCCATGTCTTTAATCCTATTAGGAAGTATCTCCCCTGGGCACAGAAGCTCTTCCATAGACCCCTTGGCCTCTGGGATACAGCCAATACACCTTGACATAAGATCTGTCTAGCAAGGAATGAAAATGAAACCTTTCGCCTTCCCAATAGGAATTGAGAGAGTCCCAGGTGAAACTCCTGTGACTTGCTCCTTTCCGTGCTAAGGAAGGCCAAGCCAAAGAAATGAAGGCTATAGTACCTTGAGTGGTCCTGTGGTACTATTTTAAAACTAAAATGATAACCGTTCCTCCTACGAGGAGACTGGTTGTACTCAAGCCCTTGCTGTGAGGCCTTTTTCAGTAAGCGAGAAGTCTCTTGGCCTAGTCTTAACTTGCAGCATTTGTTTGAGAGACTGACTCTGCAGACTTGGTATCGAGGTATTTATTTATTTATTTATCAGTGGCAGTGTTCACTATAAATGGTATTTGTTTTTTCTACAGAATATAATTATCGGAAGCAGTGACTTCCATAATTATGACAGTTATACTGTCGTTTTTGATAAAGCAGCATCTGCTAGTACAATCCAACCATGATAACTGGAATTTTTGCCACCAAGCCTTCAGTGGCCTGCAACAGCACCATCCCTTTGGAAGATTATTTGGGATTCCGGGGGGGGTGGGGGGTAGGGACTTTTGTTTCATCTCTTGGAGCATGCAGTCCAAGCAGGTGAAGGGAAATCCCAGGAAGTGTTACTCTTGCTTTTCACTCTCAGAAGTTAGAGCGAAAGCTGTGAGATGCACCTTCCGCCTGACCCTTTCAATGAAAAGCTTTTGACTGGGTGCAACCAGTATGAGATGGGGATTTCCTTGTGCTTCAGTAGATCTGGAGCCCCATCATTTGGGCTTTCCATCAGTCCTCTGACTCCTGGTTGTGTTTAGGCTGATGCAAACCATTGCAGGCTTGTGTTGAGCTGTGCTTGAATCCAACAGCAGCTCTTGTGCGAAACTTCCAGCACTGCGATGTATCATGAGAACTTGGGTCACATTATCGGGAGCAGTGTCTCCCATAATGTTAAAGAACAAGGTAGTTTTTGCCTACCACAGTGTTATATCGGAGGCAGTGACCTCCATATGTTGCACTAAGGGTGTCTTAATTATCGGGGACAGTGTTTCCCATAATTTTTTTGTAAATGCTCACCATGCAATAACACCTGCAGAGCATGATCGTTAGTATCTAACATGTATATTCAAACATCTGCAACTGTCTGTCTTTGTCTGGTCTCACTTTGTGCTGGATGCAATAACTACTTTAGTGGCTCTTGCCACACTGTGAGCAAGGCCAGGGTAGTAATCGGCTGCCACAACTAGTTTTATATTGCTGAGAACCTTGGAGACGACTGAGCAGTGGGCTTTTGCTGACTCTTGGTGAAGCCTGACCCTTCTTTCTCTTCTTTTTTGCTCAAATCTACTTCTAAGACTTCAAGAAATGGCTGGATGAATGTATATATGAGTTGCTTATGGCTATAAAGAAATTTGTGTTAAAATGTGGGTGTCAGTTGGGAATGCTTCAAGAGCTTGAGTGGATGATTCTGATCAGTTGCCTGCACTGAAATAACTGAATCTACTGTGATTGTTGCACTTCACTTTTTTTTTTTACTTGGCTTCTGGTACAAAAATCTGGTACAAACATCTGTGGGAACATCCCTTTAGATATTCCTCAACAGAAACAAGTTGCGTATTCTGGCTCTCCAAAAACTCAGGCTGATAAAGATGTTTTCCATACTATTCATAAGTGCTGCTTTTAAGGCTCTTTGCTTAAATGAGCAGCTTCCGCACACTGGGATTTCATGGTTTGTGCTGCTGAAAGCTTGATGAGCTAGGCACAAGGATGGAAAGTCATGTGTTCTTGTAATATCTCTTCCATGTTGTAATTCTGTTTACCCCAACTTTACCCAACTTGGTAGTGCCTGCCGCTCCAGGGACTCATGGGGATTGTAGTTTAAAAACAGCTGGAGGGCACCACCAGGTTGGTTAAAGCTGGTGTAGATAAAGTCAATTACATTTCAAACCTTTTGTGTGTGAGTGAAAAAAATCTAGTTTGGTAATTTCCCATGCGTGGTTTTCTTCCCTCCATTTCATGAGGCCTGTGAATGCCGGGTCATCAAAGTAGTGGTGGTCTTCCCATAGCGCTGCATGCATCTTGGTTGGGTAATAAAGCGTAGACATAGTTACTGAAAAAAAATTGAACTGAATCTCAAATATATAAGCTTTGTGTATCTCTGAAATTTGTGTTTTGTGCTGTTGTGCTATGAGATTATTTAGAGTTGGGGGTTGTAATCTTGGTGTTATGGCTGATGAGAACTGCAAGACTTGACTGTCAATAAAGAACAAGGAAGACTTGACTGTGAAGTGGTTTATTAAGCTATGTTAGTGGACATGCAGGTTCCTAAAGGTAAAGGGACCCCTGACCATTAGGTCCAGTCGTGTCTGACTCTGGGGTTGCAGCGCTCATCTCGCTTTATTGGCCGAGAGCCAGCGTACAGCTTCCAGGTCATGTGGCCAGCATGACTAAGCCGCTTCTGGCGAACCAGAGCAGCGCACGGAAACGCCGTTTACCTTCCCGCCAGAGCGGTTCCTATTTATCTACTTGCACTTTGACGTGCTTTCGAACTGCTAGGTTGGCAGGAGCTGGGACCGAGCAACGGGAGCTCACCCCGTCGCAGGGATTCGAACCGCCGACCTTCTGATCAGCAAGCCCTAGGCTCTGTGGTTTAACCCACAGCGCCACCTGGGTTCCTAGGAAGCTGCTAATTACCGGCTTGTTCTATGGCCTGCCCAGAAATAAAAAGTGCAGACCACATTTTGAGTGTGCTTGAGATCCCTATCAGTTAAGTTAGTTTGATTAGGAGTTTCCTGTCTAGCCCAAACTGTACTAATGTCAGAAGCATTGTGAACCTGAGAATGCCATTTCAAAGCCAATTCAGTTCCATTTTTATCCGAGTAGAGTCCACGTATGAAAAGGCGTAACCTCACTGCATGTTACAAACTTGCATGTACAAGCCATACCAACTCCATTACGTAAAGGCCAATCGTCAGGGGCTCATCCTTGCATAGATTCCCCACCTCATAGCATCTTAAAGAGGTTTTTGCATTGTATACCTACCTTATTGGGGGATATATAAGCAGGACCGACACCTCAGGTTGAAAGTGGGGGGATTTCAAATTGGCATTGCGACAAAAACATGTTATTTCATTTAAAAACACCCATTGGTTCAAGGCTAAGATGGCCAAACCTGATGTATGACATTAGGTGTGGAGCAGTTAAAGAGGCAGTTGGGCAAAAAGGGTTTTTTGTTACACTCCTGCAAACCTCCAAGCCCTGCATTTTGCAAGGCCCAAGCATCTGTTCAGGTTCAGGTTTTGTAACTGCAGTCAGTCAGGGCCCTGTTCTCCCAAGCCAGGCATAAAGAGGTGAGCAAGGCAAGGGCAGGTCTCCCAGGACTGAAAGCCAAGATGCGTTCCAAATTCTCCATCCTGCAGAGGAAGGCATGTGAGTGAGTTACTCATGTGCCCCTGGGAGCAAGGGCCCCTGTTTACTAGCCAAATGTTTTAGGGCCTGTACGTGGGCTGAGAGTGGCTAAGCAGGCTAGGATGATGCTCCTGGCAAGCAAAGTGTTTGGCAGACCCACCTTCTCAAGGCAGTGCCATGATCAGACAGAGGAGGACAGGCTCAGTCTTGCACAACGGCTGGTTGTGCAAAGAACAGGACATGCCCCTCTGCTATCCCTACCTCTGCCTTGTCAATGGCAAACTGATTTCTCTTTTGCAACCTCGTGCCAAGGCGGTGGTTGGTTTCCGAATCGGACTTGGGTCACCACAACATGTAAACGAAAGGTCCCATTTCCGGCTTGCAGTGTGACATTTCCCTCCTTTGCATCGGCATCTGGAGCAGCTCTTGCTATAAAAGGAGCTGTGATCCTGTCCTGAGCCGGCTGTGTCTCTCGCACACCAGCAGCAGCACAGACTGCACGTACAACCTTCCTTCTTAGCTATCGAACAGACGGTGCAACAGCCCAGAGCCATCTCCAGCCTCGCAGAGCCCCTTCTGGCAGATTTAGGGTAGTTGCGGCCCAATGTGCCAAGCCAGATTGCTCCTCTGTGGCTTGCTCCGAATCCGAGACCCGACAGGCTAGATCACAGGGCGTGGAGATGTCAACAGGGACTCCTTAGGACTGTAGGGAGGCCTGAGGCAACATATGTTCAACTTGCAGGACTTGGATCTGGAAGGTGAAACTAGATTTGGCCCAGCTCTCAGTTTTTACACTTGAGGGGGAAAGGGATTGTGAAATGCTTGGAATGGAAAGACACCAGTTTGCCTTTCACTGCCGCTCTGCCCCACATCCTGGCGCAGCTTCTAAGCCATGCCCATATACTATTGCTATAATTTATTACTCACCCTTCCCCCTAAGGTCCCAGGGCAGGTTAGAACAATTAAAGCACAGTTCAAAACAGTATTAAAATCAGTTCAAAACAACTTACACAGGAATCGGGTGGCTCCTAAGAACATACACCTCAAGCAGTAATTAGTTGTATCTTCAGCATCCTCTAGGAGCTCTGCCAGATGCACCTCTGGGGGGAGGGAGTTCCATGGCTTGGGGGGCACCAGACCCAAACTTCTGGGGACGGTGAAACAATCCAGTGTGGTGTAGAGTGTCAGACTAGGACCTGGGAGCCGAGGATTCAAATCCACACTTGGCTAGGAAGCTCGCTGGGTGACCTTGGGCTCATCACTGCTTCTCAAGCTAACCTACCTAGCAGGGTTGTTGGGGAAATTACAAGAGTAGAAGACCAGTCGAAGGTAGGATCGGAATGTAATGAATGAATGAATGAAATAACTGAGAGGGCATCCTCTGCTGATCTTAGCACCCAAGAGGATCTGTAGGGAAGGAGATAGTCTTTCTGGTATTTGGGGCCTGGGTCATTTAAACTCTAATGTAATCCAGGCAAACAGGCAGCCCTGTTTAGGGAAGTTTTTAATCTGTAACATGTTAATGTATTGTATTTTAATGTTCTGTTGAAAGCCACCCAGAGTGGCTGGGGAGACCCAGCCAGATGGGCGGGGTACAAATAAATTATTATTATTGTTGTTGTTGTTGTTGTTGTTGTTGTGAGCACTTTAAACTGGGCCTGGAAATGAACTGGCACCCAGTGCAGCTGTTTTGAAACTGGAATAAACCCATGCTTATTTTTTGCAATAACCTTACTAAGTTGATGCCTTGCAAATGCACTATAACTCCCACCAGCCAGCAGAGCCTCTGCATGCTGGGAGTTGTAATCCAAAACATCTGGAGGGCGCCAGTTTGGGGAAGGTTGTCTAGTCCGACAGTACTCCTGGCATATACACATTTGGGTCTCACAAAGAGATGAAACTTTTAGAAGAGTTGTCCGTGGCGCAGACTAGAGGGCGCCTGATCTAGGGGCTCCTAGTCTGTTTCCTGGGTCGCAGGTGGCGCTGTGGGTTAAACCACAGAGCCTAGGGCTTGCCGATCAGAAGGTCGGTGGTTCGAATCCCCGTGACGGGGTGAGCTCCCGTTGCTCGGTCCCAGCTCCTGCCCACCTAGCAGTTCGAAAGCACATCAAAGTGCAAGTAGATAAATAGGCATCGCTGTGGTGGGAAGGTAAATGGCGTTTCTGTGCGCTACTCTGGTTCGCCAGAAGCGGCTTAGTCCTGCTGGCCACATGACCCGGAAGCTGTACGCCGCCTCTCGGCCAATAAAGTAAGATAAGCACTGCAACTCCCGAGTCGGACACGACTGGACCTGATGGTCAGGGGTCCCTTTACCTTTAGTCTGTTTCCCAGTTGTAGAAGGTGCTTTGTACAGACGAGAGAGAAAAGAATGCCATGTTCTAACACCTTTTGTCCTGTAGATGGCACTGCAGCACTGCTCACGGGAACATTCCCCCACTTCTGGCAAAAAGGTGAAAATAAATAATCAGTGGTTGGGTTTGCTAGTGCTGCCTTTGACCCCAAAGCAGCGGGGGGGGGGGGGCTTTTGTGCAATCTCCATCCTGCAAGGCTCTGGTGGATAACCTTTTTTTCAATCTGAGGGCCTTATTCACTTCTGAGCGACTTTCTGGGGGGCCACATGCTGGGGGAGGGGGCAGAAGGAAAAACAGGCAGAGCAATGAACACAAAGTTTACATTTGTGCAATAGGGTAGTTTCTACACATATCCACAGGCCCCTCTCTGTTTTGCATCCAGGCAAACAGGCATTATCAGAGTTCAATGATATTTTCCAGCCAGGCAAAAATTATCAGGGTGAGTGCAGAGCAGGTTCATTCAGGAAATGAGAATACATCTATCCACAATAGTTAGCTGATTTCTGATTTTAACTTGTTAATCATATGTACAATTTGCTGTAAACCACTCTGCTAATTTTTTTAATGAGCAGTGGCATATAAATAATTTTATAAATAAAAATACGAATGCAGTATAGTAAAACAAAGTTAAACCATGCCAAGTAAAAGAGCAATAAATCAGAATACAGTGGTACCTCTGGTCAAGTACTTAATTCGTTCCGGAGGTCCGTTCTTAACCTGAAAATGTTCTTAACCTGAAGCACCACTTTAGCTAATAGGGCCTCCCACTGCCGCTGCACGATTTCTGTTCTCATCCTGAAGCAAAGTTCGTAACCCGAGGTACTATTTTTGGGTTAGCAGAGTCTGTAACCTGAAGCGTCTGTAACCCGAGGTACCACTGTATAATCTTGGCACCAGCTAACACCAGGCCTGAAGCAAAAGGTTTGACCAGGCAACAAGAGCTCACAAGGGTTATAGCCATCCATTCTGCTGTCAGGGTGTGACTATGGAGAAGGAAGCTGCCTAATACAGAGTCAGACCATTGATCCATCTAGCTCAGCATCATCTACACTGACTGGCAGCAGCTCTGCAGGGTTTTAGGCAGGAGCATTTCCAAGCCTTATCTGGAGAGCTCAGGGGGTGGACCTGGGACCACCTGCCTCCAAAGAGATGCTCTCTCACTGTGCTATGACCTGTCCCCTGGCTCACAAAGAGCACTCAAAACAACTTCGTAAGACTGGGTCCTGATCAAAGTGGTCTTTAAATTCCTTCCTGGTTTGGGGCCAAAATATCTGAAGGATTACCTGCCTCCGCATGTGCTTTGATATCACCACCAGAGCCCTTTTCTGATTACCCATGCCATCTGAGCTCCAATGGGTGGTTACCAGGGAAAGGGACTTTTTGGTGGTGGCCCCTGGATTTGGAAAAATCTCCCCGAACAGGCTCACCTGGCACCCACTCTGATGTCTTCCCAGTGCCAGGTGAGGGCTTCTTAAAACTTTTGTCGATCTGTTTTATTCTCTCTGTTGCATGGATTATTTTCATACTGCTTTAAGAGACGTGCTACACTGAGCTTATGTTTACGCATTACTCATTTCACTGCACTTTGAAATAATATATTGTTTAGGTGCCCTGAACCAGCTTGTTTGAAAGCTGGATCATAAACATTAGCAACAGGCAGAGAACTTGGGGGGGGGGGGGTTACCCTATGAAACTGAGGAGCGTTAGGCACAGAACAGACAGATCTATATATATATAAATGTTCCCATTGCGTGCGCGGCGGACACCACCGTGCTCCGTAACCGCTGGACCAAATCTCATCAAATTAGGACACAGCGTACCATGACCATCAAGGAAGGATCTGGCATAATAAAAATTCAAAAAAAACCACACCTGACATACCTAAAATAAAGAAAAAACGCAAAAAAAATTGGCGCGCACATATGACATCACCAGCAAAACAGCGCCCTCTAGCGATGGCTATACTGGTAGTACAGCTACAAAAGCAAAAAACTGGTGCAGCTATTACACATCACAGCAAAACCTCAGAGCTCCGTCGGCCATTTGAAAGCTCGCAAACCAGTAATTGAAAAGGGGGGGGCGAGAATAGGGTAATAGAAAAGAGGGGGGCCGATAAGAGGGTAATAGAAAAGAGGGGGGGCGATAAGAGGGTACTGTAATTGAAAATGGGGGTGGGGAAAGAGAAGGGGCAGACGGAAGTTGAACAGGGGAACTTCTTCAGTTTCACAAATTCAGCCACAGCTCTGAAATAGCTAATGACAGGCAGGCCGGTCCCAACCGCCACCGTCGTACAAGGCAGGCCAGACCTCGCCGCCATCAAATGCAGGCCCAGCCCAACCACCGCCCAGACCCTTTAGCCACCCCGCCACCGTGAAAGGCAGGCCCTGGCCCTTCTCCACAGCCGCTGCCGCCGCCGCAGTCAGAGCCAGCCTGGGCCACCCGCTGTCCACTTCCCCACCGCAGCTGCCATGAAAGGCAGGCCGGACACCATCCCCACAGCCGCTGCCGGCCCTCTCCTCTCCTACCACCACCCACAGACGCAGCCATCAACACCACAGCATTCACACACATAGCCACAGCAAGGCGTGGCCGGGTCAGCTAGTTGTAAATAATATATCACACAAAAACCTTTTGTTAATTCAGCTGCGCTGCTGAAATTGGCCGTGTTTAGTTCGCAGCCCATTTTGTCTTTGTCTCTGAAGAGGGGTGCTGCATGCATGCATGCAAACCTAGACAGTTGTGTAAGTGCCACTGAGTGACGTCACACAGAAGAGCTAGAAAGCAGAGACGGGGAGGGCAGAGGAGGAATCTGATACCCTGATTTGCAACGCATAATGATTAAGAGTAGGGGACAGATTTAGGATGTGGAAGAACACCTGCTGTGCCAGTTTAGCAAAAAAAAAAAAAAACCTTCAGCACAGGAGGAGGTGCTTTCTAGGGAATTGGATTGATTTGCAGCCAAGCTTCTGGAGCAGCAGCACCGGATTAAGTTATTGAACGAGACGGTTCAGGTTTCGTCCGTACAGCAGATGCAAGTCTGGGCACAGAAATGAGATCACTCCTGCTCTGTTTTTGTTTTCTTTCCCCTTAGGGAGTCAGAGGCTGTTGCAATAAATGCCTCCTCTTTGCGAGAAAGTCCATAACAGAGGCAGAGTGCAACACTCAAGGCTTTTCAATCCACCTGCAGTTCTATGGAAAGCCTTATGGCGTATCACTGAGGCTATGTAAACATTGGTGGCTTAAAACGCAGCGCATTTAAAGTTGCATTTACAAAATGTTATCCACACTGGAGAGCGGGACGGGGATGTCTTCGCCTGATGCGCGTGACCTGTTTGGTTCCCCCCAAACCGGCAACCCCCCCAAACTCCCATTCATAAAGCTGTCATCTAGGCGTGTGCAACAGCTGTCTCAAATGCACATACCTCAGCTTAACTGCGGAGGGAATGTGGCTTATGTTTTCAACTTGGAGGCAAGCCAGTTTCAAGGAAAACATACCCAACAGGAGTATTATTAAAGCAACTGTAGGACTGATGTGGATTACGGATAACGTCATGAGTAAAGGTAAAGGGACCCCTGACTACTAGGTCCAGTCGCGGACGACTTGGGTTGTGGTGCTCATCTTGCTTTACTGGCCGAGGGAGCCAGCGTACAGCTTCCGGGTCATGTGGCCAGCATGACTAAGCCGCTTCTGGCGAACCAGAGCAGTGCACGGAAACGCCGTTTACCTTCCCACCGGAGCGGTACCTATTTATCTAATTGCACTTTGACGTGCTTTTAAACTGCTAGGTTGGCAGGAGCAGGGACCGAGCAACGGGAGCTCACCCCGTGACTGGGATTCGAACCACCGACCTTCTGATCGGCAAGCCCTAGGCTCTGTGGTTTAACCCACAGTGCCACCCGCGTCCCTAATGTCATGAGTACTTGGCTTCAAACACCAGTGATTGGAGCACACGGGAGACAGTGCAAAAAGATAATGTGCACACAAACCTAAGGCTGTGAAGTCTGGGATGTTTTTGTAAAAGAGAAATGGGCATGCTCCAATGGGAAGATCACCTGCACAAGCCTAATTGAAATGAATGGGAGCTGTGCAAGAGCACACTAGTCATTCTGTTAAAAGACTCCCCTTCATCACAACCAGGACTGGAGAACTTCTGCTGGATTGTGCCAAAAGCTTCTAGTCATTGTGTCTGCAGAGTTCTTTAGAAATGCCTGGAATAAAATTGGCATTATGGGGTAAGATCTTCTAGATCAAGGATGGGTGACCTTTGATCCTTCCGGTGATGGAGGACCATGACCCTCACCATTCCTGGCAATTGGCTCTTCTGGATAGGACTGATGGGAGTCTTGAGCCCAACCACATCTAGAAGGCAAGAGGGTGGCAAATGGCTGGCTTGTTCAGTATAGGACTGTTGGCTAAAGATGCTGTTGTTGTGAACTGACTATCTACCTACCCATCTATCTATCTATCTATCTATATCTATCTATCTATCTATCTATATCTATCTATCTATCTATCTATCTATATCTATCTATCTATCTATCTATCTATCTATCTATCTATCTATCTATCTATCTATCTATCTATCGACTCCCCCTTCCTAAAGACCTCCCCACCCCCACCTTGAAAACTATTCATGTTTGTGAGATGCTAATTGAAACAGGTATCTATGTTTATTTAGCAAGGCTGAGATATTTTCCAGGCTGCTACTGGATTGGAATTGTTTTTTTAAAAAAATGTTTTAAAGATTTATTATTATTATTATTATTATTATTATTATTATTATTATTATTATTAATGCTGTTTGCTGCCCTTATGGTAGGGGAGCGCAGGATATAATGTATCAAATAAATAATGTAGTGCTCCATGAAAAACAAACAGCCTCGAAGCAGTCTACCTAAAATGCAGTAATATAAAATATCAATTTAAAAAACAGCGAGAGGTTAAAAACCGTAGATGTAATAAAATACACAGGGCAGGAAAGGTCATCCTGGGTGAATCGAAACTTTTGCGGTCTGACCGTTGGAGGCCGCCGTTTCACGCCTGGATGGAGAGCACCCCCAGCCCCTGTTAAAACTCTCAGCGCGTCCCCAAACCCCGTAAGGTCTCCCTCTGCCTTTGAAATCTGGATCCAAAACCCAAAGAGCCATTAGCTATTGGCGGCCAGTCAACAACTTCCCCGTCGGCATCATCCTGGGGGTGGGAGTGGGCGGGGGGCAAGTGCGCGTCTCGCTAGGGTCGGAGGATGCGGGGATGCAGGAACGGCTGGACCACTCCGGCCTGTCGCCGCCTCCTCCTCCTCCGGGGGCTCGCCCTTCGCCTGTCCCGACGGTGTGCGCAGTCATCGCAAGCCTGTTACATAACCCGGGCAGTGACTTAATGAATGGGGGAGGTTTGCCACCCCCACCAACCTCCTTTTGGGCACAAACTCACGTTAACCCCTTCCTTCCAGCTCTCCCCGGGCCGCCTCGGTGCGCCCTGGGCGCAGAAGCGAGGCGCAGAGAGACCCCTTGAGCGAACCCCTCTCCTTCCTCTCCCTGGCCCTCGACACCCCCCACTTTCCGTGATTGGACCCCCCCCCTGCCCGCTCGCCCTGCGGCCCCCCACTTTTTTCTTTCCTTTGTTTTGCAGAGCCGAGGCTCCTTTAAGGGAGGCGGCGGAGGCGGAGCGAAGCGCGAAGGGAACAAGGCGACCCACGCTCCGGGCGACTTTGGCCAGCCGAGCCGGGCCGGGTGGCGCAGAGGCCGCTGCCGGGCGGGGAGGGCGACGCTCGGGCGCGCCCGGAAAGTGAGGAAGGGGCTGCTGGCAAAGGCGATCGAGGGGGAAAAAGTTGTTTTTAAAAAACTGGGGGTACTTTTTGGGGGGCAGGAAAGCGGGGGGAGTCTTAGAAGGGAGAAAAGGGGAGCTTGGAGGAGGAAGGAGGGCGCTTTGCAGGCGTCAAGGTGGACTAGTGAAGAGGAGGGCCGGACGGAGCGCCCGGGGGGCCGGTCGGGGAAAGGAAGAGCGGCTGGGACAGGAGGGGGTTGGGGAGACTTTGGGGCGCAGGTGACAGAGCAGGAGAGGGAGTTTGTGGGGCTGGGCTGCCGTCTGGAGACGAAGGGGTCGGGTGTCGCAAGGTGACCATTTTTAGGCGGCGGGGTGAGATGGCTCCCCCTTGAGCCATCCGGCGGCCGGAGGTGCGGGCCAGGCGAGGGCTTTGCTGCCAGCAGGAGGCGCTGGGACTGGGGCAGGGGGTCCAGGAGGCGTGGGGCTTGGCGGTGGGGGTCCAGGAGGAGGCTTTGGGGGCGGGGGTGCAGGAGGAAGTCCTGCGTTGCGGGGTACAGGAGCAGAGCCAGGCCAGGGAGAGAGAATCCCTTGGGGGGCGGGCAGAGGGAGGCCCTTGGCTGGGGGTCTTTGGGGCTGAGCAGGAGGAGGCCGAGGAGTGGCTGCAGAGTGGGGTGGGGGAGAGGCGGTTGAGGAGCCCCCAGGAGCCACCGGGGCAGGTGCAGTGGGCAGGCGACAGGCAGCTGGCCAGGGGCGCTGGAGTGCAGGAGGGGTCAGCTGGCCAGCGGCCGGAGCGCTGTGGGGTGGAAGAGGAGCACCCGCCTTTGGGGGAGCTCTGGGAGGAGGAGGGGGAGCAGGAGGAGCTGCTTGGGGGTCCGTGGGGAGCAGGCTTGCTGGAGGAGCAAGGTCTGGGCCAGGCAGGCCAGCAGGAGGAAGGCCCGAGCCTGGGGGGCCGCCAGGAGCAGGAGGGGCGGGCCGGGTTGGGCCAGGAGGTGGGCCTGTGGGGCCAGCACCAGCCCCATGGCGAGCGGGATGTGAGCCCGGCGCCAGGCCTTGAGCCCGGGGGGGAGGTCCGGCAGGCGGTGCAGCACTCGGCCTCTCAGGAAGGGGGCTTGGGCCAGGGGGTGCAGGAGGTGGGGGGGCTGAGGCGGGGGGTCCAGGAGCAGCGGCAGGAGCTGGGCGGCTTGGGCTGGGGGCTGCAGGAAGGGCAAGGGGACGCGGGCAGGCGGCCAAGGAAAGCCCCCCCCCCCCAATTCCCCGGAAGATCCAAGCCAGCAGACCCTGAAAGCTTAATCAGGGCCGGTTGGAAAACTGAGGGGCTCTTCAAGGACCCTGAATCTGCTGCAAAGGGGGCAGAATCCATTCCCGTTGTGGCAGAGGCTGCTGAGAGGTCCTGCCTGAACCGGTTGGGCTAGATGACCTGTGGGGCCCTTCCAAGTCTGTGATTGCCATCGCCTTTCTCTCATCCGCAAGCCTCTTTGCGCAGCTTTCCCCGTTCCTGGCCTGCTGTGCATCCTTTCCGCTCCAAGTCCTGGAAGTTTTAAGACTGTGTGTTGCAAGCTGAAGCATCGTTTTGTGTGCGTTTCCCCCTACTTCTGCATGGACTGAACCTACTGCAGGAGCGTCTTCCCTGCGGAAACAAACCCCTGCAAATTCCTAGAAGTTGCATGAAGTCTTAAGCCCTCGCGGTGCGTCACAAACGCCTTGCTCTCCCCTCTGCCTGTATCTGGATTGCTCCAGCAGCCTCTTTCTCCGCCAAGAGATCTTGGCTCTGCAAACTCCCAGCGGTGTGCCATTCAAAAGAGAGCCTTGACAGGCGAGCTGCTGGGGGGCCTCGCGATGGGCCGTCAACCCCAGCCCTGGTGTTAAGCATCCCTGTGTGGTCCTGTGGATTGCCGCAGCTGCTCCTGATGTCCTCCTCGTGCGGAGTTCTGCGCAGTGTGCGAGTTGCCAGCCTGGCGATCTAACAGCTGCCTGTGTCTCCCTGCCTGCTCTGGGAGCCACAACAATGTTATCTCGCTGTTTGCTGGGCTCTTCTCTGGATTAACAGCAGCAGCTCTACCTGAGCAGCCAGCCGCCTTGGCAGCGTGCGGCCACGAGAGAGCGCATTGTCCCTGCCAGTGTGCAGCAGCCAAAGCAACCGAGAGAGGTTGTCTGCGTGTGTCAACAACATTCGCTCGGGCCTCCTGGCGTGTAAGATCAGCGGCGGCGGCGGCAGCCAGCCAGCCCAGCAAAACAGCACAGCCAGAGTGTGCTGCACACTGCAATTTCTGGAATTCGTTCCTCTCTCTGCTGGAGAGCAAATGTGGGAGCCCCACATGGCAGGACAATGAGATAAAGGGGCGCAAGAGAAGGCAGAGGCTTTGATGGGTAAGTGAAATGCTGGTGGGGAGATTGGGGGGCCCCTGAATGATGCACCCCCTGTTGTGTGGAGTTCCTTGTCTTGTCTGTTCAGGCAACAGGCAATCTATACTCACTATACTCTGATCTGAAGGGACTGACTTAAGCCATATCTAGAGCCTGTTGAGGAAGGAAGTGGGCTCCTGTGGGGTGCTTTTAAATTATATTTTATGAAATGTTGGCTCCGCGGTTTGCAACACGAGCGCAAAAACTGCAGACCTTGTAAAAGGAGCGTTTGGAAAGCTCTCCGAATTTCTGTGGATTATAGCAGTACGGGAGAACATCTCATGCTAACAAACAATCTGCAAGGGGGATGAACAGACCCTGTATCTTCTCCTAAACCACCACCACCCCACTCACAAACCGCTTCTCTTCTCTCATAAACGGTTCTGTCTTGGAACGGATAATTGTACTGCTTTGTCGAGGCAGAGTTGTGGTGTCCACAGAGGGTGTTGCATGGGTAGCGGAAAGCGGACTGGGGGGGAGTCATAGAAACATCTGAGGTGGGCACCAGGTTGAGGAAGGGGCACCAGGGTGGGCTGCTTCTGAGCAGGCTGGTAGATGAAGACGCTTGTTTCAGACCTGTCAAGAGCTGCACAAACCGGCCCCGGGCCCCTGCAGAATTTGGCTTTTGGCGTGAGCTTCCGTTTGAAACTGGAATGAGGAAAAAAAACACAGCAAGTTGTTGGTCCTCATCAGGGGCGTACCCAGGATCAAAACTAGGGGGGGGGCAAGCCATGGTCGTTTAGGTTTGCTTTGAACTAGGGGGGGCAAGCCATAGTCGTTCAGGTTTGCTTTGAATGGACGCTGATCATTTTTGCTTCTACGGCTGCCTTCTGGGGGGGCCCAGCTGCCCCCCTCTGCCCCCCCTGGGTATGCCCATGGTCCTCATTATACACAATTTAACATCGGCAATATGTGGCTGCTCTGCTAAGAGAATTTTGCTGTCTCTGGTACAGGTTTTCTTTTTCTTATGGATCTTAGTTTTGGGGTGCACCAGTCCCAAGTAGCCTGCCTGTGTGGCAATAAAATGCTGTGATTCCCCCATTGCCAGAGGTTGGACTGGATAACCCTTTGGGTGTTTTCCAACTCTGCAATTCTATGATTCTATGAAATGCTTGCATATTTCCCCCTGAACAGCGTGTGGCTATAACTGGTAGCTCCTTGCTCTGTAGCGAAGGAGGATTCCTGGGTACTGATAGCTCCGGAGCACTCGAGCAAGCAAGCCAAACCACAGGACCAAACTAGGCGTGATTGCTCTCCACCTGCTTTCCCTGTTCTCCTCCCCAGCAGGGCAGTTTGCCTCCTTCTCCCCAGGCTCCCTTTCCAGAGACTTCTCTCCCTACTTCACGCATGAACAGGGATGGCGAAGCGAAGGTAGGCTGCCTTGTCCTGTGTTTATTTTTTGGCCAAATCCCCGGATGGGGAGGCAAGGAAATGACTGTGCAAATCGGATTGGAGAGGCCCGTTTTAACTCTTGCGATCTGGAGGCAATCTCAAGATTTGAGAGAATTGTAGAGTTGGAAGGGACCCCCAAGGGTCATCTAGTCCAACCCCCTGAAATGCAGGAATATCGGCTAAAGCACCCCAGTCTTTGTCTCTTTTATTTTTTTGAGAGAGTTGCCTGAACTGTATTTGCACAAACCCCCTGTCATCTGGCAATCGATAAAGGGCAGGAGGCCTCCTGCTCCCTGCAGATTTTGGACTTTGGCATAAGCTTCAGGTTGAAATTAGAAAGGGAGAAAAGGCAAGTGGCTAGTTCTCATTGTTCCGTGCAGTTAAAACGCAACAAGAGCACGCGGCTGCTTCGCTAGGAGTCGAGAATTTTGTTGTCCCTGGTACAGATTTTATTTTGGTTTTCTTTAAGAGTCTTAGATTTGGGGTGCCCCAGTTCCAGTCATCCTGCTCTTGTGACTTGGGGAGGTAAGTTCTGTGATGGCTCTTACAAGGAGGGAAGGTGGGAGCTGGCGTGAGCTCTTCAGAGCGGCTATGCCCTTGTAAATGGCTTGGCAGTCACGATGCCTTCCTGAGAGTTCAGTTGCGGGACGGATTAAATTCCTGCATTTAGCTCCCAGGTTGACCCAGCTGCCTAGCCTCTTGAGCTGCCTTGTGCTCTTGGTGGAAAGGGCAAAGGGAGGATTAGGACCTGCAGCTTGGGGAATAGATTCATACCTGAAGGAGCGTCTCCACCCCCATTGTTCAGCCCGGATTCCAACGCCGAGGGCCTTCTGGCGGTTCCCTCATTGCGAGAAGTGTGGTTACAGGGAACCAGGCAGAGGGCCTTCTCGGTAGTGGCACCCACCCTGTGGAACGCCCTTCCAGCAGATGTCAAGGAAATAAGCAGCTATCCTATTTTTAAAAGGCATCTGAAGGCTTTTAGGGAATTTTTTAATATTTAATGCTGTATTGTTTTAACATTTGACTGTAAGCCGCCCAGAGTGGCTGGGGAAACTCGACCAGATGGGTGGGGTAAAAATAATAAATTATTATTATTATAGATTCGTAGGACTCCAGAGTTGGGAGGGACCCCAAAGGACATCTAGTCCAACCCCCTGTAATGCAGGAATCACAGCTGAAGGATCCCTGGCAGATTGCCACCCAACCTCTGCTTAAAAACCCCCAAGGAAGGAGAGGCCACCACCTCCCAAGGGAGACTGTTCCGCTGCTGAGCAGCTCTTACTGTCAGAAAGTTTTTCTGAATGTTTAGTCAGAACCTCCTTTCTTGCAACTAGAAGCCACTGGTTCGAGTCCTACCCTCCAGAGCAGGAGAAAACAAGCATGCTCCCTCCTCCATGTGACAGCCCTTAAAATGTTTGAAGGTGGCTATAATTTCTCCTCTCGGTCTCTGCTTTCCCAGGCTAAACATACCCAGCTCCTTCAAGCGCTCCTCATAAGGCTGAGTTTCCAGACCCTTGATCATCTTGGTTGCCCTCCTCTGCACATGTTCCAGCTTGTCAACATCCTCCTTAAATTGTGGTGCCCAGAATTGGACACAGTATTCCAGGTGGCGCTGTGGGTTAAACCACAGATCCTAGGGCTTGCTGATCAGAAGGTCGGTGGTTTGAATCCCTGTGACGGGGTGAGCTCCCGTTGCTCGGTCCCAGCTCCTGCCCACGTAGCAGTTCGAAAGCACGTCAAAGTGCAAGTAGATAAATAGGAACCGCTCCGGCAGGAAGGTAAATGGCGTTTCCGTGTGCTGCTCTGGTTCGCCAGAAGCGGCTTAGTCATGCTGGCCACATAACCCGGAAGCTGTACGCCGGCTCTCGGCCTATAGAGCGAGATGAGCGCCGCAACCCCAGAGTCAGACACGACTGGACCTAATGGTCAGGGGTCCCTTTACCTTTATTCCAGGTGTGGCCTGACCAAGGCAGAATAGAGCAGTATAGTGGTACCTCGGGTTACAGACGCTTCAGGTTACAGATGCTTCAGGTTACAGACTCCGCTAACCCAGAAATAGTACCTTGGGTTATGAACTTTGCTTCAGGGTGAGAACAGAAATCGTGTGGTGGCGGCGCGGGATGCCCCATCAGCTAAAGTGGTACCTCAGGTTAAGAACAGTTTCAGGTTAAGAACGGACCTCCAGAACGAATTAAGTTCTTAACCCGAGGTACCACTGTTCTATTACTTCCCTTGATCTGAACACTAGTCTTCTGTTGATGCAGCCTAGAATAGCATTAGCCTTTTTGCTGCTGCACCACACTGTTGACTCATGTTCAGCTTGTGGTCCACCAAGACCCCTAGATCCTTTTCACACATTCTTCTGTCTCCCATCTTAAATTTGTGCACCTGGTTCTTCCTGCCTAAGTGTAGAACCTCAGTTACAAAAAAGGAAGTCTACACCGTGAAAGATCCCTGAAACGAGATGAGCGTATATTTATATAGTGATACTAAAACAAACAATATATTTAATGATTCAAGAACAGACTTGCTTAAGAGAAAAAATACTCAAAAACGTAATAAACTAATTCAAAGAGATATAAATAACTCCAAATAACTCCAGATAACAAGAAATAACTCAAGATAAACTTCCTAATAACCTTGACGAGTTGCCGGCAAAGATTCTCGTTTCACTGTTACGATCTATCAGTTTCCTCAGAAGGAAAAAAATACATTTATATAACTCAAAATAGTTTGCTATTAAATCTAGGGGGAGGATTAAGGAAACTTAAAAAAACACTCCCAAACAGTAAGTGATAATTATCCAAACTTGGAGTTTTCATTTTGCTTCATCTTTTTTGCCTAAGTGCAGAACCTGACATGTGTCTCTATTGAAATTCATTTTGTTCCTTGTGGCCCAATTCTGCAATCTGTTAAGGTCATCCTGATCCTATCTTCTCAGGTAATAATTAGCCAACCCTCCCAGTTTGGTGATGTCTGCAAATCTAAATAAAATAAAAAAATTCCTTCCAGTAGCACCTTAGAGACCAACTAAGTTTGTTCTTGGTATGAGCTTTCATACGAAAGCTCATACCAAGAACAAACTTAGTTGGTCTCTAAGGTGGTACTGGAAGGAATTTTTTTATTTTATTTTGTTTTGACTATGACAGACCAACACGGCTATCTACCTTTGTCTGCAAATCTGACGGTCTTCCCCTGAATTCCTTCAGTTATATAACAATGTCGAACGACACCCAGCACCCTGCAACATCCCACTTGTCACTTTCTCCCCAGGATGATGAAGACCCCAAAGCTGAGCACGCTTTGGGTTCGGATGGTCAACCAGCTACAAATCCTCCTAACAGAAACATTGCCTAGCCTGAATTTTACCAGCCTCCCTGCAAGAATATCACGGGGGACTCTGTCGCACGGCTTGGTCTCCAGACCAGTTTGCTGGTTTGTGCTGGAATCCCACCCGTGAAATAGTGAGAAGCCTGGAAGCGGCTCTCCTTCCTCGGAGGTTTTTAAGAGATTCCTTGCATTGCAGGGGGTTGGTCTGGATGACCTTTGAGGGTCTCTTCCAAGCCTACAACTCTATGATTCTCAGCCTGCAGTGGACCTGCTTTTCTCCTCCCCGCAGCCATGTGCTTTGGCCTTGCGCAAGCCCACATCCCACCCAGCGTGGCGCCACTGGAACATGTTGTGCGGGGAGGGGGGGACACATGGTTCCTGTTGATCAGAGCCCTTCTGTTCTCCTGGGTCTCCAGATGTTTTGCAGATGGTGCCCCAAAGCATTTCCTCTCCATTCTCTTCTCTTTTCCTCCCTTTGTTTCCCCTTCCGCGCTCTGGGCCACATCCAGGCTGGCAGTTGGAGGCGGCTGTGCCTGAGAAAATGCTGAGCGACTTTGGTGAGCCTCCCTAATCTGACCCAGGAGAGGCAGATGCTGGCAGGGGAGCTTCTCGTTTTGGGGGGTCCAGAAATGGGGCACAAAGTGGGAGGGTTTTTTGGGGTGCCGTTCTGCCAATTAAAAGTAACGCAGGGGAAACATCTCCCTGAGTTGGCTCTGATTATATCAGACGCGGGTGGCGCTGTGGTCTAAACCACAGAGCCTAGGGCTTGCCGATCAGAAGGTTGGCGGTTCGAATCCCCGCGACGGGGTGAGCTTCCGTTGCTCGGTCCCTGCTCCTGCCAACCTAGCAGTTCAAAAGCACGAAGTGCAAGTAGATAAATAGGTACCGCTCTGGCGGGAAGGTAAACGGCGTTTCCGTGCGCTGTTCTGGTTCGCCAGAAGCGGCATAGTCATGCTGGCCACATGACCCGGAAGCTGTACTCGCTTTACTGGCCGAGTACCCCTCGGCCAGTAAAGTGAGATGAGTGCTGCAACCCCAGAGTCATCTGCGACTGGACCTAACGGTCAGGGGTCCCTTTACCCAGTATGTTTCCGAGTACAATTCAAAGTGTTGGTGCTGACCTTTAAAGACCTAAACGGCCTCGGTCCTGTATACCTGAAGGAGCGTCTCCACTCCCATTATTCAGCCTGGACACAGAGGTCCAGCGCCGAGGGCCTTCTGGCGGTTCCCTCACTGCGAGAAGCAAAGCTACAGAGAACCAGGCAGAGGGCCTTCTCGGTAGTGGCACCCGCCCTGTGGAACGCCCTCCCTTCAGATGTCAAAGAGAACAACAACTACAAGACCTTTAGAAGACATCTGAAGGCAGCCCTGTTTAGGGAGGCTTTTAATGTTTAATAGATTATTGTATTTGAATGTTCTGTTGGAAGCCGCCCAGAGTGGCTGGGGAAACCCAGCCAGATGGGCGGGGTATAAATAATAAATTATTATTATTATTATTATTATTATTAACCTTTATATCATACAACTGCAGAGCTGGAAGGGACCCCTAAGGCTCATCTAGTGCAACCACCCGCAATGCAGGAGGAGCTGTCAGGGCAGAGGATCACTGCTAAGCCCTGCAAAAGCAGAACTTGCCTGTTGGCGTCTGACAAAAGATTGTGGCGTGGATTGCGATCTGCGCAAAACCGCCCTTGGCATAATTCCCGAAGGCCTTGCAAGAATGTAAGAAGTGCCTTTTGGATCAGGCCATTGGCCCACCGAATAGGGCCAGGAATAATAATAATAATAATAATAATAATAGAATTTGTACCCTGCCCTTCCTGACAAAGGAGGCCTGGGCAGCAAGAATGGAAAAGCTCTTTTCAAACGACGCTAGAGAGCCATGGCTTGTGGGAGGAGACCAACCAGATGTTGCTCTCCAGATGTAGATGGGAATCAGCCAGGATGGCCAATGGTGAAGGGCGATGGGAGCTGCAGCTGAACAACATCTGGGGGCCACCAGGTTGGGAAGGCTGGTGCAGATGATATTGAGACAGGCGTTTGAGCTGCGCTCTGTTTTGTGACTCCTGACACATTATCTTGAAATTAGTGTTATTATTTATCCAATTTATATATCGCCCTTTATCCAAAGATCCCAAGCGTTGTATAACATTACGAACATATTACAGAGCATCAATAATAAAAACGTAATAAAAAGCATAGTAGCGGACTGAATAATAATAAAAGAATCATAATAACAGCCCCCTCCCCATCTTTAACAGGCCATAGATTATTCAATAGCCAAAGGCCTGGGTAAAGAGGAATGGTTTTGCCTGGCGCCTAAAGTCATGTAATGATGGCACCAGGCGAGCTTCTCTGGGGAGAGCATTCCACAGTCGGGGAGCCACCACTGAAAAGGCCCCGTTCTTGTGTTGCCACTCTCTGAAACTCTCTGGGATGGGGGGGTCGTTGAGAAGGGCCCCAGATAACAAGCGCAGGGTCTGAGTCGGTTTGTATGGGGAGGGGCAGTCCTTAAGGTTCAGTATTGAGATCCTGAGCCGTGTTGCATTTCATTCCCTATGATGTTCAGCTGTGGAAAGGGGCACAGCAAAGAATTCTTGATGGCACTCTTCTGTAGAGCCAGAGTTAGCCTTCCCCAACCCGGTGCCCTCCCGATGCTCCTGCGCCATGGCTGCCGTCCTCCCTGGCCCATTGGCCGGGTGGCTACGGGGGCTGATGGGTTTGGCAGCCCTTATATCTAGAGGGCACCCCCAGGCCTGGGAAGGCTGAGCCCTCGCCAGAAAGATGGCAACTGAGCCTTATCTTCTGCTGAGCCCATTCTGTCCAGGCTTTGGGCACGGCCCCCGCCTGGCCCGGATGCCTTGAAAAGAAACAATCAGCGAGGGAGAGAAAGGCCCTGACGATAGTGGCATTTGGTTGTTCTGTTCTGTTCCGCTAATTGCTCTCTCCCACTCTCTGCTGATAACTAAAGTTGCAGGAGGCAGTGATGGGGGCTTGAAGTCACCCATGGGGATCTGGTGCATTGGCTGTGCTGGGGGAAGGGGATTTGGGGAAGGGTCGTGGCTCACTGGCAGAAGGTCCCGGGTTCAAATCAGGGTTAGAAATCAGCCAGGCGCCAGGTGCATTTTGCGACTGGCACAGGTCCAATTGCGGCCGCATGGAAATCTCTGGATGCCGAGCGGTTGGCGACTGGGGAAAGCAAAAAGAGAAGGATCTGGAATATCTTCCTTGAAGCCTGAATTTGGATTGCTTTATCTGATGTTTTAATGTGTGTTAAACTGCTTTGAAATTTTTTCCTTCAAATATAAAATGGTATAGAAATGAGATTGATAATAACAATAATCTCCACTGACAAAAAAAGGTGCCTAGACATTCCATTGTGGCAACCGTAACCTATTTGGCGATTGGATTATATATCTGAGTTTCTAACACTGGGTTCAGTCCCTGGTAGAGCTGGGAGAGACTTTTGTTTGAAATCCCAGAGAGCTGCTGCCAGTCAGTGTAGACAATACTGAGCTAGATGGACCAATGACCTGACTCGGTATTAGGCAGCTTCCTAAGGGCCTTGCCCTCAGAAATTCAGCAGAAGCCTTTCTTATTTAATCCCACCTTGTTCCTACAAGGAGCTAAAGATGGCCTGCAAGGTTCTCGTCCACCCTGTTTTATTCTCACAACAACCCTGTAAGGTAGGCCAGACTGAGAAGCAGTGACTGGCCCCCAAGGTCACCCAGTGAGCTTCATGGCTGAGTGGGGATTTGAACCCTGATCTTCCAGGTTCTAGTCTGACACCCTAACCCCTGGGCCACACTGGTTCTTGATGTGCAGATAGGAAGAGGGCTACCACACCTGCTGAATTTCTGCCTGCAATGCTGAATCTACAGTAGAGAACTTAAGAAGAGCCTGCTGGATCAGGCCAGTGGCCTGTCTAGTCCAGCATCCTGTTCTCACAGTGGCCGAGCAGACGCCCATTTAAAATGTGTTTGGGTGGGGGGAATTAATGGGTTGTTCTTGTTTTTATTTTAATTTTTGTATTTTATGTTTTTATATTGTGATTTTATCTTGTGAACTGCCCTGAGACCTGCGGGTATAGGGTGGTATACTACTACTACTACTACTACTACTACTACTACTAATAGGAAACCCGCAAGCAGGATCTGAGCACAAGAGCAACTCCCCCCCCCCCCAATGGTTTCCAGAAACCAGCATTCAGAAGCATGGTTTGGGCAAAAAAAATGAAAGGCACAAATACAGGATGGGTGACACCTGGCTTGAGAGCAGTACATGTGAAAAGGATCTAGGAGTCTTGGTAGACCACAAACTTGACATGAGTCAACAGTGTGATGCAGCAGCTAAAAAAGCCAATGCAATTCTGGGCTGCATCCATAGGAGTATAGCATCTAGATCAAGGGAAGTAATAGTACCACTGTATTCCGCTCTGGTCAGACCTCACCTGGAATACTGTGTCCAGTTCTGGGCACCACAGTTCAAGAAGGATACTGACAAGCTGGAACGTGTCCAGAGGAGGGCAACCAAAATGGTCAAAGGCCTGGAAACGATGCCTTATGAGGAACAGCTTAGGGAGCTGGGTATGTTTAGCCTGGAGAAGAGAAGGTTAAGGGGTGATATGATAGCCATGTTCAAATATATCAAAGGATGTCATATAGAGGAGGGAGAAAGGTTGTTTTCTGCTGCTCCAGAGAAGCGGACACGGAGCAATGGATTCAAACTACAAGAAAGAAGATTCCACCTAAACATTAGGAAGAACTTCCTGACAGTAAGAGCTGTTCGACAGTGGAATTTGCTGCCAAGGAGTGTGGTGGAGTCTCCTTCTTTGGAGGTCTTTAAGCAGAGGCTTGACAGCCATCTGTCAAGAATGCTTTGATGGTGTTCCTGCTTGGCAGGGGGTTGGACTGGATGGCCCTTGTGGTCTCTTCCAACTCTATGATTCTATGATTCTCCAACTGTGGACCAGAGCAGAGCCACCATGACTAACAGCCTTTTCTAGCCCCCTGTTCCTCTGTGAATTTGTCTAATCCTCTTTTAAAGCCATCTAGGTTGGTGGCCGTCACTGCCTCCTGCAGGAGGGAGTTCCGTAGTTTAACCCTGTTCTGAATGAAGCAGCCCTTCCTTTCGCCTGTCCCGAATCTTCCAGCATCATGAGCTTCATGAGATGTCCCTGAGTTAGGAGAGAGGGAGAAAAGGTTTTCTGTGTTGGGGTTGGCGGAGTCTGGGCGAGGGAGCAGAGGTGGAGGAGGCGATGCCCTGGGAATAGCTGTTTTGCTGGAGCGGAGTGTTTTTCTGTGCTCGGGGACAAGCCCTCCCAAAATGTTCCCAAGCACAGCGTCTGGCGGAGGAGGAAGGGGATGGAGCGACAGGGCGTGGGAAATCTGCCCTCCTACAGGTCCGGGCTGCTCTACTCACGAGAAATCATGCAGCAGCATCCCCCATTAGCAACAATAACTCTGTTGTTCTTCGCAGGCCAAGGAAGCACTGGCTTTTCTCTTTAGCTTAGCTTTAGCCAAGTGCGGGGGGGGGGGGAAGGCCGGATCCTGACCTTGCCTTGCTGGGGAAGACAGTCACTAGGCTGTGGCTGGGCATCTGTGTGACTAGGATCAGGCCACCCAAATGTTTGAGCAAGCTACCCTTGCAGCATTTGGCGACCTTGCAATGCAGCGAAATGGTTTTCAACCGGCAAATGACTATGACATGGCCCTTGTAGCAATGCAAGTTCCACAGACCAGAGTGGCTGAGTGGGGACATATCCTAGAATCTCGGAATTTTAGCGTTGGAAGGGACACCCCAAGGGTCATCTAGCCCAACCCCACCTGCAATGCAGGAATCTCAACGTGCAGGTCCCCCATCCAATTTGAAATCAGACCAGACCCTGGTGGTGTGAAGCATGGCTCTGGAGTTGTAGCTGAAGACGGAACATCTATAGTCACGTTCATTTTTAACTGTATTTTCTTTGTATGCCTTATATGGTATTCTTACTGAATTGCAATTTGAAATCTATGGCATGTGAATTTGAATACAATATATAGAAAATAAAGGGAACAAAGAAAATACAATTTAAAAAATCATACTGCGCCCAGCCCAGCACATTACAGTTGCTACAACAGGCACAAAAATCCTTAATCGGTCTACCAAGACTCTCAGCAACCTTCAAGTGGTCCATGAGAAAAAGTCTTGGAAGCACTGCTTTAGAGTGTTTAGGGAAGTTTTTAATGTTTGGAGTTTTATTCTGTTTTTAGTCCTCTGTTGGGAGCTGCCCAGAGTGGCTGGGGAAACCCAGCCAGATGGGCGGGGGTATAAATAATAAAATTATTATTATTATTATTATTATTATTATTATTATTATTATTATAGCTTTAGTTGCAGGAATCACAACTAAAGCATCCCTGACAGATGGCCATTTGTCATGGGAGGGGAAAACAGGGGCCAACTATCCGTGTAGAAAATAGAAACCAAGACTGGGGAAGAATTATTGGGGAAGGAGAAAACTGAGGACTAGAAGCTTTGACATGTCACAGAGCACGGCAGAGAGTCAGGCCTCCAATTCGCTAATTTTATTAAATACGAAACCCCACATTTTGCTTGTTCTATCTCAAACGCTTGCAGCTCCAGACAGGAAATCTCTGGTGACTGACGCCTGTCTTCTCCATCCTCTTGCAGTTTGGGTGTGACTCACCTCCATGGAGCAGCCTGTGATGACTGGGATCCTGGGATCCTCTGCCTGAGGGAGACCCTAACCGTCTGAAGCAGCTGGGTGCTTAGATGACCCCCTCTCAGTAGATCTCCTGCTCCAGGTCGATCCTCTCTTGAGGGAGAAGAAGCAAGTCATAAGGGAAAGCAGAGAATCAAAGGACTGACTCTTCCCTTGCAGAGCCTCCTGGAGAGAAAGTAAACACTGGGATTGGGAGGCAGAAGATGACCCAAATAACACAGCCTCAGGTAGGTAAACAATCGTACGCGGGTTTACTCAGAAGCAAGCCTTGCTGAGCTTCATGGGCTTCTAAGTAGCTGCACATAGGCTTGCAAGCTTAGGCTGTCTAGCCTAGAACTGATCAGCGTTGACTTTCCAGGATGTACAATAAAGACCAGCCGCGTTTCAGAAAAGTCCAGACATGGTTACAGTGGAAACTCATCTTCAGGGGCTGATGCCTTTTAATTTATTTTTTAAAAGCAGGTTCAGGTGATTGAGTGCCTGTTTGTTTAGCAGGGAGAAGGATTCTAGGCTAAATGTCTCCCTGGTGTGCTAGCTTTCTTTGGGGAGGGGTTCCGCCGCTTATTCCCCCCCCCCCCCGACGTTTTAGAGCGTCCTCTGAGTTGAGACCATCGAACCTGGAAGTGCTAAGTAGCGTTTAGGTTTTTCTTAATAGAAAAACTCTTTCAATGGCTTTTTTGTGGACGGGATCGGACCGCTAAGGTTTTATTTATTTCTTGTTTCAACTGGCGAATAAGTACATGGGCTGCTGCGTATGTTTCTGAGCGTGGCATCTAACCGGGTGGTGAATTGCGCAAGTGGCTTCCTGAGTGTGCAAACCGTTTTCGGGAAACCTGTCATTGAGGCTGGCAGAAAACGAAGGTTAAAGCAGGCTTGTGTTGGGCTTGCGCAAGACTCATTTGATCTCTGCCCGGCAGGGGTGGCATTTGAACCCTGGCCTCCCCAACTCGTAGCTCCACCTCATGGGAACTTAGGAATCAGAGAACTGTAGAGTTGGAAGGGACCCCAGGGGTCATCTAGCCCAACCCCCCGAAATGAAGGAGGTGCCTTATCTGGTACTCAGCGGCTCAGCATTGCCTACATAAAGGGGGGGGGGGAGACCTATTTTTGATTTCACGAGTCAGATGCTCATCAGCATCAGCATTATGGGCAGAATGCGACAGGTGGGCGGGACCCATGTGGCAGTCACATGCCCTCATTGTGATGTCATGTAATTGACAGGTGAGTTGCCCCACCCACCTGTCCGAAATCCCTGGCACATGGCGCTTGGCAACTGCTGCTCAAGGGACATTGTTTCCCATCCTTTCCCAAAGCACCAAGCATGGAGCTAGCAAACTGTTTCTTTCTCCCCACCCTATGGGGAGGTGGGGACAAAGAAGGGGGCATTTTATGGGCATCACAGAATCATAGAATCCTAGAGTTGGAAGAGACCACAAGGGCCATCCAGTCCAACCCCCTGCCAAGCAGGAAACACCATCCAAGCATTCCTGACAGGTGGCTGTCAAGCCTCTGCTTAAAGACCTCCAAAGAAGGAGACTCCACCACACTCCTTGGCAGCAAATTCCACTGTCCAACAGCTCTTACTGTCAGGAAGTTCTTCCTAATGTTTAGGTGGAATCTTCTTTCTTGTAGTTTGAATCCATTGCTCTGTGTCCTCTTCTCTGGAGCAGCAGAAAACAACTTTTCTCCTTCCTCTATATGACATCCTTTTATATATTTGAACATGGCTATCATATCACCCCTGAACCTTCTCTTCTCCAGGCTAAACATACCCAGCTCCCTTGGGTTTCATAGGAATTATTCTCTCGCTGCTGCGTGCAAGAGGGGCCCCTCGAAAAGCAGGTTTCATCTCCCCGTGTTATGCACATCAGCAGAGAGAGAATAATTCCTATGAAACCCAAGATGCATGGCTTGGAAAGTCACTTTTTCTCCCTGCTCAGACTCAACAGCAGCAGAGGATGGGGAGAGAGACTGTCCAGAAGAAAATCAGAAAAGCCCTTTCCCTGGATCAGGCCAATGGCCTTATTACTCCAGCATCCTGTTTTCTCAGTGGCCATCCAAATGCCCCACAGGGAAGCCCATAAGCAGGATTCGAACACAAAAGCGCTGCTTCAGTTTCCAGCAACTGGTATTCAAAATAATTTCCAGGGGGACGTCCTGCACTTGGTGCTCACTCCAGCTGTCCACTAGAGGGCACTATAGGAATACACATGTGGGCACGGCTGGCGGGGGAGTGATGATAGACTATGACAGGGGTCAGCAACCTTTTTCAGCCGTGGGCCGGTCCACCGTCCCTCAGACCATGTGGTGGGCCGGACTATATTTTGAAAAAAAATATTGAATGAATTCCTATGCCCCACAAATAACCCAGAGATGCATTTTAAATAAAAGCACACATTCTACTCATGTAAAAACACGCTGATTCCTGGACCATCCGTGGGCCGGATTGAGAAGGCGATAGGGCTGCATCTGGCCCACGGGCGTTAGGTTGCCTACCCCTGGACTGTGACGACACATGACACCTTTTGGGGGAGCAGAACACAGAGATGGTCTTCTTCTCTTTGGTGATCCCTCGTAGTCTATTTCTGAAATTCCTTTGCAATAAGACAGCTACTTTGAGATCTTGTATAGAGTGTCCTGGGAATTTTAGAAATAGACTGGAAAGAGAAGTTGCTGAATTGCAACTCATTACCAAGCTTAAAACCATGGAGAGACCTGGTCTGAACAAAGACATTGGATTCTTATCTCATTATACAAAGACAAAGCTATTTTTAACCTTCTCACCCCTTGCTTTTTCCTGTAAGACTAATTGCAGTCGTTAACAGTCGTCAACAGGTTTATCACAGCTATCAGCCAATCACCCATTCCCACCACCCTTCTGAGTAATACCCCTCCCACCCTCTCATCCTATATTATAATCTTCAAGTGTCCCTGCATCCACCTGCAATTTTCTGTGTGTCACAGAAGTAAATTCTGCGCATGGCACAGACGGACGCAGGGATTGGAGGGGGTGGAGAGGGGGGCGGGACGACGCAGAGACACTTCCGGCCGGGCGAAACTGCGCCGCCGCCATTGCCGGGGGGAAGCGGCGCGAAGCGCCACTCCCGCTGCCGCCACCCGCCACCACCCGCCGCCTGAAGGAGGCCCCCCGTCCGGCACACGCCCTTCCCTGCGCGCTGCCCAGCCGGCGGGGGTCCGAGGCGAGGCCGGCGCCGCCCGCCTATGGAGGCTCCCGCCGCCGCCTGAAGGAGGCCCCCCCGTCCGGCACGCGCCCTTCCCTGCGAGCTGCCCAGCCGGCGGGGGTCTGAGGCGAGGCGGCCTCCGCTGACGGGCCAGCTGGTCACCCCCGCCGAAGCCTCCCCGTCCCCCGGCTCCTGCTGCTCCTGCGGGGCCTAGGCGCTTACTCGCAAGTAAAGGCACGCGGGATCGGGGCCTCGGAGCTCCGCGCACGGGGCTTTGAACTGTTTGTGGAGGTCTGGTAAGGGGGGGGGGTTTGACCGCGTGTTCTAGAGCCCGTTTTTTAACGGGCTAAAAACCACTAGTTATATATAAGGGTCTGGTGACTTCTGTTTCAGTGTATCTGAAGAAGTGTGCATGCACATGAAAGCTCATACCAAGAACAAACTTAGTTGGTCTCTAAGGTGCTACTGGAAGGATTTTTTTTTTATTTTTCATTTTGTTTTGACTATGACAGACCAACACGGCTACCTACCTGTAACTCTATCCCCACTGGCAGCCCGTGTTGTCGGTTTTCTGGGGAAAGTTGACCCGGAATGTTTTCTGGGAGAATGTCGTATGCAAATCAGGCCCATTTTTGGATGCATTGAGTATATGAGGCCAAAAGCCACGAAACGGCCAAGTTTGCGTAATATCTGCTTGCAGTTGGCACCCGCTCACCGTAATTAACGGATGAACTTACGAAACGGGAAATTTTCCACAGGGAAACAAAGCGCTGGAAAATTTCCTGCCCCACTTTCTCAGCTGGCAGAAACTCCCCAGGTTTCAGCCCTGCTAGCTGAGAGGCTGTGGACGTTAGATGCTGGGAATCTTCTGCGCACAAAGCTCTCCTTCTGAGCACCCACAGGTGACCTGTTTATTCAGGATTCATCCTGATTTGCACACAACAAACGGATGCAGAGGTTAAACTATATGGGATCTTTCTTGAGCATTTGTTCTGATCCAAGCGTTCATCCTGATTTGCTTGTGCAGCGTTTACATGGAATCATAGAACTGTAGAGTTGGAAAGGGACCCCCAGAGTCATCTAGTCCACCCCCCTGCAGTGCAGGGATCACGGCTGAAGAATCCCTGATGGCCAAACAACTTCTGCTGGTAATCCTCTAAGGAAGGAGAGCCCAGAACCTCCCGAGGGAATCTGTTCCCCTGCTGAACAGTTCTTACTGTCAGAAAGTGCTTCCTGATGTTTCTGGCTCACACTTGAATCCCCTGTGCAAATACGGTCCGGGAGTCACACTCTGTTCCTCTTACTCTCTCGTTCAAACACACAAATGCACACCAGCTTAAACCATTAAGCTACTGAGCCTCACCTTAAGGCAAGCGACAGTTGCTAGGCATTTCCTGGTTGCTAGGCATTTCCTGGTTAGTAGCAGCGGTTGTTGTTTTTATTACGGTTCAGACGTGTGGCCTTCGATTTATGCCAGCTGCCTTCGAGAAAATAAGGCGGGGTGGATATCTTAAAAATGAGCAGGGGCTCTTGCCCACCCTCCGCTCCTAACGGCAGCTGTGAAAATGGGAAGAGGGCACCCAGAATCGATGCAAGGAAGGAGGGGGAGAAGTCTCCCAGCTCGAGGCAGAACAGGCTTCTTCTGCTGTTTGTCTGCCCAGATCCTCCCTCACTGCAGGGTTGGGGTGGCAGCAGCAGTGGAAGACATTGGATTTGGCATATGGGAGGGATTTGCAGTGGTGAGGGTAAATATAAGAGCCTAAGAACATTATAGAGACCCAGGTGGCGCTGTGGGTTAAACCACAGAGCCTAGGGCTTGCTGATCAGAAGGTTGGCGGTTCGAATCCCTGCGACGGGGTGAGCTCCTGTTGCTCGGTCCCAGCTCCTGCCCACCTAGCAGTTCGAAAGCACATCAAAGTGCAAGTAGATAAATAGGAACCGCTCCGGTGGAAAGGTAAACGGCGTTTGCGTGCCCTGCTCTGGTTTGCCAGAAGCGGCTTTGTCATGCTGGCCACATGACCCGGAAGCTGTACGCCGGCTCTCTGCCAATAAAGCGAGATGAGCGCCGCAACCCCAGAGTCGGACACAACTGGACCTAATGGTCAGGGGTCCCTTTACCTTTACCTAAGAACATTATGCTAAGAACATTGAATTCTGGTGCTGGAGGAGACTCTTGAGAGTCCCATGGACTGCAAGAAGATCAAAGCGATCCATTCTGAACGAAATCAGCCCTGAGTCAGCTCACTGGAAGGGCAGATCCTGAAGCTGAGGCTCCAAGACTTTGGCCACCTCATGAGAAGAGAAGACTCCCTGGAAAGACCCTGATGCTGGGAAAGATGGAGGGCACAAGGAGAAGGGGACGACAGAGGACGAGATGGTTGGACAGTGTTCTTGAAGCTACCAACATGAGTCTGACCAAACTGCGGGAGGCAGTGGAAGACAGGAGGGCCTGGCATGCTCTGGTCCATGGGGTCACAAAGAGGCGGATACGACTAAACGACTAAACAACAACAAAGAACATTAGGAAAGACCCCCTGGATCAGACCAAAGTCCCACCTAGTGGGGGACTCTGCAGCCATTAATGCCCCATAACTATTGGGCTGGGGCTTGTGTGGAAGGAATTCTATCCATTGTGGGTCAATGCATTCTTCAGTAGAGCCACTGCATATTATTATTATATTTAGAGATATAAATAATAATAATAATTTATTATTTATACCCGCCCATCTGGCTGGGTTTCCCCAGCCACTCTGGGCAGCTTTCAACAGAACATTAAAATACAACAATCTATTAAACATTAAAAGCCTCCTTAAACAGGCTGCCTTCAGATGTCTTCTAAAAGTCTGGTAGTTGTTTTTCTCTTTGACATCTGGTAGGAGGGCGTTCCACAGGGCGGGCGCCACTACCAAGAAGGCCCTCTGCCTGGTTCCCTGTAACTTGGCTTCTCGTAGTGCGGGAACCGCCAGAAGGCCCTCGGCGCTGGACCTCAGTGTCCGGGCAGAATGATGGGGGTGGAGACGCTCCTTCAGGTATAGATATATCTATGTGCCTTTTCCCCACAGGCTGCTCACACAGATTAAAATAACACCAATGAAAGGACAAAAAGGTAATAAAATAATAATAAATTTAATCATAAACATTATTGTTATTATTATTATTATTATTATTATTATTTTATACTTTCTACCCCACCCATCTGTCTGGCTTGCCCAGCTAAAAAGTAATTAAACTACAATAGAATTGAAATGATATTTTTTAAAACCCACACCACTATTGAAATATAGATAATAAAAGCAGCACAGCGCTTCCTCATCAATAACATCTGGCAATAGTTCATCCGTCGTCCGTGACCCCTCCAAAGAATTTGAGGATCAGGTGGAGGTGCAGGATGGCTTTTCGGTGCCAGCAGCTGGCATTCCTGATGGGAGGCTCTTCCTGGTGGAGAACCTTCCTGCTGGTTGATCCTGAGGGATGGGAGGTGCACTGGATTAACCTCGGAGCGCCTGCCAGATTCTCCGGGATTTACGGGAGCCTGGAGGCTGCGAGTGTTGCGCTGTCCCTTTTTCTCCTCCAGCTTCTTAGTCTTGAGGCTGTCAGCGTGACTTCCAAGGAAGCCAAGCGCCCGGACCGGTCCCCGGTGAATGGGAGCCTGTCACTTGAAACTCTGACGCCACCCGCCTGCCTGCCTGCCTGCTAATGAGTGAATGGTCACCTTCCTCCCTGCATGCCAGGATGGGTGAAGTCATGGTCATGTGACTGGCTGGCCAATTGGGAGAGAGGCAGCCTGGCTGGGAGAGAGGGAGGGAGGGAGAGAGAGACAGAGCACAACTCCTGGCCAGATGTTTGCGATGGCAACCGGCCACCTGAGCCTTAAGGCATCCCTCCGGAAGAGATGCAGGAGGTGAGTACCGACCCCAGGAGCCGCCCCTGGCCCTGGGGGATGGGGGAGGCTGGCAGCAACGCCCGGGAGTTGCTGGAAGTGCGGTTTCAAAGCAGCTGGGACAGGAAACTTTTGTTTTTCAAGCTCTCCGGTGGGCCCCAGGCCACTTTCGATGAGGCTGAAACCCCTAAGGTGACTAAATGCAGACCCTGAGACTTCACTGCCAGGTCCCAGAAGGCTGCAAAGCCAAATGCCCGCTTGCAGGGAGGGCAGGACTGAGAACAGTCCACTGGGGCTTTCAAAAGCGGCGTTCCTTAGTGGGAACTGGGTTGTCTTTTTATAGGTCAATAAGATCTATATTTTAAGGACTCGGGTGGCGCCGTGGTCTAAACCACAGAGCCTAGGGCTTGCCGATTAGAAGGTCGGCGGTTCGAATCCCCGCGACGGAGTGAGCTCCCATTGCTCGGTCCCTGCTCCTGCCAACCTAGCAGTTCGAAAGCACGTCAAAGTGCAAGTAGATAAATAGGAACCGCTCCAGCGGAAAGGTAAACGGCGTTTCCGTGAGCTGCTCTGGTTCGCCAGAAGCAGCTTTGTCATGCTGGCCACATGACCCGGAAAGCTGTCTGTGGACAAACGCCGGCTCCGTCGGCCTGAAAAGCGAGATAGGCGCCGCAACCCCAGAGTCGCCTTTGACAGGGCTTAACCGTCCAGTCTCCTGCCAACCTAGCAGTTCGAAAGGTTCTGTTTCGGGATGCAGGTGGTGCTGAGGGTTAAACCACAGAGCCTAGGGCTTGCCGATCAGAAGGTCGGCGGTTCGAATCCCCACGACGGGGTGAGCTCCCGTTGCTCAGTCCCTGCTCCTGCCAACCTAGCAGTTCGAAAGCACGTCAAAGTGCAAGTAGATAAATAGGAACCGCTCCGGCGGAAAGGTAAACGGCGTTTCCGTGCGCTGCTCTGGTTCGCCAGAAGCAGCTTTGTCATGCTGGCCACATGACCCGGAAGCTGTCTGCGGACAAACGCCGGCTCCCTCGGCCTATAGAGCAAGATGAGCGCCGCAACCTCATCCGCGACTGGACCTAACGGTCAGGGGTCCCTTTACCTTTAAGATCTATATTGCATGTGTGTATTTGTTCATTAGCGCAGCGAGCAAAAAGGGAGGCGCTAAAGCAACGTTTCCTTTGTTTTTTATAACGTCATTTTTGCTACTCACTTGTTGTAATAAATAGGTGGTTTTAGTGATTGGCTGCATGCTTCCAGGATCCGGAGGGGGCTTGTCTGAAAAGCAGTTTGACGCTTCAGAAAACTCGCGTGTGTGTTTGTGTCACAGGAAACAAGTGTTTTCAGTTTGAGTGAGTAGTACTTCTGTGGAAACGCGATTTATCGCTCATTTGACCCAATTGGCCTTTTACTTCTTTCTGTGGAATGTTGCTGAAAATGGTCTCTTGGTGTGCGCTGCGTTTCTTACTCTTCAGCATCGGAAATTGTGTGCGCCCGGGGTTCCCTCATGGCACATGTGACTGACAGGTGTTTGTTTGCACTGAGAAGGGATGAGGATTAGCAGCTACAAACTTCTCAGCTTCTGTTTCAAAGGTTGCTTCCTCCATAGACTTACTGTGCGCCTTTCAGGACCGTGTCTCCCCCTCCTGCTCCCCCTGGCCCCCCCCCTCGGCCAAGTGTGTCATCATCACTATTAGTAATCATTATTATTTTATTAAATGTATCACGCGCCGTTCACCAGCAGGTCGAAATATGGGAGCAATAGAACTGGTTTATCTTACAGGTCTGTTGTAAGAATTAATGAAATTATGTCTCTGTGAACATATTTAATTTTGTCAGTGATGAAATGACAAGGATTCTCTGGGTTGCTTTCAAAACGGGAAGTGAAATAGAATAGTTTTTTTAAAGAAATATATTCAAATGCAGCACTTTGAACACTTGAAATGTGTTCTATAAATACCAAGTGTTACAACATGGTTCCTAGGTCAATTTGTTAACGAGAAAGCTGAGGAAGATCTGTAGCTCAGTGGAAGAGCAGCCTTTTCGCGAGGAGAAGGTCCCAGGTTTAATCTTTGGGATCTCCGGGTCGAGCTGGGAATGTCCCCTAGGTCTGAAACCTTGGAGAGCCTCTGCCGGTCAGTGTAGACAATACTGAGCTACATGGAACAATAGTCTGGCTCTGTTTAAGGCAGCTTCCTGTGTTCCTGGAGAGCCTCTGCCGGTCAGTGTAGACAATACTGAGCTACATGGAACAATAGTCTGGCTCTGTTTAAGGCAGCTTCCTGTGTTCCTGGAGAGCCTCTGCCGGTCAGTGTAGACAATACTGAGCTACATGGAACAATAGTCTGGCTCTGTTTAAGGCAGCTTCCTGTGTTCCTGGAGAGCCTCTGCCGGTCAGTGTAGACAATACTGAGCTACATGGAACAATAGTCTGGCTCTGTTTAAGGCAGCTTCCTGTGTTCCTGGAGAGCCTCTGCCGGTCAGTGTAGACAATACTGAGCTACATGGAACAATAGTCTGGCTCTGTTTAAGGCAGCTTCCTGTGTTCCTGAAGAGCCTCTGCTGGTCAGTGTAGACAATACTGAGCTACATGGAACAATAGTCTGGCTCTGTTTAAGGCAGCTTCCTGTGTTCCTGGAGAGCCTCTGCCGGTCAGTGTAGACAATACTGAGCTACATGGAACAATAGTCTGGCTCTGTTTAAGGCAGCTTCCTGTGTTCCTGGAGAGCCTCTGCCGGTCAGTGTAGACAATACTGAGCTACATGGAACAATAGTCTGGCTCTGTTTAAGGCAGCTTCCTGTGTTCCTGGAGAGCCTCTGCCGGTCAGTGTAGACAATACTGAGCTACATGGAACAATAGTCTGGCTCTGTTTAAGGCAGCTTCCTGTGTTCCTGGAGAGCCTCTGCCAGTCAGTGTAGACAATACTGAGCTACATGGAACAATAGTCTGGCTCTGTTTAAGGCAGCTTCCTGTGTTCCTGGAGAGCCTCTGCCAGTCAGTGTAGACAATACTGAGCTACATGGAACAATAGTCTGGCTCTGTTTAAGGCAGCTTCTTGTGTTCCTGGAGAGCCTCTGCCGGTCAGTGTAGACAATACTGAGCTACATGGAACAATAGTCTGGCTCTGTTTAAGGCAGCTTCCTGTGTTCCTGGAGAGCCTCTGCCAGTCAGTGTAGACAATACTGAGCTACATGGAACAATAGTCTGGCTCTGTTTAAGGCAGCTTCCTGTGTTCCTGGAGAGCCTCTGCCAGTCAGTGTAGACAATACTGAGCTACATGGAACAATAGTCTGGCTCTGTTTAAGGCAGCTTCCTGTGTTCCTGGAGAGCCTCTGCCAGTCAGTGTAGACAATACTGAGCTACATGGAACAATAGTCTGGCTCTGTTTAAGGCAGCTTCCTGTGTTCCTGGAGAGCCTCTGCCAGTCAGTGTAGACATTACTGAGGGACCAATGGTCATTATGCAGGTCTGCTCAGCTGTTGCTCCCATGTAAGGAGCCTCATGCCCTGCCACGGGTGTGATGACAGCAGAGAGTTTTACGGCCTGTTTTGCAATGGGTACAAATGAGCAGCCCTGCCCTGTTAGGCAGCAGCAGGCTCCCACAGTGCGATTGCACACTTGAAGAGATCTCCACATGTTTGGCACGTGTGGTAATAACTCACATGAGAAGAAGATACTGGATCAGGCCAATGGCCCATTGAGTCCAGCATCCTGTCCTCACAGGGGCAGAACCAAATGCCTCTTGTGGGAAACATATAAAGTGGTACCTCGATTTTCGAACATCTCCATTGATGAACATTTTGGTTTCCAAATGCCGTACACCCGGAAGTAAATGCTTCGGTTTTCGAACGCGCCTCGGAAGTCAAACATGCCCCACGGCTTACTCTGAGTGCAGGATCCTGAGGCCTAGCTGTCGGCAATAGTGGACGCTCGGGTTACAGACTCAATCTGTGATAGAGGCACGTCTGCAACCTGCAGCATTTGTATCCCGCAGCGCTGTGTCTGCGCACGCGCGTAATGCAAATCGACGGTTCGGCGCATGCGCAAAGCGCGATTTAGCACTTCTGCGCATGTGCGAACTCCGAAACCTGGAAGTAACCCGTTCTGGTACTTCCAGGTTTGGCACGAAGCGCAACTCGAAAAGACGTAACCTGCAGCAGCCGTAACATGAGGTATGGTTTTCGAACATTTCAGAACTCAAACGGTCTTCCAGAACGGATTACGTTTGAAAACCAAGGTACCAGTGTGTTGTTGTTGTTCAGTCGTTCAGTCGTGTCCGACTCTTCGTCACCCCATGGACCATTCTGGATCACAGGGAGAAAGCAATCAGTACTAAAGCTCTGCAATAAGTCACCTCCTTTTTCTTTTTTTCTGTTCCTATGTCTTTCTTTTTTTAAAACAAAAGTTTGGCTCTCTCCCCACTTCTTGGCCTGAAAACAGGTTCGTTTAGCCATTTATTCCTGCGTGTGATCTTTGCCTTCTGCATCATGGAACAGGATGCGGGGAGAGTCAGCTCATGACCTGCTTTCTTCATCCTGCTCACAAGGTGTAGTAGCTCTGGCGAGGTCACGGGCCTGGCTTGTCCTGACATTGCACAGGTCTCAGTTTCCCACTACTGTTTGAAAAGGAGAATCTGAACTGGGGAGCCTCTGTTGAGGTCTGGGAAGGAGGGACTGCTGACCAGAGACCGAGCATTTGTTGTGGTTTAGTCGGTTCGAACCTAGCAGTTCGAAAGCACGTCAAAGTGCAAGTAGATAAATAGGTACCACTCCAGAGGGAAGGTAAACGGCGTTTCCGTGCGCTGCTCTGGTTCGCCAGAAGCTGCTTATTCATGCTGGCCACATGACTCGGAAGCTGTCTGCGGACAAATGCTGGCTCCCTTGGCCTATAGAGCGAGATGAGCACGCAACCCCAGAGTCGTCCGCGACTGGATCTAATGGTCAGGGGTCCCTTTACCCTTTACCTAGTCGGTGGAGGCAGTGAGAGATTTTACCTTCTTGGGCTCCATGATCACTGCAGATGGTGACAGCAGTCACGAAATTAGAAGACGCCTGCTTCTTGGGAGAAAAGCGATGACAAACCTAGACAGCATCTTAAAAAGCAGAGACATCACCTTGCCGACAAAGGTCCGTATAGTTAAAGCTATGGTTTTCCCAGTAGTGATGTATGGAAGTGAGAGCTGGACCATAAAGAAGGCTGATCGCCGAAGAATGGATGCTTTTGAATTATGGTGCTGGAGGAGACTCTTGAGAGTCCCATGGACTGCAAGAAGATCAAACCTATCCATTCTTAAAGAAATCAGCCCTGAGTGCTCACTAGAAGGACAGATCCTGAAGTTGAGGCTCCAGTACTTTGGCCACCTCATGAGAAGAGAAGACTCCCTAGAAAAGACCCTGATGTTGGGAAAGATGGAGGGCACAAGGAGAAGGGGACGACAGAGGACGAGATGGTTGGACAGTGTTCTCGAAGCTACTAACATGAGTTTGGCCAAACTGCGGGAGGCAGTGGAAGACAGGAGTGCCTGGCGTGCTCTGGTCCATGGGGTCACGAAGAGTCGGACACGACTGAACGACTGAACAACAACAACAAGGAGGATGGGAAGCTGAATCAATGCCCCGCATAGAGCAGAATGGCAGGCACAGTGACACGGCAGCAGGAGCCATGGAAGAAGGAGGAAGATTAGGACTGTAGGGCAAGATGGCAGGGAACCCGTGGCTGGACCACTGGCCATGATCGCTGGGATTGGAGTCCAACAGCATATGGAAAGCCAAAGGTGACTTATCCCCGCCTTAGATGAAACACAGCTTTAACCCCCAACCCTACCATTCCGTGATTCTATGACTTCCAGTTTATTTATTCCATGCTGAGAAACCTCAAGTCCATCAGAGCAATTTCACGAATGCATTCCCCTCCCACACAAAGATGTTCTGAGGACTGAGCAGACATTTCTCATTTATTTATTCCTCCACGGCACTTGTCTGTTCCTCGTTCCTCTGGGGTTTGGGAGCCTGGAGCTGGCGGCTTCCCCGTCCCTCCATCCCTCACGTCCGCCTGCCACTTTGGCCTGGCGTGCTTCCTGGATTCCTGCTCTGCCGGTGCGGTGACAGGCGTGGGTGGGCAGGGCCCCTTTTGTGCGTCTTCTGCCGCAGGGCTCTTCCTGCCTCAGCCGATGAGCTGCGCTCTCTGGTATGACGGAGGAGAGCAGGCCTGTCACCTGGGACCTTTGAAGAGGCCCTGCATGGAATTGGATGCGCACACAGGTGTTCCCTGAGAGCACCTGGAGGCGGTGATGCTTTGCCGGCACGAGCAGATAGCGCACTGCGATCATCGAGGAAGGACAAATCTCTTACTGCTCTTCCAAGCAGGGGAAGAGAACTGTAGGAGGCGAGGGGATGAAGGAAGGTCTCATTGGGACTTTTAAATTCAGAGAAAAGTCGGTATTATAGAATAATAATAATAATAATAATAATAATAATAATAATAATAATAATTTATTTATACCCCGTCCATCTGGCTGGGTTTCCCCAGCCACTCTGGGCAGCTTCCAACAGAACATTAAAATGCAATAATCTATTAAACATTAAACATTAAAAGCCTCCCTAAACATATATTATGAATAAACAAAATAAAAAAAATTCCTTCCAGTATCACCTTAGAGACCAACTAAGTTTGTTCTTGGTATGAGCTTTCGTGTGCATGCACACTTCTTCAGATACCATCTCGGCTATCTGCCTGTAACATATATTACGAATGGCATCGATAGGAAAAAAACCAACATTTTTCTTCCTTTCTCCTAGCAGTAAAACTCTTGGGCATTGCATGAAGCTGGAAGGTTGGGGACAGATAAAAAGAAAAGGACTTAATTCACTCAGTGCCTTGGGGAACTCCCTCCTGCAGGAGTTTGTGGTGGCCACGAACCTGGATGGCTTTAAAATAATAATAATAATAATAATAATAATAATAATAATAATTTATTATTTATACCCCGCCCATCTGGCTGGGTTTCCCCAGCCACTCTGGGCGGCTTTCAACAAAGCATTAAAATACAATAATCTATAAAACATTAAAAGCCTCCCTAAACAGGGCTGCCTTCAAATGTCTTTTAAAGGTCTGGTAATTGTTGTTCTCTTTGACATCTGAAGGGAGGGCGTTCCACAGGGCGAGTGCCACTACCGAGAAGGCCCTCTGCCTGGTTCCCTGTAACTTGGCTTCACACAGAGGAATAGACAAATCCATGGAGGAGAGGCGTTGTTGGTGGCTGCTAGTCACAGTGGCGATGCTTTATCTCCATATTCAGAGGCATTAATTCTTCTGAATACAAGTTGCTGGAAACCAAACAAGGGGAGAGTGCTTTTGTATTCAAATACTGCTTGTGGGTTTCCCATTGGGGGCATCTGGTTGGCCACTGAGAGTAGGATGTTGGCATAGGTGGGTCACCGGCCTGATCCAGCAGAAGCTCTTCTTCTGTTCTTAAGAGTCACTCCGCTGTAGATCAGGGTTGGGGAACCTGCCTCCCCCCAGATCATAGCTGTCAACTTTCGGATTTGAAAATAAGGGATTTTTTCAAACTTTCGGATTTGAAAATAAGGGATGCCACGAGGGCGGTGCAATGGCACAAAGTAACCTCGCCACCCTGCGCTCCAGAGGCTACGCATGAAGGGGTGAGCAAAAGAGCGAGCGCATAGACGGCAGGCAGGCTGTCTGTCTGGTTGGGCGTGAGGGTCTGGCTGCACAAGGCATGCAAGCTCCGCCCCCAGTCGGTCTCAGACTCCTTATTGGCAGCCGAGCAACACAGCTGAGGAGCCTCCCTGGCCGGCAGGGAGGGAGAGGAGCTGCTTCCTTTGAAATCTGGGGAATTTAAGGGATATCAACAATCCGGGATAGCAGCGGGAAACGGCATTGGAATAAGGGAGTTTCCCGCAAAAAAAGGGAGGGTTGACAGCTATGCCCCAGATGTTTTATCAGATGGCATTATTATGGACTACGCTGCCTGAGGCTTATGGGAGCCACATGTTCATCTCTTGGACTTGGGCCTCAGCGTTCCTTAGGACCCGGTTCCTGCTTTTCCAGCTGGTGCACACAGCGTGCGATGTCAGCCTCTCTTATCATAAAAGCACCTGCTGGATCAGGCCAGTGGCCAGTCTGGTCCAGCATCCTGTTCTCACGGTAGCCAGCCAGATGCCCCAAGGGGAAGATGACCTCTGGCAGGACGTGAGTGTCCCAGGCCATGCATGGTATGTTGGATGTAGACAGAGAGGTGTTTATTCCTCCCTCTCTTATAATACAAGAACCCAGTGGAGGTCATCGAATGGAGATGACTGATGGGAGATTCAAGACAGAAGAATTGTAGATTTGGAAGGGACCTCCAAGGGTCATCTAGACCAACCCCCTGCAATGCCTAAAGCATCCATGACAGACGGCCACCCAACCTCTTCTTAAAAGCCTACAAGGAAGGAGAGTCCACCACCTCCCGAGGGAGACTGTTCAACTGTCAAACGGCTCTTACCCTCAGAAGGTACTTCCTAATGTTTTGTCGGAATCTCCTTTCTTGTAACGTGAAGCCGTTGGTTTGAGTCCTACCCTTGAAGCAGGAGAAAGGCTTGCTCCACCTTCCATGTCGCAGCCCTTGAGATATTTGAAGATGGCTCTCATATCTCATCTCGGTCTCTAGGCTAAACATACCCAGCTCCTTCAACCGTTCCTCATACGGCATGGCTTATCTTGGCCGCCTTCCTCTGCACACCTTCCAGCTTGTCTTACACACACACACACACACACACAGGAATTTTCTCCCCCAAGATGGATTTGATGGCCACTATCCTGGATGGCTTTAAAGAGGACGAGACAAATTAACGGGGGAGAATCAGGCTACCAGCGGCCGCTAGCCACACTGGCTATGTTCTCCGTCTGCTGTCAGAGACATGCCGGCTTCTTAGGCTTTTTCTTAAGAGGAGGATGAGGCCATGAATGGGCGAGAGAAGTGGTCCATACATTCCGGAGGGGGCGTGCCAGGTTGGCAAAGCCTGATCTAGGCAGGCGAATCCCCCTTTGTACTCCCCAACCCCCCCTGCTCCAGCTGGCCCAGGTGGTGTGAGCCGGAAAAAGCCCCTCTCCCTCTCTGGGTCCTTGCTGATTGGATCGCCAGGGGAAGGGGAAGGGGAGGGGGAGATGGAGCCACCGCAAGGGGAGGGAGGGGGGAAGAGGACACAGCTGCAGGCAGGGGGTGGGGGGGGTGGGGGGGGTGGCTGCTCCTGGTTTCTATTCTGAGCAGCATCGCTGCCCCATCCTTTCTGTGCCACCTTGGGACTGGATTTTAAGAGAGCCTTTGCCTGAACTCGTTTCTTCCATCGCCGCCTTCCTTGCCCAGTTGCCTGGGAAAAGATTCTTCCGAATCTTCGCCTCTTCGCTGGGAATCTTCCTCCCTCCCACAATCCGTCACATAGGATTAAGCTGGGCTTGCAGGAGCATCACAGCATCCTCTCTGAGAGGCCTCCCTCCATCTCCCTCGCCATGGCGACGGGATGCAGGCACAGGAGGGATGCCTGAGAGCTCCAGGAGAATCCTCCTGCCACCCACCTCTGGGAAGGGCTGACTCACCCCTGAACACAGGCTAAGATGGCCCCCTGATCCCTCGGCCAGGTGAGGTCCGGGCCAGTCTCCTTGCAATTTCTGGGACTGCGGCACAGGATCCGGCCTCCGGATTTGGCACAGCTCCTCTCAGCCATGGGGGAGAAATCGGATTATCAGCGGCTGGCGACTGGGGAGGACGAGGAGGTGGAGGGGATTGCGGCTGCCCCAGACTCCCAGCCTCGGGCACCCAGGCCGGATCTGCTCGTGGTGCCAGGACAGAGGGTCAGTATGGCTTTTGCAAGGGAGGGGGGTGCTGGAGGAGAGGGGGGTCTTATGGCAGCCCCCCACCTCACCCCTGTGAGGTGTCAGGATCGGATGGATGGGTTGTGGGGAGTGCGAAGGTTGGGGGGGTTGGGTTTTGTTTTCCATTGGCTCTGCAGGGGGGGAAGCCCCAGAGCCTCTCTTATTTCTTTTCTTCCAGAAATGAAAGGGCTCCCCATTTAGGGAATCCTCCTTATATCTGGAAGGGGTTGCAGGTATGAGGGATCCAGTGCCCCCCGCCCAGCCATGTTGCAGGCTGATCTCTCCCCCTTGCTGCCCTGTACATTAGTCTCCCAGGAATTGCTACTATTGTGATTACTATTGTGATATTATTATTATTATTATTATTATTATTATTATTATTATTATTGACTTTTAACCAGCCCTTCACCCAATCTGCCATTCCCCTTAAGGTCCATATCGCCACATTAAAAAGTCAGCTAAATAGATTTACAAGCCTACACAGTGCCAACTCCCTCAGCCCCCAGCCCTTCCTTAAAAGACATTTATTGAAGACTCTGCCTTAATCCCTCCCACTACTGAAGTGAAGCATGTGCAAATGCATTTACTCATATCCATCCTCCGTTATTCACCCCTGCCTCATTTCCCGTCCTCCCCACGCTCTCTCAATGATTCAGATTGTATTCTGAGAATAGGGACTGGCTGTAAACCGCTCTGGGAATTGTAGCTCTGTGTGGGGAATAGAGGCCTCCTATCTAGCCTTTGCACCCTTTACAAACTACAACTCCCAAAAGTCTTTGGGGGGAGCCATGGCTGTTTAAAGTGGTATCTCAGGGATTTAAATGTGTGATGTTAGAGTGTTGGACTCGGACCTGGGAGAGCAGGGTTCGAATCCCCGTTCAGACACGAAGCTCGCTGGGTGATCGGGAGGCGGGCAGTGTGGTGTAGTGGTTAAGAGCGGTAGACTCGTAATCTGGTGAACCGGGTTCGCGTCTCCGCTCCTCCACATGCAGCTGCTGGGTGACCTTGGGCTAGTCCCACTTCTCTGAAGTCTCTCAGCCCCACTCACCTCACAGAGGGTTTGTTGTGGGGGAGGAAGGGAAAGGAGAATGTGAGCCGCTTTGAGACTCCTGAAGGGGAGTGATAAAGCGGGATATCAAATCCAAACTCTTCTCTTCTGCAGCTGAGTTTGCAGCCTCCGACTCCAGGTGGTGTGAAATCCCGCTTTTGAAAAAGAATTGGATCTGGATCCAAATTTGCCCAGAGGATCTCTGTTCTCAGGAAAGCTTGTACATGATTGGTTTTCCCTTGCATACTGAGCTCCAGTCTGCAATTATGCCAGGGCGATGGCAAGGGCTCTGTGACCAAGCGCATGCTTTCGTTCCAGGGGGTTGGGCTAGATGACCCTCGGGATCCCTTCCACCCTGACAGTTCTTGTGATTCAATCCCTGGACTCAGCAGTTTAAACGGCTCTTGGGTAGCAGAGGTGGAAAAAACCTGGTGCGGAACCTGATGCCCTCCAGATGTTGTTGGACTCCAACTCCCATAATTCCCAGGCAGCATGAACAATGTCTCAGGGAATTATGGGCGTTGTAGTCCAGAAGGCAGAGGGACCCAGGTGGCGTTAAACCACAGAGCCTAGGGCTTGCCAATCAGAATGTTGGCTGTTCGAATCCCCACAATGAGGTGAGCTCCCATTGCTCGGTCCCAGCTCCTGCCCACCTAGCAGTTCGAAAGCACGTCAAAGTGCAAGTAGATAAATAGGTATCGCTCTGGCGGGAAGGTAAATGGCATTTCCATGCGCTGCTCTGGTTCGCCAGAAGCGGCTTAGTCATGCTGGCCACATGACCTGGAAGCTGTACGCCGGCTCTTGGCCAGTAAAGCGAGATGAGCGCCGCAACCCCAGAGTCGGACATGACTGGACCTAACGGTCAGGGGTCCTTTTACCTTTACCTTTTTAGTCCGGAAGGCTACAGCTCCTTTCTCTCACTCTCTCTCTCTCACACACTTGGCTTTAAGCCCTGGAGAGCTGCTGCCAGTCAGAGCAGGCGACACTGGTCTGGAGGGACCAGGGGCAGGTTCCTGTGTGCTCAACCCAAGGCCAAGGGGTCAGGCACATACCTTTGGCAATCCCAGCTGACTCAACAGAAGAACGCAGCCCCAAAGCGGACATGTGGGCTGGTTAGTCCGGATTGTCTTTTTAGAAGAAATGTAAACAGATCGAGTGGGGGGAACAGGACCGTCCGGATTCCAAAGTAGTTGACAGTCAGAGGGGAGATGGCGGTGTTGTTGATGTTCAGCAAGGGCAATGGAGAGAGAAAGTGCATTTTGGATAGGGACCACATGCAGGTAAGTAGACATATTCTTTGATGTGTCTTTGATTTTCACGTTTTTCACCTTTTGCTCTCAGATGCCTTTTTTTAAAAGAAATCTGTCTGTCTCACTCACCCAGATCTCGGAGATGGTTGTATTTGGGGTTGAGAGAATCCGTTCCTTCAGCTCAGATTGGTTGGTGGCAGAGTGGACCCAGCCCTGGAGGGGGACGAGGTGGGTCAGGGGGCTCAGAAATCAGGCACCGATATGGGCAGCAGCCTGGGACACAAACGGATCAGACCCCGGAAGCCGAACCGCCTGCTCTTCTCGTTCGGCTCCGGTTCACTGGGGCTCAGGCACGGGAATTCCTCACTGGTTCATGCCCTGTCTCTGTTACTGGGAGGGAGGGAGGGTGCCATGCAGGGTGGATTTGATTTAAATCACGATTTAAATCACTAGTCAGTAAGACTTGATTTAAATATTTTTTTTACAGAAAGACTCATTCTTGCTGGTATAACCTTAATATTTACAACCATATGAAGGTTTCATTTTTGGAATAATAAATTTTCAGAGTAGTTTTTACAGTTATATCAAAAATTACTGACTTGGTTATACTACTAGAAATACATAGACAGATAATTATGAAATCATGGTGAGGTTTAATAAGTTAACTGTTTATATTTGGACAACTTTTCTGCTGTACTTGGAAGGAGAAAAATAATCATTTCCTTAATAACCATTTAAACCATTTATTTAACTAAAACAATAACATGATAGCATATGTATCCATGTTTGTTGACTGATGTGGTTAAACATTTTAAAAAAACACCTTAGACTGAGTTTTAGCACACTTGATAAACTTAAAACAAATCCTTATTTCCTGATGAATAGCCTTTGGGCTGCAATGTACCGGTAACTTAAATAGAAGACTATATTTAGAAAGATTTTTCCTCCAAACACATTTTATTTTAAAAATCCGATTTAAATCAAAAAAATCCAATTTAAATTTAAAAAAATCCAATTTTTTAAAAAAAAAATCGTTGATTTTTATCCACCCTGGTGCCATGTTGCCCATTCTATGCTGAGCAATTCCCGGTGGATTTGGTGGTCTCCACCAGGGGGTGTTGGCCGGGCAGTGCCAGGGGACAGCAACATCGAAATGTGGCTCAGCTGATTTGCTCTGCATGGACAGGGATCTCCTCTTGGTGGAGACGGCCTCTGGATGCTGTGATTCCGCAATTGCGGGTTTAGAAACAAGCATCTGGCTGAGCCCCCCCCCCCCCCGTGAGAACAGGATGCTGGACTAGGTGGGCCTCATCCAGTAGGCTTTTCTTCTGTTCTTGCCCCCCGTGGATCTAGACATAGGATTGCATCCTGGGCAGGGTAGATAAAAATCAATGATTTTTTAAAAAAAAATCAAAAAATCGGATTTTTTTGATTTAAATTGGATTTTTAAAATAAAATGCTTTTGGAGGAAAAAAATCTTTCTAAATATAGTCTTCTATTTAAGTTACATTGTAGTCCAAAGGCTATTCATCAGGAAATAAGGATTTGTTTTAAGTTTATCAAGTGTGCTAAAACTCAGTCTAAGTTTTTTTTTTAAATGGTTAACCACATCAGTTAACAAACATGGATACATATGCTGTCATGTTATTGTTTTAGTTAAATAAATTGTTTAAATGGTTATTAAGAAAATGATTATTTTTCTCTTTCCAATAAAGTACAGCAGAAAAGTTGTCCAAATATAAACAGTTAACTTATGAAACCTCACAATAATTTCATAATTATCTGTCTGTGTATTTCTAGTAGTATAACCAAATCAGTAATTTTTGATATAACTGTAAAAACTACTCTGAAAATTTATTATTCCAAAAATGAAACCTTCACATGGTTGTAAATATTAAGATTATACCAGCAAGAATGAGTCTTTCTGTAAAAAAAAAATTTAAATCAAGTCTTACTGACTAGTGATTTAAATCGTGATTTAAATCGTGATTTAAATCAATTTGATTTAAATCAAATCCACCCTGATCCTGGGAGAGCTTTCCAGCTTATTCCAGCCGCTATTGTTTTGGAGGAAACTTCGCATCTCGTAGCACAGATGTATTTACTTAATTGTTGCATTTAGATCCCACAATTTTTCTCAACATGGCGTAAATGGTTCTCTCCCCCGCCCCCATTTAACCCCCACAACAACCCTGAGAGGTACAGTATTTTCCTGCATATAAGACTACTTTTTAACCTAGGAAAATCTTCTCAAAAGTCGGGGGTCGTCTTATACGCCGGGTCGTATTTCTTATATAGCGAGTATATCCCAAACTCTATATTTTAACTGGAAAAGTTGGGGGTCGTCTTATACGCCCAGTCGTCTTATATGCCGGAAAATACGGTAGGTTAGGCTGAGAGACAGTGCTTGGCCCAAGGCTACACCCAGTGCGCTTCATGGCCAAGCGGGGATTTGAACCCTGGTCTTCAAGTGCCTAGCACGACACCCTGACCACTGGACCAGATTGCCCCTGCGGGAGCGCGAGCTTTCGTTTAAAAACGAGCAAGTTTCTAGCCCTCGTGACTGGAAGGCGGGCTTGGGGATGGGCGAGCGATTCGCTGCCAACATCTCGGAAGCAAAAATGGGGGTGGGGGCGGAGTAGGCTCTCCATGGGTCAGAGTGCAAAGCAAGGGGTTGAACTAGATGACCCTTGGGGGTCCCTTTCAACTCTATAGTTCTGTGATTCTGTGGTGGTGCTTGAGATTCCTGTGGTGTTCCTCATGGCTAGCAAAGCTAGGATGATTTGTGGCAGGAAGTAAACCTGTAAGGGGGGGGGAAGGCCATTGGTAATGCTATAATTCCCAAGATGGGCTGTACCGGGCGCCCTTGGAGGACTTTGGCTGTGCCTGGCACTGCCTGGCAAGCATCAAACAGTTGCTTAGGGCTTGCCGATCAGAAGGTCAGCAGTTCGAATCCCCGCGGCAGGGTGAGCTCCCGTTGCTCTGTTCCAGCTCCTGCCCACCTAGCAGTTCGAAAGCACAAAGTGCAAGTAGATAAATAGGAACCGCTCTGGCGGGAAGGTAAACGGCGTTTCCGTGCGCTGCTCTGGTTCGCCAGAAGCGGCTTTGTCATGCTGGCCACATGACCTGGAAGCTGTACGCTGGCTCTTGGCCAATAAAGCGAGATGAGCGCCGCAACCCCAGAGTCGTCCGCGACTGGACCTAATGGTCAGGGGTCCCTTTACCTTTACCTATTGTTATATTATTAATTATTATCAGGGTGGATTTGATTTAAGTCAGTTTGATTTAAATCAAATCCACCCTGATTATTATTAGTTGTTCTGTGATGCTTTCTCAATATTAATTGCCGCATTGCCACCTGGAAAGGGGGGGGGGACTCTAATTGCTACAAAAGTGGGCCAACCTTCCTCCCCCCAGCCTCCAAAACACTTGGGGTGTGAAAAGTTACAGGATTTCAGCAGCAAGTTTCGGAATGGGCACCGATTGGTCCGCCCTGCCTGAAACTTCGGTAGGTGGAAACGGTACTGAAACTGCCCTGATGAGCACAGATCATTTGGCTATTTATTTATTTACTAGTTGAATTCAGCCCGTTGATAATGGGCTCTAGCGGGGGCGAGCGGGACCCGAGGCGCGGAGGCGGCCAGCGGCGGCGGCCGGGGCGAGGAGGTTGCGGGGCGGCGTCCTCGTCCTCCTCGCCGCCGCTGCCTCCAGGCCGGCCCGGCCGTCCTCCTCCTCCTCCTCGGGGCTCCTCCATCGAGGTGGCAGCGGCGGCCCGACAATGGCGGCGGCGCAGTTTCGCCCGGCCGGAAGTGTCTCTGCGTCGTCCCGCCCCCCTCTCCGCCCCCTCCAATCCCTGCGTCCCCGTGTGACATGCGCAGAACGCACTTCCGTGACACACGGAAAAGCAGGGACATAGCAAGATTATTATATAGGATTACGTTTCGATCCCACCTTTCTTCTCCAGGGGCTCAATCCCCCCCCCCAAAAAAATCCGGCCACGAAGCTCCCTGGGTGACCTCTGCTTTTGGTCACTGCCTCTCAGCCTAACCTACCTCACAGGGTTGTTGTATTAAATGAGGAGGCGGAGGGCTGCGTACGCCACCTTGAGCTCTTGGGAGCGGATGGAGATGGAGTAAATAAATAAGGTGGTCACATGGCTCTCCTGCTCCTCGTTGAACCTCCACAACAGCCCTGCGAGGTAGGCTGGCCTGAGAGCGTTTGACCGCCCCAAGGTCACCCAGTGAGCTCCATGGCCGAGTGGGGACTTGAACCCCGGTCTCTCCCAGGTCCTGATCCCACGGTCTAACTGCTGCACCATGTTGGCTGTCGTCATGGCTGCACAATAAGAGGGGCCTTAATCCTGATTATTGTTAACAAGAACTCATCCGCTTCTGGCTGAAAGTCTTAAACTTCTCACAAGGCTGATCCCCTCCCTCCCTGCCCAATTCATTCCTGGTAGGAGCCCAAAGCAGTATGCGGTTTATCTTAGGAAAGGCAAAGAGCCCAATATTGAGATGGACCATTGGCCCATCTACTTCAGTGCTGCTTGCACTGGCTGGCAGCAGCTCTCCAGGGAGTCTTTTAATAATAATAATAATAATAATTTTTTTATTTGTACCCCGCCCATCTGGCCGGGTCTCCCCTGCCACTCTGGGCGGCTTCCAGTAAACAATAAAATACATCAACACATCACAGATTAAAAGCTTCCCTAAACAGGGCTGCCTTCAGGTATTTTCTAAAGGTCATATAGTTGCTGATCCCTTTGACCTCTGATGGGAGGGCGTTCCACAGGGCGGGCGCCACCACCGAGAAGGCCCTCTGCCTGGTTCCCTGTAGCTTTGCTTCTCGCAGTGAGGGAACCGCCAGAAGGCCCTCGGCGCTGGACCTCAGTGTCCGGGCTGAACGATGGGGGTGGAGACGCTGCTTCAGGTATACTGGATCGAGGCCGTTTAGGGCTTTAAAGGTCAGCACCAACACTTTGAATTGTGCTCAGAAACGTACTGGGAACCAATGTAGGTCTCTCAGGACCGGTGTTATGTGGTCTGGGCGGCCGCTCCCAGTCACCAGTCTAGCTGCCGCATTCTGGATTAGTTGTAGTTTCCGGGTCACCTTCAAAGGTAGCCCCACGTAGAGCGCATTGCAGTAGTCCATGTGGGAGATAACCAGAGCATGCACCACTCTGGCGAGACAGTTTGCGGGCAGGTAGGGTCTCAGCCTGCGCACCAGATGGAGCTGGTAGACAGCTGCCCTGGATACAGAATTAACCTGCGCCTCCATGGACAACTATGAGTCCAAGATGACTCCCAGGCTGCGCACCTGGTCCTTCAGGGGCACAGTTACCCCATTCAGGACCAGGGAGTCCCCCACACCCGCTCGCACCCTGTCTCCCAAGAACAGTACTTCTGTCTTGTCAGGATTCAACCTCAATCTGTTAGCCGCCATCAATCCTCCAACCGCTTTTCCTATCTACCTAGAGATGCCGCCGGGGATCGAACCTGGGGACCTTCTGCATTCCAAGCACATGCTCTCCTGCTGAGCGATGGGCCTTTGCAAGGACGGTTCTGCATATTTGGGGGAAAGGGGCAAAAGTTTGAAGCCCAGTTCCCTGCTTCTGACGCGGCTCCCCAGCCTTGTTCAGAACCGTTTGTGGTGAGGTTAGCCGACGTCCCCGTTTCCCAGGGACAGGCCCCGGATTTACAAATTGGTCTCCGTACAAAATCCATTGAAGTTGAAAAGTGTCCCCGGATTCATTGAAAAAAAATCTGGCAACCTTAGTTTGTGGGGCTGAGCCCTGCAAGAATTCTGGCTTGAATTAAGCCCCACAGGAAGAATCCTTTTCCCTGACTCTTCTCGGAGGCACGGGAGGCTGCAAAAAATTAGAGGGAGGGAAAACTGAGTCGTGGCACGGATTCAGGACAGATGCGGGAGAGTACTTCTTTGCACGGCACACTTAAACAGCAGGGTTTGCTGCCACCAGATGTGGCAGCGGACTCCGGCTTGAAAATGGGATTAAACAAGTCTACGGAGGAGGAGGAGGAGGAGAGGTCTGGCAACAGCTGGTAGATATAGGAAGCCTTCGCGTTCGGGATGAAGACATTCCATACTGAGCCAGGCCACTGGCCCATAGAGGCTATTGCATCCTCTTCTGGCTGGTAGCATCTCTCCCGAGGGACGCTTTGCCTATGCTCTTGTAACCTCTAGGTTAGATGACTGTAGCACGTAGGGCTGCCTCTGAGGATGGTTTGGAAACATCAGCTGGTGCAGAATTTGGCAGCCAAATTATCACGGGGGCAAGACAGTTTGCACATATTATGTACTCTGATCCTGGCTCAACTGCACTGGCTACCAATTAGTTTCCAGGCCCAATTCAAAGTGCTGGTTTTGACCAATAAAGCCATAAACAGCTCAGGATCGCAAAACCTCAAAGAGCTCCTGTCCCCATATGAACTGACCCGGACCCTATGATCATAATCTGAGGCCCTTCTTTGTGTGCCTCCTTCACTAGACATCTGGGAACGGGGCCTTTTCTGCAGTGGCTCCCCATTTGTGGGATACTCTCCCCAGGGAGGTTTGCCTGGCACCCTCATTATATATATTTTAGACGCCAGGTGAAAACGTCCCTCTTCAGCCTGGATAGCTCAGTTGGTCAGAGCGTGGTGCTGATAATGCCAAGGTTGCGGGTTCGATCCCCGTATGGGACAGCTGCAAATTCCTGCATTGCAGGGGGTTGGACTAGATGATCCTCAGGGTCCCTTCCAACTCTACAATTCTATGGTGACCAGGCCTTTGACTGATTAATATTCCAAGACCTTTTAAATATGTTTTGCTTTAACTATTTATTTCGCAAAGGGAAAGGGGGCTCCGCCCACTTTTGTCTCTGGCCCTGCCCACCCCTGCCATGTGGCCCCTGGCAGGCTCCCCAGAAGAGAACATGGCCCTCGGGTTCTCCATCTTTGGTGTAGGCAATCCTGAGGTTGATGGACCAATTATCTTGCCATGGTTTATTTATTTAATGAAATCTCTCCACCACTTGATTGTTTAAAAATGCCCTCAAAGCAGCTTTCAAAAAAAAAGAAGAGAAAATTAAATTATTAATAAAAGCAATTAAAATGTTCAAAAAAAACCCCCAATAAGCTTAAAGCACATCAGCGTTCTAGATACCTGGGTAGGCTTGTCGAAACAAAAATGTCTTTAGCAGGTGCTGAAAAGGGTACAGCGAAGACGCCAGCCTGATATCAAGAGGCAGGGAGTTCCAACGTTAGAGCTCTGAAATATGGATTTCTTATGGGTGTGGAGTATAAGACAGTTTCCTGCAACTCCCAGAGTTTCGAGGAGAGATCTTTGCCAGCTCTTCTGCCTGAGATTCCTTATTAACTGAGGCTGCTTGCGACTGAACCTGAGACCCCGAGCTACGGAGAAGTAGCAGCAGAGGTTTGCTGGCTGCCTTTGCACTTTGCTTGCGATCTTCCTGGAAGCATCCGGCTGCAGCCAATGAACCCTCCTTCCGATCTGGCACAGTGCTTCTTACATTCCTAGTACAGTTTTGGGGTCGATAAGGACTCCCTGATTCATTCTCAAACTAAGGAACAGAGAAGAGGGTCAGGGGGCGGCCCTCCCTAGCTGCTTGCGGCTTGGCTCGCTGTCTCGAGTCACCTGGAGCTCTTTCCATTGCAGGCACCTTGTTGCACCTGCTGTTTTGCTTTTGGCATGCCGTGGCCCGTGTTGCGCTTCCTTCCCTGCGAAAGAGGGGAAGGCAGCCTACGGATTCTCTGCAAATCTGCAATTTGAGCAGAAGCCAGCTGCAAAAACAAGCTTTCCCCTCAATCTTTCTGCATGGCTCCCCCCCCCATCCCCTTTTCAACAAAAATGCATACTTTTTGCAAAGTGTGATGCTTCAAACAGCGCTTGTTTGGAAAGATGCTTCAAGGCACTTTTTTACTGCCTTGAAAGTGTGGGAATTGTTCCTTTTTTATTTTTTAAAAAAATATTTTTATTAGTTTATGTTACACATTTACACATTTAAAATTCCACAACCTCAGCATCTCAAGTGCTGAGAAAACAAAACACAAATAAACACAAAGACAAAAATAGAAAAACTAAAAAAAAAACAACTAACAGGCAAACAAGCAAACAAACTAAATAAACGAACGAACAAATAAACATACCTGAACAAATTCCCTGCTATACTCCAATAGGCTTTCATAAACATATTCCTAACATTACACTTGATAGTAAATGCCTTATTTTACATAATAAAAAATAAGGGAATTGTTCCAGGCGGATTGGTAAACAGGAAGGCAGGCCCTCCCGTTCCCCCGGGATCTTGCTAACCCCCCCCCCCCCGGAAAAAACCAAAAACCTGTTGTTTCTCTCCCTCCTCACGCCTTCAGCATCCCTCTGCAGAGAAAATGTTTAGCTCCAGATCCGGCCAGCTGTTCTCCTTGGGGATGTGCTGGAAGACAAGAAAGCAATGTTAAGGAGCCAGGGCACCGCGAAGGTCGCAGCGTTTTTCTCGCCGCTTGGACGAGGGACAAGACCCTAGCGCTGGAGGAAGCTCCCTGCTCCTTCTCTCCCCCCCCCCCCGCCAGCCATCTGTCAGGTGCACAGGCTGGGAAGCCTTAAAGGGAGGGCTCTGCCCCATCCCCGGCAGGCCCAAGTGGGCTTCGGCGCAGGATGAGACCCTTCCCACGTAGTTCCCCTGCGGCAGGCCTGGGAAGCAGTTTTGGAGAGGAGGCGACTTCACCGTTTCCTGCAGTTCCAGGTCTCCAGCGTTTTTCCAGGCCTGCCATCAAATTATCCCCAGTAAATAGTGGCTTTTGCCGCTGGGGACATTCTGCCCGGTTTGGCACTTCCTTATGCTCCAGGCTCAAATTAGGGGTGGTGGGGTTTTTTTTTAGGGGGGGGTGCTGACATTTTTGCATCAACTCCAAATTGGACACCAAGGAAAGCGTTAGCTGCAAATTCAGACAATGAAGCACGCTCCTCCATTTTTGTCCAGTTCTGGGAATCGCAGTTTATCGGCAAGGTAGGGTGTGTGCAGAGGAGGGCGACCGAGATGATCAGGGCCTGGAAATGAAGCCGCATGAGGAACGGTTGAGGGAACTGGGGGCGTTGGCCTAGAGAAAAGAAGACTGGGAATTCAGATATTTGAAGATACGATGTTGTTGTTGAGTCGTTTAGTCGTGTCCGACTCTTCGTGACCCCATGGACCAGAGCACGCCAGGCACTCCTGTCTTCCACTACCTCCCAAAGTTTGGTCAGACTCATGTTGGTAGCTTCAAGAACACTATCCAACCATCTTGTCCTCTGTTGTCCCCTTCTCCTTGTGCCCTCCATCTTTCCCAACATCAGGGTCTTTTCCAGGGAGTCTTCTCATGAGGTGGCCAAAGTATTGGAGCCTCAGCTTCAGGATCTGTCCTTCCAGGGAGCACTCAGGGCTGATTTCCTTCAGAATGGAGAGGTTTGATCTTCTTGCAGTCCATGGGACTCTCCAGAGTCTCCTCCAGCACCAGAATTCAAAAGCATCAATTCTTCAGCGATCAGCCTTCTTTATGGTCCAGCTCTCACTTCCGTACATTACTACTGGGAAAACCATAGCTTTAACTATACGGACCTTTGTCGGCAAGGTGATGTCTCTGCTTTTTAAGATGCTGTCTAGGTTTGTCATTGCTTTTCTCCCAAGAAGCAGGAGTCTTGTCACATGGAAAAGGGAGCAAGCTTGTTTTCTCCTGCTCCGGATGGCAGGACTCAAACCAACGGATTCAGAGACGAGAGAGGAGATTCTGACTAAAAATAAGGGAGAACTTTCAGATGGCGAGAGGCGTTTGACTGTGGAGGAGACTCCCTTGAAAGGTGGTGGCCTCTCCTTCATTTTTAAACAGCTTGGGTGACCATCTGCCAGGGATTCTTTAGCTGTGATTCCCGCATTGCAGGGGGTTGGACTAGATGGCCCTAGGGGCTCCCTTCCATCTCCGCCATTCTGTGATAATGTTGCAGGGAAACCAGGGTAGCCCAGGATGCTCCCTGGCCAGCAAGCTCTGCCAGCAAGGTCCGAGCCAGACGGCTGGAGGAGAGCCTGAGAAGCGATTTGAAATCCCAGGCAGAGGCCCACAGGAAATTGCCTCTCCAGCCCACAGTTAAAGCTGACCTCTTGGCAGCCGGTCAAAGCTGCGTTCCCTGCGAATACCATAGAGTCTCTGTTCCAGGCTAGCGGGCAGGCGAGGGAGAGATTCCCTTGGGACCGGCCAGAGAGGAGGAAAGGGGAGGAGAGGATAAAGAAAACAAGCATGCGCGATCGCAGGCGCAGCGCGAACCAGACTCAACAGTGTCCTGTTGTGGAGAGCTGCAAAACAAGCCCTCTCCTGCCCTGGCTGCCCAGAGGAACCCAGATCCCAGACCTGTCAGGATTCGGGTAACTTTCGGATGCCGGGAGGTTGCAGCCTGAGCTGGCTTGCTGCCTCTTCTTCGCATCGGAAGTTGAGCATGGAGATTTCAGGCAGGCCGGGACAGGCAGTTTCGACACCTACGACCCTTGCTGAAGTCTCCGCTTGGTTTTTCCTGGGGAGACGCCGAGGCAGCGTGGAAGATGTCTCCCCGCAAAAGGTCAGGCGCCTTTGCCATTGACTGCCTGGGATTGCCTCAATCTCCGTCATCCACGGTGGAGTTCCTTTGGATTTCTTCTTGGGTGCATGCAACATTTTGAGGACCCTGGATTGATGGATGCCGTTGCCTTCCAATGGAGTCAGCCTTGGTTGGGTTGTGCTGCAACTCTGGTGGTTTTGGCGACTTTTGCTAGCCGCTGACAGTGCAAGGATCCTGCTGCAGCTTCTGGGAAGCCCCCACCCACTTCTCCTGTGTATGTGCCTCGGTCATACCAAGAAAGGAGGAAGGCTGTCCGAGAGCTTCCTCTCTGGGTAGCAGAGATGCGCCGCTTTGAGGCTCTGCGGCGCTCCTTCCCATTTCTGGCCCGCTTCCGCATGTACACGGTAAGAGAACCCCTTTGCAATGGGGAAATGGCCTGCCTCCTCTCCCTCCCGGCGTTGGTCTTCTCCTGCTGCTTTTTACGAGAGAGCGCAGCCTGGCTGGCTTACTAGAGCCACCTCTTTAGCTGCTTGCTCTGTAGGCTCCGTTCCGCCCCACCCCGCTGTGGTCTGGGTTACGAAGGTCCATCTCCGGGAAGCTGGAGCAAGGATAGTCCTGCTTTACTTTGGGGTAGGAGGTTGGGTAGGGAACTTGCGGCCTTCCAGCAGGCAGCAGGGCCAATATTCTGGGATGGCAGGAGCTGGAGTTCAGCAACACCAGGGGCCCCAAAAGGTAGCCGCTCCTGGTCTAGGGATCCTCATGAGAAAGCACCTTCCGCGTAGGGCTAGTGCCAGAGACTGATGTAGGGACTGGTGCAAGCAAAACCAACCCGGGTCTGTGCATCCTCACATGTGACTGGCACAGCACGTTGCATAAACCCTGCAGCAGTGGCACACAGCAGAAAGCGTGTCAGAATCTGGACAAAAGGGCTTTAAAATCCTTTCTCAACCGTAAACTCACAGGAAAAACTCCTTGCAAGTTTTTTCTCTGTAGACCTCAGTTTCCCATCCATGCAGCGTTGCCGGGGTGGGGGTGGGGGTGGGGACAGTGGTCCTAATTCGTGTGACATCAACACAGCTTCTAAACTTTCTTCTCTGTTGTTTGTGCTGTGAGAAGCAAACTTCAAAACTGTAACCCTAAACAGGCTTCCCCTAAGGGAAAAACGCATCTGTGTGAACGCAAGCTCAAGGTTTACATAGTTAGCCTGTATATGGTGCTTTTGAGTGCTCAAAGCGCTCCACATACATTGGCTGAGATCTTTGCTACAACCCTGCAAGGCGGGCCACTGTCCTTGGTGCCATAATGCGGATTTGGGAGCGGTGTGATTCAAATCCAGAGCGTTAGCTCAGCACAAGCTTTTGCATGTCTACTCAGAAGTAACTCCCACTGATTTCAGCTGGGCTTACTTCCAGGAAGGTGTACATAGGATTGCAGCCTCCGGTCCTATAGACACTTACTTGGGAGTAAGTCCGATTGAAGTCACTGGGCTTTACTTCTGAGTAGACATGTCCTGGACTGCACTCTTATCTTATCTGTCATGGACTTGACCTGTCGGAGAGAGGGGTGGAGACGTTTTCTCACTATATATCAATGGTGGAACAGCCAGATGGGTGGCATAATAATAATAATAATAATAATAATAATAATAATAATAATAATAATCAGCTTTGCATGCAGAAGGTCCCAGGTTCAGTCTCTGGGGTAGGGCTGGGGGACATCTCGTTCTGAGAACCTTAGAGAGACGCTGCCGGTCAGTGTAGACAATATCACACTAGATGAACCGATGGTCCGACTCAGGATAAAGCAGTTTCATTACTTCAGAACAGTAGCTGCCACGTTGCAACTTCGTGTGAGCTGTGCAATGTATGATAATAATTCTGCAGGGATAAGGAGTCCAGGGGAAGTTTGCGTACTTTGAACAGGGCCAGACAGGATTACTATTATATTATTATTACATTTGTATCTCATTTTTATTTCATTTCCCTTTTAATTTGTCTATCACCTTTCCATATTGCGATACGCAAGGCGGTTTGCAATCTGGAGAAGCAACAAAGCTCACGCACCATATAACCATCTGTCTCAATACAAAGAATTCATCATAAAAACATAACTTAAGAATGAACAACTCATCAAATAAAGTAATATTCAATAATCCATTAGAACAGCACACAATACAATTAAATATCACGAGATAATAACTGAACAGAAATCCTTTCTTAATAATTACAAGAAGTAATTAGATTCAGGTAGGTAGCCGTGTTGGTCTGACGCAGTCGAAATAAATTAAAAAATTAGAAAATTGTCCAGTTGCACCTTAGAGACCAACTAAGTTTGTTCTGGGAAATAATTACTAAACAATAATCAATCGAAATAACAACAACACACAATGCATAAAACGCCACAGAACAAAACCATGTGGAAAGATCAAATTGTGAAACAAAGACTCATACAGTTGTAGAGTTGGGACCCCATGGGTCATCTAGTCCAACCCCCTCGCGGACGACTCTGGGGTTGCGGCGCTCATCTCGCTTTATTGGCCGAGGGAGCCGGCGTACAGCTTCCGGGTCATGTGGGCAGCATGACTAAGCCGCTTCTGGTGAACCAGAGCAGCGCATGGAAACGCCGTTTACCTCCCCACCAGAGCGGTACCTATTTATCTACTTGCACTTTGTGCTTTCGAACTGCTAGGTTGGCAGGAGCAGGGACCGAGCAACGGGAGCTCACCCCGTCGCGGGGATTCGAACCACCGACCTTCTGATCGGCAAGCCCTAGGCTTTGTGGTTTAACCCACAGCGCCACCCGCGTCCCTTGACTTAGACTGTACATTATTATTATTATTATTATTATTATTATTATTATTGTAATAATCTTAAATAAATAAGGAAAAAAATGTGCACCCTCCACTGAGACCATTCCATTGTAACTCCAAACTCTCAAAATTTCACCACCTCTTTCAATAGTTTGACCCCTTTCCGTTTAAACAGTACAAATTCTATAAACACCCTCCATATCTCCTCAAAATCATTTCTCCTGCATATTCCCCATCTTACCTTAATGGCACATGTTAATTTATCATGAATAGCTATACCTCTTTATATCATTCTTCCATTTTATATTCTGCCTGCCCCTTCCGCTTCCTAGCTACAGTGACACCTCGGTTTACGAACAGCCCTGTTAACGAACTGTTTGGTGTACGAACTCCGCAAAACCGGAAGGAGGTGCTCCGGTTAGCGAACTTTACCTCGGTCTACGAACAGAAGCCGAACGGTGGAAGGGCACTGGCGGCGGGAGGCCTCATTAGGGAAAGATTGCCTCGGTTTAAGAACGGCTTTGGTTTAAGAACGGACTTCCGGAATGGATTAGGTTTGTAAACCAAGGTACCACTGTATTATAATTCGGGCAGTTACAGGTAGGTAGCCGTGTTGGCCGGGACCCAGGTGGCACTGTGGGTTAAACTACAGAGCCCAGGGCTTGCTGATCAGAAGGTTGGCGGTTCAAATCCCTGTGATGGGGTGAGCTCCCGTTGCTCGATCCCTGCTCCTGCCAACCTAGCAGTTCGAAAGCACGTCAAAGTGCAAGTAGAAGGTAAAGTCCGGCGGGAAGGTAAATGGCATTTCCGTGCACTGCTGTGGTTCGCCAGAAGTGGCTTAGTCATGCTGGCCATATGACCCGGAAGCTGTATGCCGGTTCTCGGCCAATAAAGCGAGATGAGCGCCGCAACCTCAGAGTCGGACACGACTGGACCTAATGGTCAGGGGTCCCTTTACCTTACCTTTACCTAGCCGTGTTGGTCTGCCGTAGTCAAAACAAAATAAAAAATACAAAAATTCCTTCCAGTAGCACATTAGCTTTTGTGTGCATGCACACTTCTTCAGATACTTCGGGAAGCTGTCAATAAATTTGTGAGCAAGTTCTTCATAGCCTGCGAGCCTTCCAGCCCCATCGTAAATTGAGGTTGTACATTTAAACCAGGGAGTTGGCCAAGCCCATTGAGCGCAGTGGGATTTACTTCTGAGTCAACATGCACTCCATCCCTCCTGGCATCCATCTCAGCACAGAGACAGAGAATAACTGTCCTTGTGTATCCTCCTTGTGTGAACGGGTCCTTGGTCTCAGGCTGCGAAGGGCTCTTCACTCCAGCAGACGGAGTGAGCACAGCTGGGATCGGAAAGCCAAACAAATGCCATTGTTGTTGCTTTCCCCTGAAATCGGGGAAGGGAGGACCTTCGTTGCTCCGATTGCAGATCAAGCCCAGATGGCCTTTTAAAAAGCAGAGCAGAGCAGGGATCCCACAACGGAGAATCCCGTAAAAAGGAAATGCTAACCTAGAGAAGGAAAATTTGTTGTACTTATAGCATGTTTCTGGAGCAGAACAGTCCACATTCATTCACCCTGGAGTTTTTGTGGAATCACGGACCCCCTTAAAAACCCATTAGAGCAGACTTTCCCAAACTGGGACCTCCCCAAATGTTTTGGCCCACACCTGTAGTTTCTTATGATTGCTGAGAGGTGTCAGGTGACCCTTAACAAACTACAACCCGCAGGATGCTTCGGGGGAAGCCATGAGTGTTAAAGTGGGATAAAAGGTAAAGGTACCCCTGACCGTTCAGTCCAGTCGCGGACGACTCTGGGGTTGCACACTCATCTTGCTCTATAGGACGAGGGAGCCGGCATTTGTCCGCAGACAGCTTCCAGGTCATGTGGCCAGCATGACTGAGCCGCTTCTGGCGAACCAGAGCAGCGCACGGAAATGCCGTTTACCTTCCCGCCGGAGCGGTACCCATTTATCTACTTCCTCTGTGTGCTTTTGAATTGCTAGGTTGGCAGGAGCTGGGACCGAGCAACGGGAGCTCACCCCATTGCGGGGATTCGAACCACCGAGCTTCTGATCAGCAAGTCCTAGGCTCTGTGGTTTAGACCACAGCGCCACCCACGTCCCTGTTAAAGTGGGATAACAGTGCTTTAAATGTAGGGCGTGCCTGTGGACTTTTGCCAATAAGGCACACAAAAGAATTCGGTCCAAAAGGAGCTCCCTGCCAACGGAAACAGAGAAGGTCAGGGAGGAGGCAAGCCTTGTCGTCACCTTGAAGAGCTAGTTTTCTGTGTGCAGGTGGATCATTCAAATGCGCACAGCTCAATCCTGCACATGTTTGCTTGGAAGCAAGTCCTGCTGAATTCAGCGGGGCAGTCAGGGCTCATCCACACTTTGGCAAACCCAGACACACTTGTGAAAACCCAATCTCACCTGCTGAATTGAAGCTTGGTTCAGCAAAATCTCTCTTTGGATTTTCCGCGTATCTGATAGGGTTGCCTTACTATGTTTTTTAGTTTTTTGGAAGCTGCCCAGGACGGCGGCAGCCTAGTCTGATAGGCAGGGTATTATTATTATTATTATTATTATTATTATTATTCAGTTTTATTATCTGTTTCTTCGGTCGATGTTTGGCTGTGAAGATGATCGGTGTGTAAAAAGGAAAAGGCCGGTGGATTTTTGCAAGGTACAGCCATGGAACGATGAGCTACTCATAAGGAAACAAGGGATACGCATGGATCCACCGGCCCTGGCTTGTGCAAATGCAGTAAGTGTTGGCCGGGAGAGGTGTGTGCACAGAAACCTCATTGCACAGATCTCCTCTTCCCTCCAACCTTCCGTGTACATTGGGAGGGAAGTCTGCAGAGCGATGCTTGAACATCTGTAAAACACATGACCAGGGGCCTTGATAAAGCAGTTTCAGCATTGGTGTGCGCTTGCCTCCCTATTCCCACCTCTCAAAGGCACGCCTTTCTCATGTCCTGCTGTCACCTTCAGTCAGACAGGTTCCGCTGCCTTTTGCAAAACCTCGCAACACCCCTTTACCCGAGTCCACTCTATCTACATGCTGCTTTTCCACGGCAAACTTTGCAGAAAACAGGGTGGATAAAAATCAACGTTTTTTTTTTAAAAAAAAATATTAATATTAATATTTGATTGGAAGCCGCCCAGAGTTGCTGGGGAAACTCGGCCAGATGGGCGGGGTATAAATAATAATATATTATTATTATTATTATTATTATTATTATTATTATTATTATAGCCCTGTTCAAATATATAAAATGATGTCATATAGAGGAGGGAGAAAAGTTGTTTTCTGCTGCTCCAGAGAAGCGGACACGGAGCGATGGATTCAAACTACAAGAAAGAAGATTCCACCTAAACATTAAGAAGAACTTCCTGACAGTAAGAGCTGTTCGACAGTGGAATTTGCTGCCAAGGAGTGTGGTGGAGTCTCCTTCTTTGGAGGTCTTTAAGCAGAGGCTTGACAGCCATCTGTCAAGAATGCTTGGATGGTGTTCCTGCTTGGCAGGGGGTTGGACTGGATGGCCCTTGTGGTCTCTTCCAACTCTAGGATTCTATGATTCTGTGAAGGTGGCAGTAGTTCCTGGGTCTTGCCAATAAAACTCAGAAGCCAGGAGGAGACAGAGTCCAACGGTTTTATATATTTGCAAAGCGATAGCGGGATCACTTCCACAAAGGCTAAACCCCATCCGATTGCCCTGGGGGAGGGGGGTTACTTACAGGTTTCTTACACAAAGCATTACAAATTTTCTCCAATCACGCATAGAAACCTTTCTCATTACCTCATTCAAGGAAGCAAACTAGCTGTTGTTAACCAAAACTCATTTAGATACATTTCCACCTTAGCGCTTCAAACCTAAGTACCCCGTATAAGCATTTGCTGACATAGCTTTAATCCGCCGTGCCTGCGTGGCCTTCACATAAATACATTTTGTTGCAAAAGCTATTGCGCTTTGCATTGTGTGTGCTGTGAACCTGCGTGTGTAGCGACTTGTGTCCTTGCGATAAGAGGAAAGGCTTCCCCAGCAGTTTCTTAAAGAGCTGTCATTTTTGAGGCCCTTGGGGTTCCCCACCCCCCAACCCCACCCCACAGCAGGAGTGAGAAATGGGCCTTCTCAGAAAATCTCAAAGCCTGGGCAGGGCTTCCGATACACCTACATTTATTATCAAAGTGTATTATAATATGAAGTAGACTTGTGGGGTTCTGAGGGGAACAATATCAGGCAGGGAAGGGTCTTTCTCAAAGGGCCGCCTTCTCGTCCTGAAAACTGGCTATAACTTCCTCTCAGGATGGGACGGCAACCATTCGTGACTCAAATTAACCATCATTTTATGCTCTGTTACTTCGGTTGCTGTTTGGCTGTGAAGATGCTAAGTGCAAAAAAAGAAGAAGAAGAAAAGGCCTTGTTTCCTTATAAATAGCACCTCATTGATAGCCTCAGTCAGAAAATGGCCAGAAACCAATATTTTAGCGCAGCAGAAAATTTACTGTCATTTAAGCTGGTGAAGAACTTCATAAGAATTATTTATTTCTTCAGTTATTCGGCAGTACGTATTTAGGAGAACTCTGGTAGCTCGTTTGGCAGAGCGTGAGACTCTTCCTCTCAGGGTCGTGGGTTCGAGATTCCTGCATTGCAGGGGGTTGGGCTAGATGGCCCTCAGGACCCCTTTCAACTCTATGATTCTATGTCCTTTTTCATTGGCGAATTCCAAACGGGTGCTGCGCGGCAGAGCGTATTGTGGTTCCGCAGCAGCCAGGAGCTCTGCACATGCTCAGAGGTGTCATTCTTGCGCAGACGGTGCGAAAAGAGGCCTCAGATTTAATTTATTGCGATAGCGTGCTATGTTTATAATTCCAGGACGTTATTCAGACACCGTCACCACAAGTGTGGCCATTTAGAACAGTATGAAATAGTGGGGGGAGATACACTATATACATACAGGGGCGTAGGAAGTGGGGGGGGGGCGTTCCGCCCCAGGTTTCATCATGAAGGGGGTGACAAATTATCAAGGAACAATTACTGCCCTACTAGGGTGGTTCATAAAACACTTTCTTTTTTGAAAATGCCTGCTCCAAAGGTCTTATCTTACTACACTATATAGCTATATATGAAATTCCAGGCATATCAGTTAATATCTTGATCCTCCTCCATGAAAATAGCTGTTTACTTGGCCATTTTCCTATGTCGTGAAGGCTGAAATTTCAATTCAGTGGAGCACTTACTGTTCCCAACCCTAACCCTGCAGAAAGCCATCTAATTAGACTTTAATTTGATTTTGACATGTTTTTAGGAGGTAATTTAATTATTGTTTGATTTTATATCAATGTTATGTATCTGATGTTAGCCGCCCTGAGCCCGACTTCGGCCAGGGAGGGCGGGATATAAATAAAAGTTTATTTTTACTTATTATTATTCCTTTGTAAGAAAATATGAAATAACGTAAAACCATTTTTGCAGGCAAAAAAATAAAATAAAAATCAATGTGTGTGGGGGGGGTGTGTGTGACAAGAAATTTCCCGCACCAGGTACCACCTGACCTTCCTATGCCTCTGTATACATATGGAATGGTGGTTTTTTCCAAGCAGAGAAATGTTTCGTTTTAAAACGCCTGCAAACAGTGAAGCTTTTAATGGTGCAGAGGAGAAGTTTGGGCAGGGCGACGGAGGCCACAGGATGTGGCGTCACCTCTGGGCACCAGCAAGGCATGGCACCGTTGGGTGGAAAAGGAGGCTGGAACTCTCTTCGCTGTAACTCTTCGCTGTAACTTTCATTTGAGACTTCACCTGCATTTGCTGGAATTGCATCGCCCTGGCGGCTTCCAACCAGGTTTCTTCACCTTGAACCCAGGTACAAGCCGTCTCTGCGTGCGTGCCAGGGTTTGTGCCTTCAGAACTGCTTTAGAAAGCCCAGCTGTTGTGGGCAGGGGACGGGGCACCCCTCGAACGCTACATGCAAACACTCTGCGGTGTCCCTTTTCTGGGGTGGTCTCTGCTTGCACCCTCAAGATACTAGTCCTTCGTGTTTTTGTCTGTTTTCAAGAAACAAAATCCAGCAGGTTTTTCTTATTAATCGATTTGTTCAGGGGCTGGTTTGGCAGCAGCAGCAGGCGCCGTCAAACCCCACGGGAAGCTTGGGGGTCTGGGAGGGAGAGCATGCAGAAATGGTCTACCTCACAGGGTTGCTGTGAGGATGAAATGGAGAGAGGGAGGACCGTGTGGGCTGCCTTGAGCTCCTTGGAGGCCCTGATCCGTGTTGCCGCCCGCCTCAGTTGAGAGAGGACTGTAGGGATCAATAGGATTTGTTCTGGGAGGAAGATTCCAGAGGTGCTGAATCATTTGGTGCCCCCTAAGAATTATTTTCCCCTTCTCCGCATTTTTTATTTTCAAAAAAAGTTACTAAGAATCATTTTTATATTTATTTATTTATGCTGTTTATTCAAAGTGTCGCTCCTCCTACTCTTCAGCCAGAAAGGCTCCGACAGTGGCTTATGTATTTGTACGAGTAGCAGCCTCTACCCTGACACTCGCACTCTAAAAAGACACGGCATTAAAGGAAAGAGCGATGGGGAGGGAAGAGGAATGCAAGCAAACTTGGCAGCCGGTTGTTAATGTTAGCATGTGTATCTTTGTGTGTGTGTGTGTGTGTGTGTGTGTGTGTGTGTGTGTGTGTGTGTGTGTGATGTAAGTGTATTTGTGAGCCAGTGTCTCTAGTGACTAAGAGATCGGGTTATAGATCTGGAATACAGTATATTTATCGCCATGAGCTTGCTAGGTTGCCTTTGGCTGAAATTTGAATAAGCCCCACTGGATTCAGTGGGACATTTGTGAATAGGCGTGAATATCTGGGGTAGCAGATGTGGTCCCTACATCGCCCACGGACCATCTTCAGTAATGGGATAAAAGTATTGTTCTACGTTACAAAGTTGTAATGATTGCATGCATCATGAGAATCTGTGGAGCTGAATACTTAGACCTGTGGAGCTGATCCTTTGCAAAAAGTGCTCTCTAAGTGGTCTTGAAGAGGGACGCGGGTGGCGCTGTGGTCTAAAAACCACAGAGCCTAGGGCTTGCTGATCAGAAGGTCGGCGGTTTGAATCCCCGCGGCGGGGTGAGCTCCCGTTGCTCGGTTCCAGCTCCTGCCAACCTAGCAGTTCGAAAGCACGTCAAAGTGCAAGTGGATAAATAGATACCGCAGCGGGAAGGTAAACGGCATTTCCGTGCGCTGCTCTGGTTCGCCAGAAGCAGCTTAGTCATGCTGGCCACATGACCCGGAAGCTGTACGCCGGCTATCGGCCAATAAAGGGAGATGAGCGCCGCAACCCCAGAGTCGTCCGCGACTGGACCTAATGGTCAGGGGTCCCTTTGCCTTTAAGTGGTCTTGAGGGCCTTCTTAAATATAGTATTTCTGGATGAAATTGTAGCACCCTGCTTAAAAAAGGGGGGGGAGAGGAATGCAAGATCTGAAAGTGTGATGTTGGGCTGGGGGTGTTTGGAGATCACAGCATCTTTAATTCTCCGAAGGGCTGCGTGAGATGGAAGTCGGAGCAAGGTTTTCTCTGCTGCCCCAGAGGTTGGTACCTGAAGCAACACATTCAAATGGCAAGAATGCAGATTCCGACTCAACATTCGGAAGGTCTTCTGACACTAAGCCATTCAATTGGCTTGAGAGCAGTACATGTGAAAAGGATCTAGGAGTCTTGGTAGACCATAAACTGGACATGAGTCAACAGTGTGATGCAGCTTCTAAAAAAGCCAATGCAATTCTGGGCTGCATCAATAGGAGTATAGCATCTAGATCAAGGGAAGTAATAGTACCACTGTATTCCGCTCTGGTCAGACCTCACCTGGAGTACTGTGTCCAATTCTGGGCACCACAGTTCAAGAAGGATACTGACAAGCTGG
>JAWWNI010001370.1:0-73310 GCA_034642065.1 Darevskia nairensis
AAGTTTGTTTGCATGTCAGGATGGGCAAACATGTCAATTTTGGTTTTTCTCAGTTACTCATTTTTCCAATCTTAACTTCATTTTCTTAAGTTAATCAGTTTGGGTGGGGGGGTTGTTCTCGTTTTAAAAAGCTCTCCTGAAAATACACCAGTATTTTAGTGGAAATTTTCCTAATATACACATTTTTGCTGTGTGTAAAATTTTCCCAAATTGTGCGTTTTCCCCCCTAATATACAATTTTTGCAAAGCGTTTTTGTGTTGTTTTCAGTAATATATGCATTCATATGCACACTTTACACTAGTACATGCATTTTTGTGCACCTTACATGGTTGGAGAAATTTGTAAAAGCGTGAATTTTGTAAGATTGCAAAATTTCAGTTTGCCTATTATTTCGGAAAGTGCAAACTGAGTAAGTTCTCCTTTAAATGCAAGCTGAATCAAATTTCTTCACCATCCCTGTAAATTGCTCGGTATAATCTGTTTGTTTGTTTGTTTGTTTGTTTGTAATACCCATTTGCTATTCTTTAGCTATGGCAAACAAAGAACATCAAAATACAAAGAAATTCACCATGGTAAAAATACCCAAACCTGAGCAGTTGGTTTTAAAGAAACACAGGACAGAAAGCTCTGTGCAAATAAAGAAAGTGGTATCTAAAAGAAAATAAAGACTCAGAGGAATATCCCTTGGGAACAAGTTGCATGGCTACCTGTCTCTCCTGTCATTTGCTGCCTTAAAACAGATAGCAACAGGCAGGGCTGGAGGCGGTTGACACATGGAACAAGACCTCTGAAGCTGATAAGGCATGAATCAGGCAGGTTAATGTGGAGGAAACTGGCCCTTTAAATTGGTTTTACACTGGGGAGGTTCCTTGTTAGAGAAAGACAGATAAGCTTTCTCAACACTGCCGCCTCTTCCTCTTCCTCTTCCTCTTCAGTGGGTGTCCAGCTCACACTTGCAAAAGAACATCAGACAAATTACTTGTGAGTAAGCACTCCCATCTGCCTGCTCCATTTCAAACAGTGTGTGTGTGTGTGTGTGTGTGTGTGTGTGTGTGTTTGTTACTCACTCATCAGTAGAATTCTCCCCAGCAAGCCTCTTGAAACAGAGCCATTCCTATCTGAGGAGCATGGTGGGAGGGTGGTTTTTTCGTGGGGGAGTTCCAGCCTGCTGCTTGAAACTGATGCCTGCCACTCCTCAAGCCAACAGATGCTGCAGGCTTTAAGTCACAAGCAGATATATATACCTGGTGGGCAAAGTTCTGTGATGTTTATTCAGGTGGGACACAGTAGAATAAGGAGAGCTCTGCCATAGAGACTAGCAGTTCCCAAACTTTTTTGGAGCCTCCACCCACTTGGTTCCATAAACTCACCCCCAGTTCCCCCTACTTTACCCCTACCCATAGGTGCTGGCTCCCTGGGGCCCTGGGTGCCCAAGCACCCACAAAATTCCCCATCCACAAATTTCAGTGCCAGGGCCATGCACACCGTGTGGTATCCATGGCCCCGGGCACCCACAGTCGTGGGGCCAAGCTGGCATTCCTGACCCTATACTATAATAGCATTATTCAGAACAGATGTTTGGAAGGAATAAAACAATATTCAAAACAGTTACAATGGTATGTTTAGTCAGAAGCCAATTAAAATTATTTAGTTTCATTAATTCAACAAAACTGATGAACTTGATCGAATGATGCCAGCTTTTATTTACACATCTCGTGACCCCCCCGCCACCCTCATGCCTTTTAGCATCTTCCTAGGTAATCCCATTCCTCCCCCCCCGGGGGGGGGCAGCCAATACCACCCACTGGCTTTAGACAATATAGCTGGGATCAGTTAGAGTGGGGTTATTACTTTTTAAATGGTCCATTGTTTTGTCTTTGCTTATAGCAGGAGTTTATTGTATCTATCTTTGTTTATAACTGAAAATCAGAGATGGAAGAAAAGGAAGAGATATGCAGCATGAGCCCCAGCTAGGAAGAGTTTGTACACCTGACTGTGCCTACCACATCTCTTCTCTTGTACCCGGCAGATTCTTTTCTGTCTGGGCCGTCTTTGAATATTAGTCTGGTGATGTGACTCTTGATGAAGAAACAGAGTGAACTCCCAGGTCAGGAAGATTAAGACTGCCATCCCAGAATGTATGGAATTTTTCAGCGAACTTGAGTCATCAAAGAAGCCCCTTTGGGTGTTTTATCATCACTTCTTCTTTAAAAAACAACAACACAAAGCCAAAAATGAATGAAGCACATATCTTTGAGAAGAAGCAAAATTAACCATTTCTTGGATGACAGTTAAGGGATGTAGTCATCTCAGGGATGACTCAGTAAGAAAAGTCTGTTCTGTTTCTTCCTTAAATTCTATTTATTCATTGACCTAAAATAGGTGTGGGGAACCTTTGACCCCCTAGATGTTGCTGGACTACAATTCCCATCATCCCTGGCCATTGGCCAAGTTTGATGGGAGTTGTAGTTCAGCAATATCTGGAGGGACAAAGGTTCCTGACACCTGGCTTAGAGCAATTTCACTGCCGTCACTTTATATAGTTCTTTTGCTTCCTTTCCCATATGGTGCCTGCTCTAATCCACCCCACGTAAATTCTAGCATGTGGATGAAGGACCACAAAGTGATTGCAATGTGCACACAAACACAACAAAGGGACGGGGAAGCTTTAACTAGAACAACATATTATTTACACTCCATTATAGCCACAAAATCAGTAAAGCAGGCATACTTGTGTAAAACAATAATACAAAATTAAAATGAGTTGAATAGATATTGACAGGACGATGTTGTTGTTGTTGTTGTTTAATTTTCTATACTGCCCTTCATCCAAAGATCACAGGGAGGTGTACAATATAAAAACACAAAAATACATAGGCCTGGGAGAAGAGGAATGCTTTCGCCTGATGCTTAGATATATGTAACCTCAGTTTTAAGTGTAGATCACATTTTTATTCTCCATGTAATAGAATCTAACTTAAATTTGAGACTAAAATTTAGAGCCAAACATTATTGAATGTCCATTCATAGTGTAGTATTTATAATTTGACTCTTTTATGCACAATACATCATATTTCAAGTATATGAGAAGAAAGAAGCTCGCTTCTAACCCAGAAATGTATGTGTGTGGCCTAAAAGTACTACCGGTATGTCCACATTTATAATTTACTTAGGAGACTACTGTAAGCAGATGAAAACATTAGCAGGATTTTAATATCACTTGAAATGTAACAGGTATTATGGTTAATATGGCTGAATACAATATATAGATTATGAAATAATATGCAGTTGAAAATGTTCACAATAGGACCCATGGAAGGGATGGGGGGAAGTCGCGAGATTCAGAGAAATCTCTGTATATGCATTTGGTATTGTTATAAACTAATTTTTGTAAAATCAAATAAAAATTATTTTTTTAAAAAAAGTACCATGTCCAACTACCAGCGAAAAAACATAGGGTGGGATTCGCCTAATTCATGGTGGCAGGGCTGGCCATGGAAACACTACAATGCTTTTCCTGGGTTCCCAAACTCCTATGGGCAACTCCAGGCTAGATCATTTTCAGGTCCCCTTTAAGCTAAGTATTCTGTGGTTCTAAAGCTAATGTAGATTCATATTTTCAATTTAAACTTAAACAGTTTCATAAGGGTGGTTAACCTGTGACCCTCCAGATATCGTCGGACTCCAAATCCCATCATCCTCAGCCAGCATGGCTAAAGTCATGGATGATGGGACTTTTAGTGCAACAATATCTGGAGGAGCACAGGTTGGCCATGTCTGCACTGGCAGACATCACTTCTGCCTGTACAAGCTGGTGGCACCCTTCCATGCATCCTCCCTACCTACTGCAGTTCTGTGTATGGTACTTTACACTGTTCTAGAGACTCTACCAACCCCCAGGGCTAGGGCTGTCTTAAGCATATGCGGCGCCGGGTGCAATGATCCGCCCGGCGCCCCCCCCCCAGGTTGCCAAGTCCCAGGCGCGCAGGAGGGCGGAGCCAGCTGGCAGCCTCAGTGTCTCGCTGGCTCAGTTGCCCCGAACTCACGGCGCAGAGCAGCCCGCAGCAGAAGAGCCTGCTGCGGCACTCCAACCGACAGGTGGGCTCTTCCCTGGACTCAACTCTTGGGCCCGAACTCTTGGCCTGGCACCCCGAGAGCCCGGCACCCAGGTGCCCCACACCCCTAGCACCTATGGGTAAGACGGCCCTGCCCAGGACTAGTATTTTAAGGACTGTCTGGTGTGGGGAGTCTTGAAGTGAGAAGGGGACAACTGCATGCGTGGAAATGCTTTCACTAGTGCAAAGCCACCCTTCGTTATTTAAAATATAACAGTATAGCCACACATCTAAGTAGCCTACGGAAAAGCTGAAGATACATGTTTTCCTCCAAGAGACAAAGTTTAAAAAATAAATGTTGTGCATTTCTTTCCTTTCAGATTTATTTGCTCTGAATGCCCGCAGTAGACAAGGAGAATTCCATAAGATGCTCCACTTTGATCATCTTGAGCAGCTAAAGGCCTTAAGGAAGCATCAGAAAGATCAGCTTGATTCCCAGAGAATAATTCACAGCAAAAGGTCTGCAATTCCTCTTTGAAAAGAAGAAATGCAAAACCCACACTTGGTATCCTATTCTCTATTCCTGCATTCAATATCTTCTTGTTCAGGCTGGGGCAAAGATTAGCACATTAAAGCATCCTGGCAATTATTTACTCAAGCTTCTTTCCTGGACAAGTGTTCAAAATTGTAGAGGTTTATCTTTTTTCCCCTTAGAAGGAATCAAAGGCTAGTCCTTGCTACACCCAATCAATGAAGCACTGTCTGAACCCTTCCCAGTAAGAGTGCAGAAAGGGACAAAATGCTAGAGGCAACCTTACGGCAACCTTGTCTCCAACCTCAGTCCAGCTGTGCTGGGACCAGCAAAGCAAAGCAAAATCCATACAGTTTTAAGAAGGCCAAGCCTGACTTGGTTGATGGATATGGCTTCTTGGAAGGGCTGCAAGGAAAGGAGAGGGAAAGCAGTCAAAGATGTCTCCCAGCTGGGAAGAATCGCCCAGCAGAGCCAGAAGAGCAAGAGATGAAAGAGTCAGCAAGAAAGAGTTTCTTGCAGGAATCTTGGAAAGCCAGTGGAGATATGCTACCGTTCAAGGGAGATGGCAGCGGGCTGATATCAGGGGGCGGGTGCCCCACAATGAGAGACTCTCCAAGGCCAGCTTTGGACTTGCTCCAGTCTGGGTTTTGCAAAAGCGGAGACCCAAGTCAAGAATGGAAAGTGGTGAAAGTGAAGCGAGTCCTTATCTCTCCTGTGGCTGAACCTAGGAAAGCAAGTAAGTGTGGCCCTACTTTTTTCTCCCAGCCCTGATTCTTGTCATGGGGAAGAAAGAAAAACACTATACGTTCCATGTGGTCACTGATGGTGCAGCCCTGTGCTTACTTAGGTAAAGAGACCCCTGACCATTAGGTCCAGTCGTGTCTGACTCTGGGGTTGCGGCGCTCATCTCGCATTATTGGCCGAAGGAGCCGGCGTACAGCTTCCAGGTCATGAGACCAGCATGACTAAGCCGCTTCTGGCGAACCAGAGCAGCGCACGGAAACGCCGTTTACCTTCCCGCTGCAGCGGTACCTACTTGCACTTTGACGTCCTTTCGAACTGCTAGGTTGGCAGGAGCAGGGACCAAGCAACGGGAGCTCACCTTCTGATCGGCAAGCCCTATGCTCTTTGGTTTAACCCACAGCGCCACCTGCGTCAGTTACTTGCCCATAAATCCCATAATATTCAGTGCTGCTTCTACTGAATCACACTGCATGTATGGTTTAGCAGCCAGTACTCGCCCACTCCTGTGAGTATCATTCAGTATTTTTCCGTCACGGTGAGGCTCTTCACCCCTGCTCTCCTTCTCATGTGGGTGTTCTTGCCACACTGCCTAGAGCAGCAAGCTAAACACTTGTGGGGGTGGGGTGGGGACAACCTCACTCTTTCTTGTGGGTAAGGCAAGTAGCTGCTTGTTTGGCCATTATGAGGCTGAGGTGGTGATCATAACTTTCCTAGGATGCAAGATTAGCTGGAAGTAACTTCCGGTATGACACAAAAAAGGTTCAGATCAGAACAGCTTTTAATGTGTGTGGGGAGATGGGAATTATTTAGCCAGTACTGCACTCACCTGATTAGTGGTTGACAGAGATCAGCTCAGTTGGATCTGAGTTTCCTTTGACTTTTTATTTCTCGATTACTTTAATGATTAATTTTATTTACATTCCGCCACCTTTTGTGCTAGGAGAATATAGGAAGGGCCTGACCAGGCATTTACCAGGTCCACGATAACAGATTTTGCCCCAGCAAAGCAACTGAAAAAGGCATATAATGTTATGTGCCATTCATTATGCAGAGAGCATGTTCTCATCTTTCATCTCTATAAAGCCACATATATATATCTGTGGATGTTTGTCTAAAAACCTTGCTTTGGGATTCCCATGATTAGACTTGCTGAGTCTCACGGGAACCAATTAGGATTAGAAACCGATGAAACTGTGGCATCTTCAAAAGCTGCCCTTAGCTCAGAGTGCTGAGATGGGTGGACCTTTTAGCTAATCCAGTATGGTCATTCATATGCTATGATGCCTACCAACAAACCATTTACAGAAATTGTTGGGTTACTTTAAGAGTCCAGGTTGGCAGACATGATGGAACTGCAGTCTATTTTCCAAAGTGAGAAACAATTGTCCCTGGATCTTTTTTTAAAATGAAAATTAAATAGCAGAGCTGCTACATAAACCAAAGCCACATATTAGACATATGTGGTGCTTTGCCCCGAGGTATAAGATATAAGGTTTGCACTGCCAACATTGTTAATGATAAACTTTAAACTGTTTCACCTAGAGTTCTCAAAACTGGCCAGTGATTGGAGATGCTTGGACTTTAAAACTTGACTGATTGGTTTTGTAATGTTTTATAGGGACAACTTGAAAGATATAGCTTATTAGCAACAGCTTATCTGGCGCCTTTGCTGTTTTGACATTCGGCAGTCATAAAGCTAACCAGTATTATAATTGAAAGGCCTATCTAACACAGTCTTGTCTACAATGATTGGCATGGCTATCTGGGATTTTAGACTAGGGTTTCTCCCAGCCTTACCTGGAGATGCCAGCGATTGAACCAGGGACCTCCTGCATTTAAACTAGATTCTCTGGTACCACTGAGCTACAGCCCTTCCTCATGTGTACAGCTGCCACGTTTGTAATCTGCTTTTGCTTGGCAGGTTTCAGGAAGCCTCTGTGCACCAACCTATTCTGTGAATGGGCCCTCACTGTTGCGCAGTTTGTAACTATATTGGAGATAAGGGTCTTCTTGCCTCGGAGGCAGAGTCTGCACTACTTCAATCTATGGGTTTATTTATTTACTTGTTTCAACAATTTCTATACCACCTAATGTCATAGTTTCTAAGTGGTGTACAATGAAGTTACAAAAAAATGTTACAATGGATAAAATCAGTTAAAATTAAAAAGTCAGAAGGCCTCGCTTAAAAGGGCTGTTGAAAACTCTTCACCGGTTGCCTGAAGTTTGATGATGATAATAATAATTTATTAATTATTAATTATTTATACCCCACCCATCTGGCTGGGCCTCCCCAGCCACTCTGGGCGGCTCCCAACAGAATTAAACATTAAAAACTTCCCTAAACAGGACTGCCTTCAGATGTCTTCTAAAAGTCAGATAGTTGTTTATTTCCTTGACATCTGATAGGGAGGGAGTCTGTCCAAAGGGAGTTGCACAGAATTGGACCCACAATACTGACTCTGCAAGTCACGCATCCAAGCCATGGGGAGACCATAAAGACCTCAGTGATTGGGCAGGGATCTAAGGCATCAAGCATTCCTTAAGGTACCACGGAACCAAGTTACTAAATGCCTTGTAAATTAATACAAGAGCCTTGCACTTCACCTGGTAGCACATGGGCAGCCAGTGCAAGCTTTTAAGCACCAAAGTTATGTGCTGGCGGTAGTCTGTTCCCATCATGTCTAGCTACAACATTTTGCACCAGCTGGAGCTTTCTGGACTAGGCGCAAGGATAAAGCATTTGCAATGATCTAGTCTTGAGCTTACTGGTGCATGAATTACTGTGGCCGGGCTCTCCAGGTTGCACTGATTTACTGTGCATTTGCCACAGATGTACCACAGAACAGAGAGACTCTGGAAAGGGAAGAGATAACAATGCAAAGACCGACACGGAAGTACCGGTAGTTAATAGCCTGGATGAGAGGAAAGACTGGTGGACAATGCAAGCGGGGAGAAAGGGAAAGATCCAGGGGTAGAGAAGACATCAAGGTAACCTTCGCCCACCTGGTGTACTGCAGAGGTTTTGGACTACAACTTCCATCAGCCCCAGACACCACAGCTGGCTGGAGCTGATGGGAGTCATAGTGATTGTTTTTTGCCCTTGGTTCCAGTTGATAGATCTTAAGGTTCTAGTTAAAAAAAGAGGGGGCTAGTAGACAAACTGAACATGAACTGAAGGTGCCACCTGCATTAGATTAGAAAGATGTTAGGGAGTTCACAGTTGATCTTTGATTTGGGGAAGGCTGGTATAGAAAGGCAAAGCCAGGTGCATTTAAACATATTTGGTGTCAGAATTCACTCAAAAAAAGATTCTTGAAATATATCCCCAAAACGGCTGGGGAAAGCTACAATTTCATGCACATTAAAATATCCCAGTACCAGAGATGTCTGCAGATGGGACATTTCTACACTTCTGCCTCAGAATAAGGCGCATGTGGGCTCCCAAAAATTGAGTTACTGCCACAGTAGTGTGAACTCTGCAATTTGGTACACAGGTGGACCTAAACAGCATAGTTTCTTGAAAAATCTGAAAGGGAGCCATTTTTTAGTTGTCTCTGATGTGTCATCTCCTCCCCCTGCATCCCCCAAAATCTGTTCCAAAGCACACCCCCACCCCCAAGCTGATGTTGAGGGTGTGGGGGGAGCTGGAGGGCCCAGGAGAGGAACAGGGTGCTTCACTGTCTGCATGGAAGCCCCCTTGTGTCAACAGAGCTTGCAGTATCAGATATGACCCTTTGCCCCTTATCCTCCAAAAACATGGGGCATGAACGTTACCTCTCAGTAGAGGCCAGCACAGTGCAAATCATTCCTCACCTGGGATTCCTCATCTGTGGGACTTCTGTCCTTCCATTCATTGAGGATGGAGAACATATACATAGAAATATACATTGCCTCCGTGACCTGTTGGGGACATTGGAGCCAACTCCTAGGGGCTGAGATCCCTTTGCCCCCCATAAAATATTTGAGGGGGCTGCCCCCCGAAGTTGATGGGCATTGTGCATGCACCACATGTGCATAATTGTGGTCGATTATGCGCGGCCGGGTGTGTGTGTTACTGGCCCTCCTCCCAATATTTTATTCAAGTTGGAATCCCTAATTGGGGGCTACAAGCCCATAGTGGGCAGGGCACCCCACTCTCTCCCCCACATTTTCCTCACACCTTGTCACCTGCATGAAACTGAGGGCCATTTCCAGCTGCCCTCCGGTCCCCTCCTCCTGGCATCTATGTATATACACTGGGATCAGCTTCGGATCGAGGTGGGGCGTGCCTGCATTTCCAGTAGCCGCCCCGAGGACAGAGTGGAGGAGCGACTGTTTTTGATCTCTGCGCTTGCACAACGCGTAAGCTGCGTTTGCTACTATTAGGTACGACTCCTATTCACCTTTCAGGGAACTGACAAGTTGTTTTTTTTAAAAAAAAGCAAGGGGGCGGATAATGCTGCGGGAAACTAAAAGGGCTATATATCTGATGGGGAGAAATTTGTGTGATGAGTTAAAACAGAAAAGAAAAAAGAAGTGCGCGTGGCGATCGGGGGTGGGAAGGAGAGAGCGAGCGCAGAAATAAATAAATAAAAACCGAGAGCACCTCGGCAGGCACTAAGCTTGCGAGTCCCAGTGAGTCAGTCGGGCTGAGCCCTGCGCGCTCCCTTCGGCTCTCTGGCTGCCGCCGCTGCACACGCAGCCAGAGCGTGTGGGGCAAAGTCAAGTCCCCGGCTGGCCCATCCTTGCTCGCCGCGGGGAGTCCGAGACGGGGGTTGGGGTGGCGGCGGCTTCTCCCCCCACTCCACCCCTTTCCCCTTTTGACAGACACGGCCAGTTGCTGCGAAAAGCCGGGTCACCCGATCTCCCTTTCGGACGAGCCCAGGGAGCCGCCGCCGCCAGCAGACAAACAAACACAGAGCTGCTGTGCAAAAAAATAAAACAAAACCCGGCAGCGGGAGAGAGCGAGGCTGGCGGAGGAGGCGCCTGGAGGAGAGCGAGGAGCCGGGCGAGCGGCAAGGCGGGGAGTCGCGGGGTGCAGAGCGGAGGTAAGAGGCGGGGGCGTGGAACGTGGAGGGGATGCGGGGGAGCGGCGGGCAGAAAGGAAAGTGAAAGCTGCGCCTGCCCTCCTCGCCACCAGCCGGACGGGCTCTCATTCTGAGCAGCGGGCGAGCTGAAAGGAGGGCCGGATGGGTGGCTACTAGCTGCTGGGCTGGGAGGCGAGGGGCGTGCCAAGGCGACCTACCCCACGAGGCCCCAGGTAAAACCTCTTTCCGTCGGTTCCCCCCCCACGCCCACAAGCGAAACCTCCTCGGATCCCCACCCGGTGCGCTTGTTTGGTTGCGCTACTTGTTGCTGGCGGAGGGCGAGTCTACGGGCAGCTGATGTCACTTCTTTGGCCGGCTTGCGGTGTTGGCGTCTCCCCGCTCGCTCGCTCCCTTGCAAGGAGTCCCTCGGAGTCCAGCGATTGCAGCCTAACTTTTCCTGAGGGTTTCCTCCAGCTGTTGGCGGAGAGAGTGGTCCGATCGCCTCCTGCTGCGACCTCAGCAAACTCTTGGGGGTTGTTTTCCCTCGGGAAGAGCTGCCACGCGCGTCGGGGCGTATATTGGGTGGTGATGGAGGTGTTGGAGAAGTCTAAGGACAGCCGCTGTTGGAGGGGAAGCGTCCCTTAAGGATCTCCCCCATCCGTAAGAATTATACCTCTGGTATAGGATACGTATAAGGCATCGATCAGTATAAAAACACTCGCAGGATGAAGGACCTGCTGGGTGACTGAGGTTGCTGCTGCTATTCCCTCGGCTTCTTTCCCAGCCTTTGCACTTTCTGTGGGTTGAGGGGGTTTATTGCACGTCCGCATTCCTTCCCCTCCCCTCCTACACCAAATGCATTGATTTGGGGAATCTGATTCCCCCGTGCAGGGCAACGATGATGCCCCGCAGCCTTGCTGGTGGTGGAGCCAGTAGCTGGCATGGCAGAATAGAGGAATTGCAACGGTCAGCAGCAGCAGGTGTTGGGAATGCCATTTGGGAGGGGTGGAGGGAAAAGGCCCTTTCCCAGCACCTCTATTCCAGGTACAGTAGTGCTTTTCACACCTTCCGGATTTGCACTAACAGAGAGCTCACTGGGAGCTCCCATGATGTAGGGATGACCTCATTCCAAAGGCACGTGGGTTTCTTTGGCTGCTTGGACTTAAAATGCAGTGAGGTCCTTCTTTTTCTCAATTCGGATCGAGGCTGGTTTTGGGAGGAAATGCATCAAAATGCACTATTTCATAAGAAATGGCAGGATAGACATGGACTGTGGCTAATGTTGTGTGGTGGGAGAGCACTGGATGGGAGTGTAGAGGCAGCCTTTAATTATATATTTGGCCTCTAGCCTCTGCAGACCTTCTTCATGTGGTGGTCTAAAAGGAATGGGTTGACTTGCAAATTTGTAGATTGTGGTGCCTGAAAGCAGAGGCAGGAGGAGAACAATGAAGGGAATCCTGTGGGATGTGATGGAGCTGAACATCTTCCATATTTTGGTCATCAAGTCTTGCATCATGTTATTCACTTTCCACTCTCAGCTCAGCCTGTCGTTCAGGGTTAGTTTTGCCCTTCCATCTATTATCACCTTGAAACCCAACAGGCAGAAAGAAGGGAGTATAAATAGAAATTTTAAGTCAGTAAAAATAATCTGCCAACCGGAGAGCACTTCTGGGGGATGAATCCATTCACAGCCATGTCGTCCTTTGCTTAGAGCCTGGGTCTTTGGGCATTGCAGCAAAAGCTTTCTATGCATCAGGGATCCAGATCCACCATGCATATTTTTAGTCTACTTAAGCTACCCGCCACTTTACTCATTTATTTATTGCATATGTACCGGTATATCCCCCACCTTTCCTCCAAGGAGTTCAAGGTGACATAGATGGCTTTTCCCTTCTCCATTTTATCTTCACAACAGTTGGGGAGGGTTGGTGACTGGCCCAAGGTGAGCATCATGGTTGGTCCTAGTCTATCCCTCTAGTCACCGCACTAAAAATACCCAAGGAGAAGAATACTTCTGAGCCACCACTATGGTGTCTCTTTCCCTGTCTCTAGCCAACAATGCTCCTGCTAATGCTAAATCAGACGAAACCTCTTCAGAGATGTTGGCAAGACCTTGCACAAAGCCACAGAAAGTTTAGTTGCTGTAGCTGTCCCTCCCACTAGGCTGCCACACAACGCTGGGCAAGTCACCTTGCTTTTCTATTTGCCAGTAATTTTCAAACTTTCTACATTTAAAAAGAACTGTTTAAAAATGGGCTTTCTTTCTGAGATGAGAAAACCCCCAATGCCTGCACAGGGGACCCCTCTGTGTTCGAGAGGAGTCTGGCGCATGCTCTAAGGAGCACTGAACAGGCCACTGGGTGTCATCAATGTTGTTGTTGTTTTGCCCTGATTCAAAAATATATCCTCCACATCACTTAGGCCAATCTGCATGAAGCCCTGCATGTACCTGTACAGTACTCAGAACATACTTTAGAATGTACCCAGTGCTGTTGCTGTGATTGTGAAATACAGGAAAAGATTGCCATTGGTCAACTTGGCCTCCTTAGGAATGTAGGGACATGAGAAACTGCCTTAAACTGTCAGACTAATTGCTCCATCTAACACAGAATTGTCTACATTGACTGGCAGTGGGTGTCCTGGATTTCGGGCCACGGGTCAATCTCAGCCCTAACTGGCTGTACCGGGAATTGAACCCGGGAACACCTGCATGCAAAGCAGCTGCTCTGCAACTTCGCTGTGGGCCTTCTCATTGAGGAACCTCTCATAAGCAACCAAGGATGACTGTGACTCCTCCAAACACATTTAGAAACCACTGCTTTGTACTATGGTTAAAAAAAATATCCAATGTCCTTTTTCTGAGGAATTTTTATAATACTCGCGGTGTGTGTGTGTGTGTGTGTGTGTGTGTGTCAAAACTGCCTGAACAATCAAATGTCTCACCCATCACATTGACTCAAGGTTCCACCTTCCACCTGTCCAGTCAGGCCTTGAGTGATAGGAATTTAGAAGATAGCTTTCTAGAATTTGGAAGCTAGAAGGAAATTTGTGCAAAGGATTATGTGAGTGCTCAGTCTCATCCCTGAGCAATGAGCAGGTTGAACACACATACTTACAGCAACAAAGAGTACCTGTGGGTGTTTTTGACACAATAAATGTGCTAGTCATTAGTCTTTAAGGTGCCACTGGATTCTATGGTTTTGGAGCAGGCATTTTGCTACAGCCAACTAGTAGCACTAATATCCCTACCGGTAAGTGTGAGCCCAGCAGTTTTCTTCCTAGAGTGAAGTAGCAAATGCTGCACCCACAAGTCAAGATACATGGTACCCAAGGCACGCAAGTTAGTTTGCCACCTGAGGCAGAAAAAAATCAGAAAACATATCCTTTCCATGTCAGTAATGTGTCAATAACGGAATAGCTAGCAATGTGCTGCCCTTTCACGAATGATCCCCCAAATCAGCTGCCTAAGGTAAGGTTACCAGATGTCCCTGTTTCCCAGGGACAGTCCCCGGATTTACAAATCAGTCCCCATACAAAACCCCATACAAAACCCCATACAAAAAAGTTGAAAAAACTTCATTGAAAAAAATCTGGTAACCTTAGCTTAAGGTGACTGCCTCACTTTGCTCAATGGTAGAGCCAGCCCAGCTTGACTTTAGCAATTCAACCAAAGTTGAGTATGCCATACAGGCAAGACCACAGTGGAAGCAGTGGTGAATCTGTTGCTGATTTGAATTACATCCAACAAGTCCCCTAGTAGGGCAAAGAATTGGCAGGTGTAATGCATGATTTACAAAAATGAGAACTAGATAGAAATCGATGGAGGATTTTTTAATTATTATTTTTTGCAAAACTAGGATGATTCTTGGTGGGTACAGGTTTCAGCTTTTTGAGCAGCTTCAAATGCTGATGAGTTCAGTTTTCTAAAATTCTCCAGTCATTGGGATCTGGCATTCCTTTAAACTCATATTCAGACATGACAAAATTAGCCCAGGGCTACTCTCTCAGTAACTACAGATCTGCTCTGGCACTGAAAAAATGCCAAGTGATTACTCAGGGCAAAAGGGTCACCCTGTGATTGCAAAGGAGTCATCATGAAGTCAGCCTAGAATACCTGTGTATTGCACAAATGATAGTTGTCTTGGGCTGGTTTTGTGGTGGTGCCATGTGTGAGTTTCAGTGCCATGCATAGACTGGACTGGATCTTCCTTGGAAAGCAAATGCCATCTCCCACATAGTGCCTAGGATAGTTTTCGGTGATTATCTATACCCTTCCAGATTCTTTGCTCATCATCTATGGTTTGTGTTGCTATATGTCAAATGGACTCTTTTTGTTGATCCTCTCACTAGGCGTCAGGCCAGGCACAATCCACTGGCAAATTTTGTTTTATCTCAGATTGCAGTTATGGCTTCACTTGAGTGTGTATTTTCATCACAAGTAAAGAGTCCCGGCTGACAGGGTCTGTGAATGGTTTTTATCCATGTGCTGTTTTTTCAGTGGTGGAGATGGTACGAACCATTCCCCAGGAGGAATTCAGTGTTGCACTACCGGTATTATGACCCTTCCATCACAGCAAACATTCCTGATTGCCAGATGGGAACAATCTTCCTTCTTCTCATTTGCCCCCCCTCCATGCACTGTTCTGGGGGTTCTCCTGACACCCCCCACCCTGAGCTGATTTGGATACGGAGAGAGGGAAAAGCCCTGCTGTACTAGCAGGATTCATTGTGCTGGTACAGGCACCCCCAAACTTCAGCCCACCAGATGTTTTGGACTACAATTCCCATCATCCCTGACCACTGGTCCTGTTAGCTAGGGATCATGGGAGTTGTAGGCGAAAACATCTGGAGGGCCGCAGTTTGGGGATGCCTGCACTAGCACAACTGTTTAGTTGAGTCCTGCCCCAGCCTCCAATATGCTGTGTTGGGGAAAATTTGCTTTCAGAGATAATAGCTCCACAGCTTCCATGGATATTCCACAAGGGATAAGGCAACTGTCCTTTAAAGAGCTTTCAAGCAGAGCAACATTCCATAAGAACATTTATCTGAATTGTTGTTGTTGTTTTTTAGTCTTGTATGACTCTTCGTGAATAACAGCAGCTTTTTGATGAGAGAGAAGCTATGGAAGTTTATGACTTCCTTGGAACTCTTTATTTGGAACAGAATGCTCTGGGAGGAAGTTTTTTTTGTGGTTTTGCAGATTCTTAGGAAATGACAAACTTAAGTTCAACCTTTGCCAGATAGGTATCTGTATCACCAGGCTGTTTCCAACGGACGATACCATCTTCTGATCTCATGGTCTAGTGGAGACGTCCGTTCTATTCCTTTAAGAATGAACAGAAGAGAGCAAGTCACACTTCTTCAATTTGAAAGGAATTCAGACTAGGCTTTGTTACCTGGACCTGTGATGCTGTGAGATGTGCTGGCTGCAGGGTTGTGCTTTGAGAACAACAAGATGGCAGCAGATCTCAAGGAGAAACACCCTAAAATATCTCCTCTCTAACCCAGGCTTCACCAACCTGGTGCCCTCCAGTCATTGTTGGATTACAGCTGCTGGGGTTGGCAAAGGCTGCTCTGACTCTCCTTGTTTACTGTTCACAGCATGCTATTAAAAATAGGTTCAAAATCACAGGTTGTGATTGGGAAGTTGAATAGCCTTAGGACATCACTTGTGTTTTAGTGTAATCTGCAGAAGTTCACATCCATTGTGTTGCTCTGTTACTGTTAACTTTTTAATATGCTTACAATATATATTTCAAATAATCTCCAAAAGGATCTGCCCAATTTAGGGCAGCTGCCATCATTTACTTGGAACGTGATACCTACCGGCAATATTTAGAGACCATTTGTTTTTGAGGTTCTTCTATACTAGTTGTAAGAGTGAGGCACTATATTTCGTCTGTACATCAGCCACGGTTGCCAGGCTGCAAGCTGGTGAACCTACCTTTCACTGTTGATAAAGGTATGCTTTCCAGCAGATGCAGCAGTAGACATTGCAGCTGCTATGCTGCTAACTGCTCTAGGATAAAGTTGAGTGCTACTCATTTGAGCAGAAGGGACAGTATGGTAAGGGATGCCACCAAGAAGTAGCAAAGCGGAAAGGGCAGGGGTAGTAATTACTTCCACTCTATTAACATTGCAATTCATAAAAGTAACTGTGGGTTCCCTAGATTGCTGCTTAGTAGCTCTCATGTATCAGCTACATGCAGAAGTTGCAGAGATAGATAGAGATAGAGAGAGAGAGAGTGGAAGGAAGGAAGGAAGGAAGGAAGGAAGGAAAACATTTTCCTTTCCTGGTCATACAGGGTACTATTTATTTCTACCTTGGGCCATTTATGTTTGTGTGTGTAGGCCTTGGGTCACCTTGTGTGGTGTAGTGGTTAAGAGCAGTGGACTTGTAATCTGGTGAACCGGGTTTGATTCCCCGCTCCTCCACAAGCAGTTGCTGGGTGACCTTGGGCTAGTCACACTTCTCTGAAATCTCTCAGCCCCACTCACCTCACAGGGTGTTTGTTGTGGGGGAGGAAGGGAAAGGAGAATGTTAGCCGCTTTGAGACTCCTTAGGGTAGTGATAAAGTGGGATATCAAATCCAAACTCTTCTTCTTCTTCTTCTTCTTCTTCTTCTTCTTCTTCTTCTTCTTCTTCTTCTTCTTGCCGAGCTGCTGGCAGGTGTGGCGGTGCTTACACCTGCTACGGCTCACCTGCTATGTAAAAGAAGCAGTTCTTTGCCCCCACCGTTCTATCTCCCCCACCCCCACAGGAGGAGCATGGCAATGCAAGGGCTACCTTTTGGTAGCTTTACACAATGATACAAGTTCTCTGAATACCTTCTCCATCACAAGTCAATGCACATCAAGGGAAAAGTCTTCCCACCAGGGTCAATGAGTGTGCAACATCCTCAGAGGAATCAGGGTTCCTGTTTCACTTGGACCAGATGGATCTGCAAGCGCTGTGTTATGCAGAGCTTTGATGTGTGGGAGCAAAAGTCTGAAATTTCATAAGTGGACAAGCAAATGCGTATGTTGCCTTACATGGGGGATGGGGGATGGGGAGAATATCCTACACAGCTGTTGCTAAGGCAAAGAGCCAGTCAGTTGTCTTGCCAAGAAACCTGTCTTTATTTCTTTAATGTCAAAAACTTGAAGCATTTGAAGGAAAATGCAATGTTTTCCTTCTCTGGTTATATACAGGATGCTACATTATGTATTTAAATTATTTATCTTAAATCACTACATGGGATGAATATATGTGTGTGTGCTTGTGCACATGCGCACACATGTGCACGCACACACACGCACACACAGTAGGTCTTGGGGTCATTGCTTGTAGGCATGCCACTGCCCATGAAGCAAAGAAAGGAAGAAAGTCTCACCTGCAAAGGGATTGCTCAGCTGACTCAATCCACCCCAGCCTGGCTCATTTTTCCTCACCACTGAAGTTGACAAACCCTACCATAAGCTCGTTCAGCCACACTGGATAACATTCCAAACATAATAGACCTAGCCTGAACAAAGCCGTAACTCACACCAGATACAGTCATGTTGCTACCGGAATGGAATCCAGACAATAATCTTGCTTGGCATTGTCTGGTGGTGAGTACCTTTTACCAAAGGCTCAGTAGAAAACATTGTTAGAATGAGGGGGAGACAATATCCCTGCCAGCTCCACCTCATTTTCTTTTAACCCTCACAATATCCTGGAATGAAAACAAGGAGGCCAGAATCCAACAGGAAGAATAAGTGCGCTTATACCCATGGACTTCAGCTCTTTGCTTGATGATGGGCCCAGTATATTAAGTGAGAATGTGCCTCTCTCCTCCTCCTGAACATGTGGATACATCTGGATGGTGCTAAATTTCCTTGAGTCCATCAGACAGTGCCTCTGCATTCTTTAATCTCTGATTTCTGAGAGTAGCTGGGGAGCTTAAAACAGGATTTTCGAAAAGCATTTTTTGAAATGATATCCTTCATTTTGATTCCATGTAGCTCATGGGTTATTTGGAGGTCTGTAGATCCTCTGGGCAACTGAGCAGTTCTTTCTCTTACTACCGGTATGTGAAGGAGGGTAAAGAGCTTTGATGAGAAATATATAGCCAACCACTATGAAGTATCTGGTACCTCTCATTGCCTGTTTCTAGCTAGTTATTGAAATCCCTCAAAGAATAAAAAAGAACAAATAAAACACTTATAGCAACAAAGCAGATAAAAACTGCAGCCAATATTTTGTTTTAGAGTTAGCTGATAAACATTAAAGCTGAAGGACTTCTTTTAAAAATAAATCCTGTGACTGTTTAACAATTGTCTTTGGGATTAATGATGGTGCAGTAATGTATCCAATAACTGGGTGAAATTCTAATTGCCTTTAGTTTTTTAGGAGCTGGGTCAGTGACCTTAGTGGTACATGGTTTTTCAAGGATGCAGTTTTAGATATTTTACCAGGTGAGGTGAAGTGACTGAGAGAGATTTAATTACCAACAATTTTCATATTCCTGTTGGTCATTCAAGGCTGCAGTCCTGTGCTTCCATGGATGCAAATCCCCATTTCCAAGTTAGCATCTTTAGGATCAGGATGTGCAAGTGTTAGCCCAATATGCAGCCGTTCAGCCTCCCTAAATCATTTTACTCCAGAGGGTGAGATTCAGTGTAGTGTGAGTGGGTGTCTGCTCATGCAACAGTGCTTCTCCTTCCTGCCCTACCCCAAACCAGCATTGCAGGGGGTTGGACTAGATGACTCTTGGGGTCCCTTCTAGCTCTATGAGTCTATGATTCCATGACCCCTGCACATACCCCAAATCTGCTGTGGATGGTTGGGAGACATTCTGGAGCTGGTTCTGGGGAGTCGGGGGAGAAGGTAATCCAGAAGTCCTTTGCAGATGCAGATTTCCATTGTGCAAGCAGGCTCCCACAAGTGGATCTAACCCATGGTTGGTTTCCTTTGTTTGAAAAACCTTCACTATACACACACTCACTGCAGTTCTTCTAACATTCCTGCAGCAATCGCATTACCGTTATAGGAGTATTATAGGAATAACATAGCACTAACGGAATCAGTTATTGAAAAAGTTATTGGCTGTACAAATCAGTGGAGAACTCCAAAAACAAAACTTGAATTATGCATGAAGTAATATGAGGTAGACCTTCCAAAGGCAGCAAATTCCAGATGGGGCATTTTACCACTCCTAACTCTGTATGTGTAATCATTGTATTACTATGAATCACCCTGGACTCAATTTCTGATCAAGGGCCTTATGCAAATACTTTGAGCAACCCCTCCCAGTGGCATTAAAGGGATAAATACCAACCCAGAGAGGTGGACTTCCCCCTTTTGAATACAAAAATATGTCAGGCTGGCACTAGAGCATTGCTGCAGCTGGCCAAGTCCATTAGTTGTTTTTGGTGGGCGCAGTAGATAATATAGGATAATCGGCTCTGAGTCTAGATGTGCTGTATCTTTGCTGTTCTGCCTGCACTGTCAGAGGCAGTACTCCTTTATATATGAGTTACTGGGAACTAGAATCATAGTATCATATAATTACAGAGTTGGAACTGACCCTGAGGGTCATCTAGTTATCAGGCTTCGAGGAATCGGATTCCCCTATGGTGGCAGCAAAGAAAAAAGAAGAAGAGTTCTTACCAATTAGTTTATTCAATAATTACAGTGAGAGACAAAGGAATGCGGTCTCTCTCTCTCCATCATGGTGTTGCTGCAAGTAAAGTCCCACCCCGCTATGTCTCCCCTATTAGATGTCACTCCTGCGCCAGCTAATCTGAGCTTTCTGCTTCTGAACTCTCTCCTCTAATACCCTCAATGCCTTCCTGGTTCTGGGAGGGGATGGGGGACAGGAATGCTTTCCAAGGACACTAAGTGTGTCAGCTGTCCCTCCTCTGGTGCTGCTGCTTCTTCCTGCTGTTCCTCTCCCAATATTTCCCAGCTTCTGCCCTCTGAACTATGCCCTTCTGCGAACCACTGTTCTAAATCTATACTATCCTCCTGTTCTCAGGAAGGTTCGGGAGAAGGGGGGGGCGCCCCGCACCATTCCTCCTCAGTCCAGCCCCTGACACTAGTCCAGCCCAAGTGTTGTTGCAGTCAGGTCCTGCTTGCATGCTTCCCATTGGGTGAACTTTGAGAAGAGGATGCTGGACTAGACGGGCCTTCAGTCTGGTCAAGCAAGTCACTTCTTACATTCTTAATTCAGGAGGTCAAGTGTAATGATTTTTTTTTTTTTTTACATTCCTCCCCATCCTAGATTTTTTTTTTTATTTACACCAGCACTCTCTCTTATCTTTACTCAGCTTCTGAAGAAAAGAGGGGAAGTCCTTGCCACGTAACGGTTTGACTTTGACAGCGTGGAAAGAAAGTGTGAAGCTTTGAGTTTCAGGGATGTTACTGGAAGTCATGACCATGACATTTAGAAATCCAGGGAGCTTGTCAAGTGACAAATGCGCAGGAATAAATTCCAGCGGCTCTCAAACAGCTCTGGGCCTGTCAGCATTTTTACTGACTGCTCTCTCGATGTACCGCCAGACAGGCTGTGCAGGCAACTAATTTTCTGCTTGTTTTACAACTTTCACTTTTTAATCCACAATGGGTTGCATTGGCTTATATATTTAAAAGTATCAGGTGGATTTGATAGAGTGGCTTGACACACTTGTGACCAGTTTGTTGAGTGGATGGTTTCAGACTCACTCAGTATGGATGCATGTTAAATCACTGACAGTGCAACACTAAGCATATTTACAGTGGTACCTCGGGTTACAGATGCTTCAGGTTACAGACTCCACTAACCCAGAAATAGTACCTTGGGTTAAGAACTTTGCTTCAGGATGAGAACAGAAACCGCGCGGCCGAGGCACGGCGGCAGCGGGAGGCCCCATTAGCTAAAGTGGTACCTCAGGTTAAGAACAGTTTCAGGTTAAGAACGGACCTCCAGAACAAATTAAGTTCTTAACCCAAGGTACCACTGTACTTAGAAGTGAAGCCCAGCATCTTCAGCCATTACCATTTTTGATCCATTGAAGGGGCACAAGGGGCAGAAAGCACACAGACATTGGAGGCAATGTACCCCCCTCTGCCATTATGTTCCAATTCTCTGTTCAAGCATAGCGCACACCCAGCTTAAGTGTAGATAAAATAGTAGCCTCCTAGAACAAGACTGGGGCAGGGAATTAAAGTTTGGATGTGGGGAGAATGAGATTGGGTTGTTTGTGTGGATTTGGCCACCACAGTAGAAAAGTAAACAGCAGCAAAGCACTCTGGGTAAGTCTGCAGCAGCTTGTTTTGGCATGATTTACCAATAGAAATAGCATGAAGACCTTGAGGGTTCTGCCACAGTCTGTTTACTGACGCTGATTATTGCTCCGCTTTCAGGTCTCTTGGTACATTATTCAGAAGGTACTAACCTTTTTGCGGATAGTGTGGACAAATACGCTGCGATGTCAACCCCTCCCAATCCTGGCAATTGTTCAGCCGGTCTGTTCCATTATTCCCCTTATCTCTTTCATTCTCTCTTTTACTTTCTTTTGTTGATTTTATGCTTAGCCACTTAGTCACCATAATTTCTTTTTTCAGGGTACTGAGAGGCAGTACTTTCCTGACTCTGCGTAACCCTGGCTGCTAAATAATCCTATGGCGAACTCTCAGGGTGCTCCTCCTTTCCATGCCATATTACTGACTTTAACTTGATAACTAAGGCTCCAGTCCTAACTCCAATAAGCTGGGAGCAAACCTCCTTCAATTCAGTAGAATTTATATCTGAGTTAACATGGTTAGGGCTGTAAGGCTCTCTTTTTAGTAACAGGTTGACTCTACTCTTGCCATAAAGCTCTAGAGTCCACTAGATTTTAGTGACTAAAACATTCCTGCATCTACCTTGATCCTATGCGGTTTTTTCTCTGAAGTTATTTCTGTTGTGCTCATTTGCAGTGCTCCAGTGAGTAAATATGGACTGGATTGCAGCCTTAAACGGATCTAGCAGTTATCCCCTCCCACAGGCAACCTGGGAACTGTAGGTGCAAAAGAGGATAGGGAAAATCTGTTTAAGAAGATAGAGGAAAACCCTCAACACTATTGATAAACTATGATTCCAAGGATTCTTTCAGAGCAGGAGTTGCTAACCCTTATAATAATAATAATAATAATTTTTTATTTGTACCCCGCCCATCTGGCCGGGTCTCCCCAGCCACTCTGGGCGGCTTCCAACAAATATTAAAATACATCAAAATCACAAGTTAAAAACTTCCCTAAACAGGGCTGCCTTCAGGTGTTTTCTGTATGTAGGATAGTTGCTATATATGACCCTTAGCCCATGGGTCATATATAGCCCTCCCCTCCAGGAGGTTTTGGGTGCATCGTCCCCCCAACGTTTCTGTGACAAGTTAAATATTGATTGATTGATTGATTTATGCATACATACATGCATGCATTCATAAAAACCAAACCACTCACCACCTTTCCATTTAGGGGAATTTAGGATGAGGGAAGCGGAACTTTGAAAAAAATAATATTAATTAGGAAAATCAGTTAAACTAAATATCTTTTAAAAAAAGAAGTAAAATAAAATAACCTGTAGGAAATAGGGAAATGAATGGTCTCACTTGGGATAGATAGCATCATCATCATAAATACATTAAATAAAAGAAGTTTTTAAAAGTAAAAGAAAATGCAAATAGATTGAGTTTGGGAGGATTAAGGAAGGGAATGGACTGGCTTTGGGTGGAAAGAATTTAACATGAGTTTGGGATTAATGAAGGGAAGGGATCATTAATGCGATGAATGTTTGGAAGGGGATGAAGGGAGAGAGTTAACATATTCTGTGTATTCAGCATTTAATTAAAAATGAATTTAGACGGTATTAATTTCCTACTCTGGCCACGCCCACTTGGCCCCCTCTGCTTTAGTCTATGGCCGTTAAATTGCAGTATACCTCTACCCTCAGTCAGACTTGCTACTGGCAAAGGGCAATCTCTGGGGTGCTCATTGCCCCTGTGACTTTTGTTTCACAAGTGCCCACACCTCTGAGAAAGCCAAGGTGGAAGGTCACAAACACTTTTGGGTTCATTGCAGCCATATGCTACAGACTCTGGCAATGTTTGTGATGCCTCCAACGAAGGAGGTCAACATTTATACAATGTCTTGTGAAGCTTACAAATATCCCGTCTAGGTCTGAAATCCTTCGCCTCATTTTCTACCTTCAGTGGCAACAGAGCAGAGCCATTTCCCAGCTTCCTGCAAAGTAGCCTTACTGAAAATCTGTGTCACTCCTCTCCACCCTCAATAAGAAACTTAACAATAGTGTGTGTGTGTGTGTGTGTGTGTGTGTGTGTGTGTGTGTAGCAATTTGGCCATAAATGCCTGTCATTTCTGCATTGTATTTTAAATCATGTGTGGAGGTTTAGCCTTCATACAATATAGGCTTATTTTTAAGGGGACACAAGTATTTATGAATAGTTGATGCAAAATGAGCCTTTATTTTGCTTCCCTCAGTCTGAAATGAACATTAAATGGATGGAAACTCTCTTCTGATGGCTTCTTCCCCTATTTTCATTTAGTCCTTTATAGGTGTATTCCCCACTGTGCAATAGACTGGCCCATTGAACTGCTTCATAAGGCCAACAGGAGGTGGTCAAACGAGACCCACTTTTTTAAAACTAAAAAAACAACAAGCAGTATCTCTCTCACATCCTTGTGAGATTGCCTTTCCTATCCTCTTATCTTCTCTTGCGCCCTTCAGATTTGCCAGTGTTTCATAGATTTGTAGAAATCAAATGACTTATTGCTTAAGCACTTCACTTTATCACAGGCTCTGTCCCTGGAATATGAAATCAGATTCAGATCCAGAGCTGGATTTTGTCCCTTGAAAAGCAGTTCTGTTGAACTTGATACAGGAAATTCTAGCTGCTACATCTTTCTGCACCTGAGCGCAAAGAGCCAAGGAGCCTCTTCATGTTCTCATCCTGCCTCCCCTTGCTTTTGCCTGCCCTCTGGAATTCACTTCCAGTCCCAATGGAAGCAGGGAGAAGGGCAGTTCGAGTGATGGGTGTTGTAGCATGGGGTCAGTGATTTCAGCAAGTGATTTCAGCTCTCTGACATAGCAGGCAGGAGACAGCTTCTTCATGTAACAGCTCTTTATTCAGGCAAAACAAGACCAGCCCAACTGAGGAGAGGGAAGCTACATTTATAGGGACAGAGGACTGGCTAGGAAAAGATACATTGTGGAGGGAACAATCTCAAGCAATCACAAAGCTGCCTTTTGGCGGATGCCCAATGAGACTGAGGATCCAAATGCAGCAACTTGAATGAACCAATAGTAACTGTTCCTTCTGGACAGGAAGGCAGTTACTTTACCCTCATGTGATTACACACAATAGTGATACACATATGACAACACTTTAACTCAAGACACAACAATGGGGACTGTGGTTAGGAACTCAGCAGACTGGAGAATTTGTAGCTGCTTCCATGCCTGATGATATCAGCACAATTTAAAATGTGATGTAAGCAGCATCCATATCTATCCCAGAGGGAAGAATGTGCCAACTGGTCTGTGTTAGCAGCACAAGCATATTGTATAGCAAGCAGCATGCTCTCACAAAATTGAGTACATTTTCGGTAATAATCTGCACAAGAGACTCCCCTGCCCTGAAGAGGGATGATATTTTTAAAAATTCAGAATAATGGAGTGACAACCAGGACAGCTGGCAACCCTGCTGGCAAGTCCAGCTCAGCATGAGAGTGGATTAAATGACACCTTAGGCTTCTGTTGACAACTCTCTTTTTTAATGAGAGACTTATTTGGAACTGGAAAAGGGATGAAGGGCCAAGAGTAGCAGCTCCACCCCCTGATTTACATCCATATAAGCTGAAACAGAAAACATAAAGAGAGCCTGTTGGATCAGGCCAGTTGCCTTTCTAGCCCAGCATCCTGTTCTCACAGCAGCCCACCAAACGGCTATGGGACCTGAGTGCCACGTCACGAGACCTAGTGCTTTTTTTCTAGAAAAATAGGTGTTGGTACTCACCATGAAGTTGTTACAGTAAGTGCCACACTTTTTAACCAAGAGAGAGAGAGAGAGGTGCCGGTACTGCATACCCCTGAGTAAAAAACATCGATGAAACCTAAGAGCAGCAGGCAAAAGTTCTGTCATTTTCTCCTCTCCTATGTAAACACAGGCAGATCTCTCATTTTACTATGCACCTTTCAGCCAAAGAACTCTTCCCTGCCGCAGACACTTTAGCAAGCACCTAAGCTGCTCATTCGCACTCGATGGACTCATGCTTGGGAATTACCTGCTAATAGGAGAATTCTAGCAAGGCATCTGTTCACACTGTTGTTGAGCCCTTCACCTGTTTCCCGGAGTTGTGGAAACTCCCCCATCGCTCCTTGCATTTGGAAATGTCTGCTGCATGGGCTGGGCACCACCATATTACGAATTTCCACACTCTGCCCAGAGGCAAGCCTAACCTGTGCTCCGGCTCTTTCGGTGAATACCTGAGGTTCATAATAAGATGAGTGCTCTGCCAAAGGCCGTGATGCTGTTGACACGAGGGAGGAGGTTCGTTTGCTAGCAAGCGTCTCCCAAACGACCTGAGGGTATAAAAGGGATGGAGTGGGCTTGAGGCCGGGTAGGAGGCCCGTCAGCTGTATTTTCTTAGCTTATCTGGCCTTAAGATTCGATGACAGAATGCAGAGCTGAAGATAAAAAATACACCCTGTGAGAGTCTTGTACCAGAGAGTCCTACAGCACAAGTAACAGCAGCAGTGTGTGATCGGAGAGGGTGTCTGAGCAGCAGCGGTGCTCTCCTGGATGTCTTGGGACAGGAATGGGTAAATCTGCCAATTTTGGTTTCTTCCAGTTTTTCATTTTTCCATTCCCCAGTTCATCTCTCTAAATTTCCACATCAATCTGCATTAAACAACAACAACAACCACCTGAAAATTCCTTAGCAGTTTAGTGCAAATTTCTCCTGATATATACATTTTTGTATAGAATTTTTCTTGATATACACATTTTGGCAAAACAACTTCCCCATATGTAATGCTGTGTGTGTGTGTGTGTGTGTGTACACAGTAGGAAAATATATACAGTAGGAGAAAGTGTACGTAAAAATGCATATGCAGGTATGTGTGTGTGTGTGTGTGTGTGTGTGTGTGTGTACCAAAAAAATACATGTATATGCATTTTTAGGCACACATTCTCCTACTATATGCACTTTTGTGTTCATTACTAGGCTGGAGAACTGTGCTGCAAAATTTGGAGAAGTGCAAATTTCAAAAGATGGCTATGTTTCAGAAAGGGTGGATTTGGTAGGTTCACCTTTACATTGGAACTGAATCAATTTTCTCTGCTATTCCTAGATGGAGTGGAATGAGGCGGTGGTGAGGTCAGAGTTGGCAGGGGTGGCCTTGCCACCACCTACTCTGCTTTGTCTTTGTCTCAGTGAATGTCAGGAAGGCAGCACTGTTCCTCTAGCCAGGCCACTGCTGCAAAGAAAAAACCCCAAATAACGTTATAATAATTCTTTCCCTGTTCCAGTGGAGTTGCGGGTCCAGGCATTATGCTCCGCAGTCCACAACCCACAGGCAAATAAAGGACCACATAGGCTGGTTTGAATTGAAACAGGCCACACCCTTATTGAATACAGTTGAAAGAGAAGTTTGGCTTGGGCATGGGGCAATCAAAATACTTCTGGCCCGCCCACTGGGTAGGTCAATCCAGGTGGGGGGTTCCTAAGACTTACATCAAATAGGGAACCCGGCGAGGGAACAGCAGGTAGGGCCCCAGGTGAAGAAGGCTGCTTAAATGGCCAGGGAGCAGACCTGAGGGAAGCCTTCCTGCTCCGTCGACTCCGCCCCCCAGCCCAGCCTGCATCCCCATTTGCCAATCCTGGACGCTGGCCAGGATCCGGCTTCTGATAGGTGGCGCGGGCTTAGGCAGCCCACACCCCCTATCTGAATGGGACTCCAATGAAACGATTCCCTCGCCGGGGTCACAGAGAAGCCTCTGCCATCCCGCAACACCGCCTCACCAGAAAGGCTAGGCAGACTTATAATACCTTCTCAGTTAGCTTTGTCGTGCATATTGAAGCACACTTGGGAACCAGAAGTAATTTTCCTGTAAACGAGACTCTTCCTGCTCTTGCCCACTGGAATTAGAAGTTATTTACTTGTAGGAATTTGAAAAAGTCTGGGATGCTGTTTTTAAATGGATGTTTTAGCATTTACTAATGCTTTTACGGAAGGTTGTGCTTATATTTGTACAATGCAGGTACTCTTTGGAAATAATTTGGGTTTCTTTATTTGTGGCGCAGACTGTAATACTGCATAAGCCAAACTCTGAGGATCCAAGCTACTTCTTAGAAGCCTGTCAACTGATTATATGTTGGATTGTGGCTGTGATGCTTGTGAGCCTCTTTTCTTTTTTAATTAGAAATATCTGCATTAAAACAACAAAAAAATCCAGAAGTGAATGGGGCTCACACACCATTCCTTTTCCCTCTCTGTTTCTGGACACCTGGATTTTTATTTATTTATTTTACACTTCCTTGATTCTGGGCTAAGCCTGAAGAGGTGAGAGAAGGTGAGAGAAACCTAAAGCCTCCAAGATGCTCCCAACCTGTCAAGAGATAGCAAGCGAGGGATTAAGAGCTCATTCGCTGGGGCAGTAAGTCAGGCAAATGGAGTAGGATGTGAAAAGCAGATGGGAGAATCCTGCAAGACAGGTCACTGGGGCAAAAGAGACCTTAATGAAGCGTAACAACGAAGAATAAAATTACCGGTACATTGGGGTCATTTGGAATGTTCTGCCTGTAGCAGGCAGAAGACCAGTTAGCGACTCCTGAGGGGACGCGGGGTCTGTGAGACGGGGAATCCCTCTCCTCTTCTATATGGGATAGGAATGTTAAGACAAGTTAAAATGCCACATTCCATTTCAGACTCTGAGGTATGGGAAAAGGGCATCGGGGATGAGCAAGCGAAGAGCCCTTCGTTGAGCTTGGCTGTTGACAGGACACAAATTCTTGAAAAATAAGAGCCTGATGCTAGAGCAGAGATGTGTAGGATAGTAAAGAGGTATGCGACAAAATAAATGGGACCCAGATGGCACTGTGGGTTAAACCACAGAGCCTAGGGCTTGCTGATCAGAAGGTTGGCAGTTCGAATCAGCTCCCGTTGTTCGGTCCCAGCTCCTGCCCACCTAGCAGTTCGAAAGCACGTCAAAGTGCAAGTAGATAAATAGGTACCGCTGCAGCGGGAAGGTAAACGGCGTTTCCGTGTGCTGCTCTGGTTCGCCAGAAGCGGCTTTGTCATGCTGGCCACATGACCTGGAAGCTGTACGCCGGCTCCCTCGGCCAGTAACACGAGATGAGCGCCGCAACCCCAGAGTCGGACACGACTGGACCTAATGGTCAGGGGTCCCTTTACATTTACCTAACTAGGTCAGAGGTGGGGAACCTGAGGTCCAGGAAGCAAATGTGGCTTCGTAAGCACTTCTTACACTCTTGGGTATAACCCCATGCCATGCCTCCTCCCAAGTTACAGTCCTGCTCCACACTCTCCTCCAGGGTTTTTGCCCAGCTGGAATGTGGCCTTGAATGGTATTGACAAGGGCTCTTGTTGCCTGGATTAGGGATAGGGTGGGGGTTGATTCAGTTCCTAATGAAAGGTGGGCCTACCTTCTTTCCACAACTTTTCAAAACAGTACCGAAATACAACCAATCTTCAAAATCTGCCTTTACCTTTACCTATGCGACAAAATAAAACCACAAAACCAAACAATAATATTACAAGTTAAAATCAAAAAGAAATTAGAAAAAAACCATAAATGGACCATTGTGGGGGGTATGTACTCTTAACTGATGGCATAGGTTTGATGGAACAGGAAAGTTTTCAGCGGGTATTTAAAAGTTGGCACAAAAGATGCCCCCTGAATCTCTAGTGGCAGGGTGTTCCGTTAGGTACATAGTTTTGGGAATGTTTCTATATAATGCTGATAAAAATGACAATGCTTGTGTCCCGGATGTGTTTCAACAGGCATGTGTTCAGTGTTAGATCAGCTGAAATGGAGCCAGGTAGGTTTCTGAGGTTGGAAAATGACCTGACCAAGCTATAATTCTGTATTTAATAGTGGTGTCCTTCAAACCCACTCTGAAGGGCCCTCTTGGGACACTGTGGTGCAGTGGCCTCAGAGTGCTGGGTTCAATTCCTAACTCATCCATGAAGCTCACTAGGTGGCCTTGGATAGGTCACAGCCTAACCTGCCTCACGGATGGTTATAAGAAGAATTATGAGGCACTCTGAACACAGAAAAGATATTATAGAAGCATAAATAATAGCATTCAGAAATAGTTCCTGCAAGAGCTTCATTTTTCTTCCCCAAGCAGCCTTCAACACTACAGGGGGGAAATGTTGGATGTGTGTTCAGAGTGTTTCAGCTTCTAAGCCTGAAATTCATAATCATCTGGCCCCTGCGGTTTGTTTTTTAATAGTCCCACCAGCATCCTGCAGCCATATTTCTTCCACATTCTAGGAAGATAAACACTTGAAAGGGTGACCCACTGGAGGATGAAACTCAGGCCTGCACTGGCCTGTCTCCAGGCGGGGTCAGTCGCTCTGGCCAACTGAGGAAACTTTTCTCTCTGTGCTGTTGCCAAGGAAAAGAGAACTGCAATGTTACTTAAGATTGAAAAGAACAGAATATTTTGTACTTGATTCTCTTTGCAGTGTTAGGTCTAGACCTGTTGTTCTACATATGACCATTCACACTCTTATATCCCTCTGTAGCCAGCAGCACACACTTTTGACACCTGATCTTAGCTCCTTTAACAGATTCTTCCCTAATGTGGCAACAGATAAGTCATTTTAAATGCAAAGAAGCATCCGTGGCTGCTTTTTCCTCATGAAAAGCACCTTCGGGGGGGGGGGCAAGAAGATGTTTTCTCATGTTACAAATATCCCCCACATTCTTGACGAAACAGTTTGAAATTTTGAACATGCCCTGGTTTCTAACATTTGTTGGTAATACAACATTTTTGGGACTCGTAGGTTTGGTTTGCACATCACATTAAACCATTGTTTAAAACAAATGATGGTTAAATGTGAATGAGTGGTGTGTTGTTGCATGCTGCTCAAAAATTCCCATTGCGCTGTGGACGAAATGAAATGTTTGTAGTGGACAATGCACTATGCAAATGGAACTTGCCAGACAGACATTGGGTGGACAGGAACATGAGCAGAGCGTGACCATGTTTTGCATATGCTCCCTAAATCATAGCAGACTATGCCAGGTCCTAAACTTCGCCACACATATTTAAAGGGATTATAACTAAAGCATTTAAAGTAGGCAAGACCAGCTTGATGGTTTTACAAACAATCCCGCTGTTGGTTACATAATGGCTGAATTGCTGCAAGATGCTCCACACAGGAATGTCTTTGAAAAGCTGGTACAAAAGTATTGGCTAAATTTTTGACCAGAAATGAGGGTTTGGAGCATGTTAATCACCTTTTATACCATCTTCAGTGGCTTAGGACTTCCCAGACAAGCCTCTCCATCCACTCAGATACCTTTTTGACTTCTTGGCCACTATTTGAAGTACTGTTCTTGATAGAAATGCTGTGAGTCCTCTCTGTTGTTGTATCTAGACTACACACACACACACACACACACACACACACACACACACACACAAACTTCTCTCGCACACATAATCTGTTCAGCACTCATCTTGATTATATATGCCACTGCCCAGAGACAAAAAAAGCCTGTTTTGCCAGGCTTTTCACATTGATTTTATTATTCATGGCTCTCTGATGTTTATCTATCTTGTCTTCCTTGTTCTGACATTGTGTTCATTTTGTTTGCTTTGAATAATATTAAGTCTATTTTGTCTCTATATAAGTCTCTATATGAAATTTATTTGGATATATAAATCCAGTGCTTCCCCCCCAGGGGGTACTCAAGGGTATGCAATACTGGCACCTCTTTTTTGTTGTTGTTAAAAAGTGTGACCCTTACTGTAACAACTTCATGGTGAGTACTGGCACCTATTTTTCTTGGGGGAAAGCACTGTATAAATCTATAAATCATTAATGAGGACAACGAAGACAATTTTCCTGAAAGCCACATCAGATATTTATTTTATCAGAAAATGAAAGTGGAATGCAAATGTCCGAAGAAGCAAAATAAAAGCAGTGCCTGTCCATGTGACTGCATGACACCACCGTCTTGAGAATGCACAGGCAGGCACTGCTGAGTCTCTGTTGACTCCTCCTAAAAGGGACCAGATCACGAGGCTACAGCTAAGTCATAATTTACCATTGCAGTCAGAAGGCGAAGGAATGCTCCCAAGCGAGGAGCATTCCTGCAGCCTCTGTCCAGTAAACCAATGGGGTGGCTCTTTGCCATCACTTCTGCAAAATTTCAGAGATATCCACTTTATTTTTTAAAAAGCCATTATTATTATTATTATTATTATTATTATTATTATTATTATTATTGGAATACAATTTTGTTCATTTGTCTGTGTTGCAGGAAATAGTAAATTGAAATAAATAGACCTTCCTGTGATAAAGAGCATTTTAATCCCCCCCAAAACGATACATATTCACTTAGTAGTAAAAGGAAAGGAACTTTGAGTTGCTACATAGCCAGCTTGACATTTTTGAAAAGCCACAAAAGTTCAAACAAACATGTAAAATCAACAGAAAATGTGGAATGCTGTGTGAGTGCTTCTGGAGGCAGTATATGGTATAGGGTGTGCAATGCACCTGCATCTACAATATAGCGGTGGCTTATGCTCAGACACAGGGCTTCCTTGGAGGGGTTTTCTTTGATATAAGACGCTGTTCTCCTAAATTGCTAACCCTAAACATACTTACTGGGAAGTAAGCGCTGATGAACTTAAGTAAGCAAGCTCTTAGACTTCAGTAATCTAGGAGATCAAAAATTTTGCTTTCTGAGGAGGCAACTGTCTCTAAGATGGGACATGGTGGAAAGACTCTCTGGCGAAAGACGAGAAAGCATTTACAGCAAAATGCTATAAATTGTAGTGTTGACTGTATTGTGTGGGCACATTCATATTTGGTTTAATTATCCATGGGATGTGCCGCAATGTGTGCATGTGTGTTACATGCAGGCTTAAGCAAAAAAGCTAGCCCTAGTCTGTTCTTATTCATAGATGGGGAAACTCTGTATTTCAGAAGTCATAGGCAGCAACTACACTGGTTATCCTCTAGTATCCAACAAATGCAACCTATTTATGTTTATTTATGTAACAGCAGGACTAGATGGAAGCTACAGCCATTATTTCGTTCACTGGTTACCAGTTTGTTTTCTGGCTCAATTCGATCTGCTGGTCTTGATCTTTAAATGATCTAAGACCATCTATATATACCTACCTGAATACTTAAATAATCTTCAAAGGTCTATGTGATGTGTGGCGGGCGAATACACAAGATAAGTTTTTCCAGTCATAGCAGGATATCTGAAATGACCTGGATCCACCTGACCCTATCATTGCTGACCTTCTCCTACACCGCAAATACACGACTTCTTCCATTGAGTGTTTGACGTGGCACAGAACTCTGTATGAAAGCCCTGCTGTTTCTGCATGATTCTTCTGTACAGGCATTTTTTTTATATATTTTGAAATATTATATATAGTAAATGTTTTAGGGTGCAATCGAAACTCCCTCCTGCCCTGTAGCCAGAGTAGAAAGTGCAGGTCAGCAAGATCCACACTGTCCGGGACCAATCCCTGAGACAGCTCCCACAAAGGCAGTGGGATCAACTTGAGATCCAGCAGATCCCAAGCTAACTCAGCTCTGCTCTTAGAATACTCTATGTCAGGGCTACCCTCTGGTTTTCCACACCAGTGGGCCTCTTGTCTGTCTGCCCATTCAGTGCTGGGAAGAGGGAGGTTGGCACCAACAGAGTGGTGCTCATGTTGCTCCATCATTGGCGGAGAATGGGAGATCAGCAGAGCCAAGAGAGCCGGACTGCAGGCTGACTCTGCCTAATCTAGTCCCCCTCAAGTAAGGGAGGTAGATTTGGATTGCTCTGCTACTCAAACAATATTTCTTAGCTGCCTTGGAGGGTGTTTTCTTTTTTTCTTTTTAAGAAAGGTGGGTTACAATTTCATTGTACTTCTACAATGACAATAAAGAAATCTTATCTTATCTTATAAAAATAATTAATTTTAATGTATCCTGTGGCAGCACAATGTCTGTGAAGGTGAACATATACAGGTAGAGAGCCAGTCTGTTGACACCAATGCAAAAGTTCAGTCCGTTGGCATCCTATGACACAATTGCGGTGATGTGGCTGTGGGGAAAGACAGCACATTCTAAGTCATGTTCATCGCAACATGTATATTTCCATTATTTGTTTTCACCGGTTTCCCATTTGCCATGGAAAAACGGAAGTCTGTCTCCAAAAGAAGCTGCCCTTTTATGCTAGAGTTCAGGTGTGTGTGTGGTGTTTCCTCCTTGCATAAAAATGGAACGTGACAAAAGCACATAGGATACGAATGGTTAGCAGGAAGCACACGTAACACATTCCTGTCCCGCGAGTGCCGTGCTCTTTCTTTGGCTTCCTTTCCTTTTCTCCTCTCCCTCTTTTCGCTCCTCCTTTAACTGCATGGTTGTTCATGCAGTTGTCATGCACTGGCCTGGTATAAACATGCAGTATGAATGGTCACCAATATGTAATAGTACCTGAAATACTCCACGATTGACTTGACGTATTCCTCCCCCCGCATTTGTGATACATTGCCCAACATGTTTATATCTTTCAATAGGAATGGGATGCATGCGCAGCCTGTGATTTTAAGGCACAACCTGGTCTGTGTTGGATGATAGTTGCTCCCAAGGACTATAAACTGTATCTGTGTGGCTTGAGGTTAAGCAAAGAGGCAGCAAGAGGGGGCAAGAAGGGGTTGTTTAACCTTTTCATTCTCAGCTGTTTGTCCTCTCATCACTCTGCCCCAAGTTATCCCAAGAGCTCTCTGTGATAATAATAATAATAATAATAATAATAATAATAATAATAACCTATTAGAGAGAAAAGCAGCTTAGGAGAGGGGGTGCTTTTGAGCGGATAAATTCCTTAAATGAAAGGGTATAACAGTTCCCTCTCCTGCCGACCCACAATTACTTTACCTAAGAAGAAACCTCTTGGGGGGGGGGGGCATAAAGGGAATACAGGTCATTATTTATTTATTTATTTATTTATTTATTTATTTATTTATTTATTTATTTATTTATTTTGTTTTCAATCTAATTCAAAACCTGGAATTCCCTGCTGTCTGCTGCCAGCCTCCCCTGCCAGCTCTCTTATCTCTTACATATTTTTTGTCTTTGTGAACGCTGAAATTCTTAATTTGAAAATGTGATGGCAAAATAATAATGTACTACAAGCAAGTCTATAAGCACATAGAGGCTAAATATAGCTGTGTTTTAACACCCACAATTTCATGTACAAAATTATTATCAAGCTGAAGGTAACTGTGTTAGAATACTGCAGATTGAGGCTGCAATCCTAAAACTGGGTTGGAGGTGGAGGGTGAGGGAGAAACATAGGCTTGCTGAATGCTCATATATAATGTCCTCTCTCACTGGCAACAATGAGAGAAGGGATATGGGATAAATTCAATTCTGGTCACATTTAAAGGCAAGCCGACCTGATTCTCACCTTTCAAAAAAATGCACACACCGAAATACAGCCATCCTTCAAAATTTGCACTTTCCCAGATTTTGCAATGCAGGTCTACGGCCAAGGGATATGTGTAAGAATGCATAAGCTAGGGGGAAGTGCATAAAATGTATGCATTTGTGACAATAACATACCAAAATGTGTTATATTAGGAGGAATGGCCTTTGTAAAAATGAATGTATTAGGCAAACTCACTTACAAACGTCATATATTCAGAGACATTCCCTGATGAATTTTCATGAGGACTTCTTTTTTAAAAAATAAATAAATATATATATACAAACTGATGTGGAAGTCGAAATTTAAGACCGGAAAAAATGAGAAGGTGAGAAGAACTGAAATTGCGTAGATTCACCCATCCTTACATGAGAGGGAAATAAAGGAGATGCAAGCTGTTCCCTGGTCCTCCCCCCAGCATGCCCCCAGTTTGCCCAGGCACAGCCCTTTCTGGGCCTTGCTGACATAGGTCTGGCTTCTGGCATTCACTGATCTCTCTCTCTCTGAAGTCAGTCATCTTACTTTGCCCTGATGCTTCCTGTGGTCACTGAGTGGGACATCCTGGGTCTCTGTGCTACTTTAAGAGCATACAGTTTGTCACCCTTCAGGTTCATCAAGACAAGACGCATGTTGTATCACTGCCATGAGAAAGAGATATGCAAATTTACACTTAAAACTGCTGAGTTGTATAAAGGTCATAAAGTGACATAACGGACACTGCAGTGATAGTATTAAAGTTGAATTATATGTCACAATACATCTGTGAAAAGAGAAGATAATATAAAAAGAATCCAGGATGTTGGGTTGTGGTTTTTTTGTTTTTTCTTTAAAGTAACACTACAGAGCTATGAAATGCTCTACTAAAACATTACAATGGCAAGGTGAGGAACACTATAACACTCACAATCTCCTGGAATGCTGACAAGTAGCTTGAAAATTCTGAACCGGACCATCTTAAATGATACAGATGATGTAAGCCCTCTTGGGTGACCTGATTCACTTAATGTACTTTATTTGAATAACTTCACAAGGCATGAAATATGTAACTCCAGCTCAGACAGCTCTACCACAAAATGACAGTCCCTTCAGGCAGTGTATTCCACAGGGGATGCTTCTATTTTCTTGCCTCTGGCCTTCCTTTCTGTGTGTCGCTTAAAAAGAAAAGAGCACAGGAGGGAGCCATTTTGAGTTTCTGCTTCAGGTGGGAAAACATCCAAGGCTAAGACTTGCCTGCAGTTCACTGTGGCTGGATGAATGAGCCTGGGCTGCATACCTACCATGAATTTAAAGCACCTGGCTTCCCCCAAAGTACCCTGGGAAGTGTAGTTTTCCCCTTCACAAAGTTCTGTGAGGGACAAACTACAGTTTCCATGATTCTTTGGTGGGGGAAGTCAAGTGCTTTGAATGTATGGTGGGTATGGAGCCATGTTCCCATAAGAAGTATGGCAAATGAGACACACACTACAGTTGCTGTCCAATGAGGACAACTTCTTCTGATGGAGTGACTTCTTGCAAGGAAGTGTCAGGCTCCACTTCACTGCAAAGTTAAGGGAGAAAAGGGACAAAGATGTGGCCACGGATTAACAGACATATAAAGTAAACACTTACAATGGCAGGGGGGGCTGAGATACTACTGCTCTCAGTGATACCAAATAATGGAAGATCAAGTTTGCATCTTGGTACTGCTTCTCAATCGGGGTTGAGTGATTGCTTCCAGGTTACCTGCTTACATGTCTCTTCCTTGTTTGCTTGCACAAGTTTTGTGGGAAACTTGTATGATGCCTGCTATTCTCTGAGCTTTTGCTCTGATTTGTTTGACGTTGCGCCAAGCTATGTTGATCCCACACTTTCCAGCGCATCTTCCCATTCCTTTCCCTACCGCAGAAGGTCCGATTTGTTTGTTTATTTAAAAGTAGGTTTGTTGCACAAGGACACCAAATCCACTTTAATTGCACAACCCGAATTTGCCAGTGGGTGACTGAATTGCACTCACAAAATTGCAACATTCTGGAACCAGCCAGATTTAGAGCTCTGAAACAATAACATCAATGCTATTACCACTGTCATTGCAATGTGGGATTGCCGAACTGCAGGCTGGTATCATGATGGTTCATCAAACTGACTTCTTCTTCTTCTTCTTCTTCTTCTTCTTCTTCTTCTTCTTCTTCAATACCTAGAAGCACCTTCACTGTTCTCAGTGTGGGTGGATAGCACATTTGCTGTTCTGAACATGGAACTGGGTCTCCCAGCTACATTGTCGTCATCCCCTTATCTGCACTGCGTGTTAAGTGAGGACAAGAGGAAGTCTATGACGGTGGAATGACTGATCAAACAGGAAAGGGTCTTTGGAAAGGAGCCATAGATGAGATTTACATAGAAATCCCAAGGGAGGAAGCTTCACAGCTGGTCCCATGCCCCCCCGCCCCCGCAGCTCAGAGCATGGTGCTAAAAAGCAGGAGGCATGACAGTGGAGGTCAGTTGCCTTATGTGCCTTTACTGAGATGCTGGGTAAAAAGAATAGAATTGTATTGAAAGAACATGAAAGGCTTAGTACTCCCAGGAGCAAGCACATGTGCTCACTAGCATTCTAGCTGCCAATTCCAGTTTATTAGTTATGTGACTATCTGAGTTGATTCAGAACCTGGTTGTGTCACACAGGATTGCTGGTGGATACGTCATGAATCTCATAGCTTATTTAATAAAGGTTTGGGTCAGACTCAGAGCAGAGGTCCCCAGACTGCTATGATTCATCTCTCTGATGGAGCCTGAAATTGCATTGTTGGCCATTTCATCTTTACTTTCATTCTCAATATTCTTCAGCAACTGCAAACCATTGGGACAGGTGCCACCAATTTCTATGCCACCACCTCTTCTTCCCTCTTTCCCTCCCTCAAACCACCAAGACATCACCACAGCAATGACTTTTTGAAAACAATAGGTAAAAGGTAAAGGGACCCCTGACCATTTGGTCCAGTCATGTCCGACTCTGGGGTTGCGGTGCTCATCTCACTTTATTGGCCGAGAGCCGGCGTACAGCTTCCAGGTCATGTGGCCAGCATGACAAAGCCGCTTCTGGTGAACCAGAGCAGCGCATGGAAACGCTGTTTACCTTCCCGCCGGAGCGGTTCCTATTTATCTACTTGCACTTTGACGTGCTTTCGAACTGCTAGGTGGGCAGGAGCTGGGACTGAGCAACGGGAGCTCACCCCGTCGCAGGGATTCGAACTGACCTTCTGATCAGCAAGCCCTAGGCTCTGTGGTTTAACCCACAGCGCCACCTGGGTCCCTTTGAAAACAATAGTTGAGATTATTTTTCAAAGATGATTTTGAGAAATACCTGGCCCTAGGAAGCAGTTATGGATCTCTGATCACTTTTTACTAGTGCCACATCATGCTCATTCCACTCCTGCGAGGAGCCTGTCAGGGATGCTGTAGTAGCAAGTTGCCAGCACTGGCAGGGAATTGGACCAGAGGACTCTCTGCCTCTCTCAGTTAGACAGCTAGTCTTCTCCAGCTTGTGCTGAGCCCAAGTTTCACACTGTCAAATTTGCTGCAACTCGGTGGCTTCGCACTGGAATCTCCCTGCGAAACTTTTTGTTGATGTGTTGGTGACTTTTATATTCTGCTGGAGGGTGTCCTGGAAGAGAAAGAATGTCTGGGAGGAAATTTACAGCTCAATATAGGCTTTCCCTTAAAGAAATCCTTACCTCCATCTCACTGAAGAGCTTTGAATTAGTAATTCCATTTCTCTGCTGCTGGTACATTGAAGGGGTTGAACCACTGCTTAAAATACCCTGGAAAGATTCCAAGCAGCACAGAAGGCAAGAAAATGGAAAACATATTAAATGAATAAATGTTAGACAAGCTCCGAGTGGGTGGAATCGGTGGCAGTAACAACCCACAGCATACCTGGCAGCTCTGTGGAACGTCCTACTCTTTCTTTCTTTCTTTCTTTCTTTCTTTCTTTCTTTCTTTCTTTCTTTCTTTCTTTCTTTCTTTCTTTCTTTCTTTCTTTCTTCCCCCACCTCCCCATCCCCACCACCATGACATTTTTAAGCAACAACACATAATTTAAACAATGCTAACTTAATTGAGATTGTCCTGAGTCCTCAAACACTGATACAAGGAGGTGGATTTGCAGAGGATGTGTACAAATTCCTCCAGCAACTAACCTCCCCTTCCCAGGACAAAACAAAAACAAACTGCTCTCCTGGTCTCCAGTTTTCATCTCCAGCTATCACAAGAGCTAATTTAAATAGCACTGATGACCCCAACATGGATTGGGGTGGGGAATGTTTCTCAGTCTGAGAGACACATTGCCACATACACTCATACACATAGAATCAGAATGGTAGAGTTGGAAGGGACCATGAGGATCTCCTCTAGTCCACCTGCTGCCATGCAAGAATCTTTTGCCCAACGTGTGCCTCGAACCCATGACCCCGAGATTAAGAGTCTCATGCTCTACCAACTGAGCTATCCAGGCAGAAATGCATCTTTCCATCCTGGCAAGCAAGAGGCATTGCCATAGTTCAAGGACAAATTCTAGCCAGACAAAAGCGCTTGAGGAGGACATGGAGTAATCTTGTGAAAGGTGTGGCTTAGGTGGGCAGGCGGCCTGGGTCAGAGTCCCAAGGGCTGTATAGAGAGACCTGGGGGGCCACGTTCCTCCCACCCTTCAGATTTGTGGGATGCAGGTGGCGCTGTGGTCTAAACCACAGAGCCTCTTAGGCTTGCCGATCAGAAGGTTGGCGGTTCGAATCCCCACGACTGGGTGAGCTCCCATTCTTTGGTCCCAGCTCCTGCCCACCTAGCAGTTCAAAAGTACGTCAAAATGCAAGTAGATAAATAGGTACCACTCCGGCGGGAAGGTAAACGGTGTTTCACTGCGCTGCTCTGGTTCACCAGAAGCGGCTTAGTCATGCTGACCACGTGACCTGGAAGTTGTCTGTGGACAAACGCCAGCTCCCTCGGTCTATAGAGAGAGATGAGCACGCAACCCCAGAGTCCTCCGCGACTGGACCTTACAGTCAGGGGTACCTTTACCTTTACTGGGCTTTCCTGACTTGCTCATTTTGAGCTTTTATTTCTCTTAATCCACAACCATGCTGTTCTCTCATTGATTTAGCCATGGTGCTCTGGCAAGGTAGGAAAGGTAAACTTACACATTACTTTTCAAGGGTGTGTCAGGAGAAGGAATCATTGGGCAGCTGCCAAGGCCTACTACTACCACAAGATCTTTGTAATCTCCTGTTGGTGAAACCTGCATATGATTTAGTCTTTTGAATGACCTCCTTCATGCCTTTGGGTATCAAGCTACCTCATAGGAGGCATGCCCAATTTATGCAATTTTTTGTTCTATTTATTCATGCCTGTGAATCTTCCTTTTGAAAAGAATGTCTTTTTATGGCACCCCTTTCCCCCCCCTCTAAATTTAGTAAGTGCCCTTACAGCGTATCGTTCTGTGGAACTCTTGGTTATTTACTAATGGTCCCCCACAGCCCCCTGACCACCTTTTGGCAATTTTCTCCTCCTTCTTTGAGGTTTTGCCTTTGAATAAACTCACTTGTTGGAGGCAAATGCTGTTAAAACCTGTCATGAATGGATTTGGCAAACTGCAGGTCAAAAGAAAAGGAAAGGAGATGGAAATATTTTAAATTCCCAAGAATATCTCTCATCGCGCAAGCATCAAAGGCTGTGGGTTATTATCTTTCCCAATGCATAATCTATGAGTTCATGACAGCTAGATGGACAATGGAGAAGCCAGGCTTTGTTCTCAAATGACTTGTGTAAAATTAAGAGTTGTCAGACCTCTGGCTTCAGGGAATGGCTAAGAAACAGCATGTGCAATGCATGGTGCAACAAAAGGTATATCTGCTTTAGTCATTCTTTGTAGACACACCTGCAGTTCTTTTATCGCTGCAAATCCCAAAATATCTGTGAATCTATAGCTTTATCTTGTCAATAGGAGAAAAGAAAAGGCCACGTTCAGCTACAACATTATCTAATCTATATATTATTTTCTCCCTAGTAGTAACTAACAGCTTGTTAACTCACACCTCAACATAGCTTAGCCTGGCTTCTCCCCACCACCTCCCTGTTTTGTATTGTGTAGAGCAATTTCTAACTTCATGCCTGGGCAAATGAAAATGGAGCTGGTGCCTGTTGACACAGCCCAGCTATGCCAAGGGTAAGGTGATAGGGAAATAGTTCCATAGGCCAGAAGACCCAGTTCTGATCATAATTTCCTGTAACAAATTTCCTGAACGATCTTGGCACTGTAATATTATCAAATCCCCAGTGGTTCCCTTATACCAGAGGCTGAAATAATAAAAGACTATGAGGTCACAGATAGATGCCAGTGAAATTAGCAGGTAACATTCACATTGGAGGGACCGCTTTCTCATAGAAGTGAACAGAGTTCTCTTGGAACCCCAACTTGGCTCGAGCCTTCTGTGATGGGAAAACCTACTGGGTACGGATAATGGGACAGAAGAATTCTCTTTAGTCCTGGTACCTTTCATCCTATCAGAAAATTGTTGCAGTGAGAAGTTCAGGGTGTGTTGGGGGTAGTCAACATTGCTGGACTACAACTCCCATCATCCCTGATCATCGGCCATGTTGGCTGGGGCTGATGAGAGTTGTAGTCCAGCAACATCTGAAAGGTGCCATGTTGAATAGCTCTGTTCTATGACCTGGCCAAGGATGGGGTCTGACCAGTATCTGGGGTAGTTGAGCTCCCTGGTTTTGCCTTGCCCGCCATTGACTTACTCAGACTCCTTCTCTCCCCATGCTTTTCTCTTGAGATGTGTGGCATAGCAAGCTTCCTTCCCAAGCAATCTCCTTGGACAGATCTTGAAGCAGTCAGACCTGAAAAGTTTCAGAGCACCTGCTTAATATTACTAGATTGGCTAGAAGAGAACGGGAGAGAGGAGGACCACTGCGCTTGCTAACATTTCTATTTAGTTTGCAAGATGCAGGATCAATATTCCACTATTGGTGTCGGTTGCCTGATATTTCTTTTTGTCATTTGTTAATTCTGTTTTCTAAGAGGTTCTGTTTGATTTGCAGTTGATGTTAGCCACCATGGGGATCTATTAGATGGAAGGGTGGACTACAAACATATCAACCAATCAATACGTTTTGTATTAGTTCTGCCTTGCTGTCAGGAGTCAATTGTTTCCTGTGATTGTGTCTCTTTCTGCTGCATGAAGTGGGATTTCCTGTTGGTTGGTTCTAAACCAGCCAGTGTTTAATGTGAGCATCTCCTATGGGAGCAATAAGGAGAGGGATCAGGAAGGAATATGTTTTCCATATTCTTTTGGAAACCTAAACACATGACCACACCATGTCTGCCGTGCACTCACTTTTCCTGTACACAAATGCTATCCATGCAGTAAGCTTGCATAGCTGTCAACCCTCCCTTTTTTTGGCGGGAAACTCCCTTATTTCAGTGCCGTTTCCCGCTGCTATCCCGGATTGTTGATATCCCTTAAATTTCCCGGATTTCAAAGGAAGCAGCTCCTCTCCCTCCCTGCCAGCCAGGGAGGCTCCCCAGCTGCGTTGCTCGGCTGCCAATAAGGAGTCTGAGACCGACTGGGGGCGGAGCTTGCATGCCTTATGCAGCCAGACCCTCACGCCCAACCAGACAGACAGCCTGCCTGCCGTGTACGCGCTCGCTCTTTCGCTCACCCGTTCGCGTGCAGCCTCTGGAGCGCAGGGTGGCGAGGCTACTTGGTGCCATTGCAACGCCCTCGCGGCATCCCTTATTTTCAAATCCGAAAGTTTGGAAAAATCCCTTAATATCAAATCCGAAAGTTGACAGCTATGAGCTTGCCATGCTTAAAGTTGTCATTAGGGCAGATCCACACCACACATTTAAAGCACACCCAGTGCACCTGACTTACTCCAAAGAATCCTGGGAGCAGTAGTTTGTTAAGGATGCTGGGAATTGTAGTTCCCTGGGGGGGAAACTATAGTTCCCATGATTCTCTGGGGGGAGCGAATGTGTTTTAAATATATGGTGTAGCTCTGCCCTTATAGAGCATGAAGACTGCTTGAAGGTTTGTGTTAAAGGCGTATGGTTGCGGAAGTTCCAGGGGCAATGCTTACCTGAGTTTCGTTTCCACAGAACAGGGGTGACTAACCCTCAGTCCAAGGGCCTGATCCAGCTTCCAAGTAAACTTCCCCCCTTCGTAATCCCAACAATTTTGGCGGTGGTGTCAAAAAGAGAAAATAAATAAAACAGACACATCATGCTGTGATTCCCTCAGTGTGCGCACACACACACACAAGGGTTTGCAAGTGAGAGTGGGGGTGGTCAAACCCACTCTTGTGGTTTATTTATTTATATTTATATTCCGCTTTCCCTCAAAGGAGCTCAAAGTGGCCATAATAATTCTGTGGGGATTAGCTCATGGTGAGCCAGTGAGCTTCATGGCTAAGTGGGGATTTGAACCTTGGTCTCCCAGGTGTTAGTCTAACACTCTAACCACTACACCACACTGGTTTACAGTTTACTGCTCTGGGGAAGAGGCAGTGAATGAAATGATTTAACCCCCTCAATCCATATGAAAATCCCTCACCCTCTCCCTACATATGCTATTAACTTTTTAAAAACCTGACAGTGACAGGCTTTCTAATTACACCTTTAGTGTCACATCTAGTATGGTGCTAAAACTGCAGCTTGTTTTGTTTCTTTTCACTCATATCTTCCTGGCACCATCCTTAAATGGGAAGCGTGCAAGGCATGTCACTAAACATCCAGGAACTTCCAGCTTTATTTCCTTAGGAACTGAGAGAGATCATCTCCTGGCCACTTAGTTAGAAATCTCCCCAACAAAAGGAAGGTATAGGCCAGAGGTCGGCAACCTAAGGCCCATGGGCTGGAAGCGGCCCATGAAGGTCGCTTAACTGGCCCATGAGCCGCCCCCGAACTGAGCCGCCCGCTCGGTGAGTCCCTGTGCGCTACACTAAACCAGCACAGCGCGGCGCGGGGACTCTCTTCCGCGGCTCAAGAAATCACTTCTGCACATGCCCAGATGCCAGAAATCGTGTCTGTGCATGTCTGCGGTGCCGAAAATCGCTTCTGCACATGCACAGATGTCAAAAATCGCTTCTGCGCAGGCGCGATTTTCAGTGTCAGCATGCGCAAAAGCGATTTTCGGCGCCACGGACATGCGCAGATGTGATTTCTTGCGTCACGCTGCGCCGGCCCGGCTCATGGAGGATCTCCGCGGGAGTGATCCAGCCCATGCCCAGTAAGCGTTGCCGCCCCCTGGTATAGGCAGACCTGCCCAGAAGTTTTGTGCAACTGAAGTGGCTCTTGTTACCCCATTATTAATCCTCTCCTGCTTAAACCCCTGAATTTACAACAATAGTTGAATCTTTTGGGATCTGCGAAGTCTGCATGAAATGTTTCATGGACGTTTTTTCCTCTCTTTGGAAAGATTATTATTATTATTATCAATAATAATAATCATAATCATAGATTATTTATACCCCGCCCATCTGGCTGGGTTTCCCAAAGAAGGCATTTAAGCCTTATTTGTATTATGAGAATTTTAAATAATGAGAGAAAATGTCAGCCTTTTATGAAAGAACAAACATTCCACCCTCCTATCACAGTTTCCCATTTCTATTTGCCAACGTTCTGCTTGGTTTGAGGGGGCTGGTGTATATATACAAAATAGCTTTTTAAATAGGTACAGTTGTTTTATATGTGCTTTTATTGTATTGTGAAATCACTCTGAGATGCTTCATAGAACGCAATTCATAAGTGGAATTAATCATCATTCTCACCCTGCAATCAATGATTCAGGATATAGTAAAAGAGGGCAGCAACCATTGCCAGGCACTGACTTTGCTCACCTCCAGCTATGAACTTTGAGGGTAGACATCAGTCACAGAACCCAAGACTTTGAGATGCAAGTTCGAAGATATTATGTGACCCTTGGGGCGCCTGAAAGAGAGACACAATGCCCTGGCTTTCTTCTTTCTTCTTTTTCTTTCCTTCAGTGGTCCTTTGAGTCTTCTTTCCTATCCTCTGCTTCCTACCCTCCTATCCTCTACATTCACCCTTTTCCCTCTTCACCCTCCTTTCATTTTTTAGGGTATATGTTTGTGTGTGTAAGTCACTCTCTGTCCTCTGTCTGTGCTAGGGTCCTACATTCTCATCATATTATGGAGGAAGGAGCTGGCTTCCCTATTAACAAAAGTGTTAATTCTCCATGAGCAGCACTTGCTGCAGTCAGAATAATCTCATATAGGATGCATACACACCATACAGTTAAAGGATATCATTTCCCCCAAAGAATCCTGGAAACTGTAGTTTCCCCCTCACAGACCAACAGTTTTCAGCACCCTTAACCAACTACAGTCCCCAGGATTCTCTGGGGGAAGTCATCGGTAGAGTATGAGACTCTTAATCTCAGGGTCGTGGGTTCAAGCCCCATGTTGGGCAAAAGATTCCCAACTAGATGATCCTCGTGGTCCCTTCTTGGGCTAATTGATCCTTGCGGTCCCTTCCAACTCTATGATCTGTGTCCTTTAAATGTGCTTGAAAGGTAACGGTGTTTATGCAGCCTATTTGTGGAAGGCAGGTTTTAACACTGATTCCATCATATAGCGTCGACCTAATCAGAAATAATTGAATATGTCATCTTCTGTTCAAAGAAACCTCACAGGACCCTCACTAGAAACGGGCAAAGTCGCCAACAAGTAGCATGATTCTGACCCCAGCTGTGAGCCAGAAAGCCTAAAGGGGAACTGGGAGAATCTTTTGCCTGGGCAAGCCATCCTCCTTCTCCCTCGTGCCACCGTCCTCAGGAGGAATGTCAGCAGTTGGCCTGTAAACTTTTTATAACCGCCCTTTGTCTCTGATGTTTCCTCTTGCCAGATGTATGAAATCATGGGAGTTTCAGAAAAGTTGCTCATAGGAAGTGGCTCACCCAGAGAAAATGCATTCTGTGTCCTTCCACATCCTTTCTGGAACGTTGCTAATAGCCACTTTTGCCATGACCCATGGCCAGACAGTTTTTAAAAGCTGGCAGCTCCCCACCTCCCCTAGACAGTTAAGGTGAGTTAGGAGGAACCCAAATGGCCTATATTTCACGCTTTTATGAGATGCTAAGTGGGCTCTATTCTAGGAAGCTAATTAGCTGGAATCCCTGATTGGTTAGGAGTCATGCGAAAGGCCCCAAATGATGCAAATTTATTATCGGACGCTGCCATCTTGTGTTTAGGTTCAAAAAAATTTATTAGGCCGGCACTGTGCATCTGCTGTGCAAGAGGTGAGCCTCCAGCAGTGTTCAGAGACAATTGTTTATTTTTCTAATTTTTTTGATAACCCGGCGCATTGTGCTTAGCCAAGCCACTGTAGAAAAGGGGAGATCTGTGAGACAGTTTCGAGCCGTCCAGCTTCCTGCTTGGAGCATGTTTGTACAGGGTGTTTGAAACCAAATGAACTGCAACCTGAAACCATTTGAAGTCTTTCAATAAATTCCTTTTGCATGCAGTCATTTACAATCACAAAGCAAAGCTGTGTACAAAACAGGGACACAATCGCCCAGTGACTTTTTTCCCCTTGCGTTTCCTTGCAAAAATTGATCTGGAAAATAAAGAGAGTAGAATGCCTGGGATTTTTCCATTGTAAAAAAAGAAAAGAAAAAAGCATTAGAATGTCTTTGCTGGCAGGCAGTTATACACATATGCAATGGTCCTGGGAGTAGGAACTTGGGGTGTGAGGGAAGGCCCACATCATTCACTAAGGAGAGTGAAAAAAATGTATGCAAGGTTGGGATGGGGAGATAGTTCCCAATTCTTGCAATCAATGATTAACTTCCAAGCCCTCCAAATAATGTGATGACTGCCCACTCTGTTGTATGTCTGCTTTAATTACATCAAACCTCATTGATAGGAAAGGCCAGAATAGCTTCAATTTACTTTGGTTGGCATTTACCTGAAAATCATACGTATCCTGTCCTGTGGACCCTTGCTCTATATCTGATATATTTATAAGACATATTTTTGATGCTTATACAACGTATAAGGCTGGGCACATGATGTATAGTAGGAATAAATAAAACATTCACATAGTGCTTAGGCTGAATTTTCTGAAAAGTGGAAGAAAAACAATGTGGACTGTTATTGTTGCTCTTACTGCTGCTGCTGCTGCTGCTGCTGCTGCTGCTTGTTGCTTTCATTATTCCTTCTCTAACCCATTTACTGTAGAAACCCAGTCCCCAAAAGTTCTAAACAGTGATACAGAGTGATCTGAAATGCACTTGAAAAACACCCCAGCATTTTCTGCCCTCTGACACAGTGGGTCATGGTGAAGTCTACAGTATTCTGAAGAACATTATCAAAATCCAGTATTTCTGCATCCATGGATAGGGGACAGGGCTTCTGTATTCTAAACAAAAAAATTTTTGCCACCTGCAGCATAACTAAAAATCGTTCTTCAGGAATGAAAAAGGCTGCCTCCAGGCTGCCAGTATTTTATGGGATTCAAGTACATACCAGAAATTTAGGCTAGAGCAATTAAAGTGAGTTAAAAGCACTCTATTGCCCTAGTGCAACGAATCTTGCTGTTGTCACCCAGCAACTGGTATTCAGAGCATACAACAGAGTACTGCTGTCCACTTTTTATTAATAATATCAATAATTATGCAGCTATTACTGGCATTTGAAACAATGACAATCATATTCATTTTGGCCAACTGTGACTTTTAATTCTATGTTATGATTACAACTTAGTATCAATGGCAGTTATCTGCCGAAATACATTAGCATCTAAAAAAAAAAAAAGCCTTGACAACTATTTACCTCTGTGGCTTGTGATTTTGTTGGCTTTGAGTTACTGCTTTCTGTATATGCTTTACATGCAGATACAGGTGTGTTTTTTCCTGAGTTATGACCAACAAGTTTTAGTTTAAATTAATCATATACCAGTTGGGTAGATGTGGTGTGTGTGTGTGTGTGTGTGTGTGTGTGTGTGTGTGTGTGTGTGTGTGTGTGTTTTCTGGGACTCTTTGATTCTTGAGTTAACACTGTCGTCTGTATTCTTTCTCTTCCTCAGACGTTTCGAGAAGTGCCAGCCTTTCCGAGAAAGAGCTGAAGGAAGCGAAAGCCAGGAGCCAGAGAATTGCTGCTCAGCTGACAACCCCACCCAGCTCCAACTCCAAAGGGGTCCTTCTGTTTCACCGGCGCAAGCAGCGGGTGAATGCTTTTACCTTAGAAGCCCCCAAGACAACAGGCGTGAAGCAAGCAGGGGCCGAACGCATCCCCAGAGCTACTCATAAGCACCAAAGCAGCCCAAGACATGGGAAAGAGCCCCATTTGAAGCAGGCCTCAACAGACGTCGGAGCATCGGAAGGATTATCCTGCGCCAAGAACTCTGAGTTGCAGGGGCAAAAAGGCAGCATGGAAAAATACGAGAAAAGCCTGGCTCTGGAGCAGACTCTAGATAACACACAGGGCTCTCAAAGGCATAAAATAAGAAGTGAGGAGGCCATTTCCACAAACCACGCCACGCTGTCCTCTGAGGAAATCCCGGCTGAAGACTTTGAGCAAATCCCTCTCAGCGTGTACCTGAAGGAAACTACGGGGACGGCCTCCACCAATGGAATGCATGAACTTATCGCCAACGAGTTTGAAAAGGCACTAGTTACTGAGCAAGTGCCAGTTGTTGACAATACGGAAAAAATACTGCCTATTTTTGATGCTGTCCCTGTCACTGACAGGGAGAATAACAGCACCATTCTTGAACAGGCGCCATGCGTACTGCATACAGACAGGGAAAACAATGTTCTTGATAAAGAACCATATTTGCCAAATATTGACAGCAAGAATAACAACAAAAACATCCCTGACAAGGCGCCATATGCACCTGTTCTTGATCAGGAAAACAATATTTTTCTTGACAAGCCAATGAGTGAACCAGTGATTGACAGGAAGGAGAACGGAGAGATTCTCAGCAAGCAGCCGGATGTCCCAATCATTGAGGGCAAGGATGTTTTGCCTGCTGCTGAGGAAGAGAAACCCATGCTAGCTACCGACACGCAGCCCAGCAAGACTGTGACACACACCAATAAGCAGTACTGTGAAGTACGCCTGACTTTGTCTAAACCGTTGCCTGTGAAGAACCGAACTGCAAGACCATTTGGGACTCGACTGCTGGCTGCAGCTCAGGCGCCAGCAGAGAAGAGTCCTGTGGCTGAGTTTCCTCCTCCACCCACTTATGCAGAGACGTTTTCCAGCCCTCCGCCAGTAACTAGGGTCAGGTCACCTCCAGCCTACTCAGCGCTGTATCCTACTGAAGAACAGAAAGCTCCTGTTCCCCATGAGGCTACGTATATGGACAGCAGACCAGGACCTCTTCCTGGAGGAGAGGAGAGGGAGTCACCAGCAACCAAAACAGGCCTTCTGGAGGAGTCTGTAGCCCGCAGAGCAACAAAGAAGTCCATGTTCACCTTTGTCGAGAAGCCCAAAGTGGCTCCTAATCCAGATCTCTTGAATTTAGTCCAGAGAGCAGATAACAGGAAAAAGGGAAGAGGACAAGGAGGAGCATCCAGTCTGGAAGAGGAGCCATTTGCTCTGGGTGCGGAGGCCTCTAACTTTCTGCCTGAAAACAGATCAATAGAAGGACCAGCCCAGGCTCCTGCAGATAATGCCCCAGAGTGGTCTTCGTGTTTAAGGTCACCAAGAATACAACCCAAGCCGATGATCAAATCCAACCAAAGCCTATCAGAGGCGAGAGGAAAGGGGGCAGAACTATTTGCCAGAAGGCAGTCGAGGATGCAGAAGTATGTCATTGAGTCTCCATCACACCCAGACATAGGCAGGTCACCTTCCCCTACCATGTCCCTCCCTCCCTCCTGGAAATACGCTTCAGAAACTCATCTCTCCCCAGTCACATTCCAGGCCCCTCCCAAAAGTCCGGCCAGATCTCCCAAAGCTCCTCCTCTGCCTTTGTACAACAGCAACATGTCGGAGAGCGAGATTTCCAAAAAGGAGCTGGAGATCTCCAAGCAGCAGCCTTACCAGCTTCAGTCCTCCTTGTTCATCCTTTCCCCAGCCAAAGACCCCGTGAGGTCCTTGCCAAAAGGGGCACCGCCGCCCAAGCCTGTGGTTGCTGAGCCCATGTATATGAGACAGGCCTCTTGCCCAACATCTCCCTTGCCTCCTTCTCCTGTTTTTCATCCACTTGCCCAGTTCAGCCAGGGCAGACCATATCCTGCTCCTTTCGCCCCGTCACCCGGGACTGCGCTTGCCCCTCAGAATGTCCAAACAAGCATGGAAGCATCGCAGGAGCCACCTTTTGAATACCCTTCGAGAATTTTGTCGCCGAGAGCAAAAGGAGTCTTCCAAGCTCCAAGGCCTTCTTATTCCACCAAGAATGCTGGAATTGAGCCTCAGGTGTGGAGACCTTTTTACTACAAGTAATGGTATCTGTACAGGGGTTTGGGCAAATGGCCAGTGTCATCGTTAGCTGCTGATTGGTGGTGTGCAAAAAGAGAGAGAGAGAGAGAGAGAGAGAGAGAGAGAGAGAGAGAGAGAGAGGCAAAAAAAGCAAAACAAAGACAGCTTGCAGGTTACAAATCCAATAGGATTTGCATACGATATAGCCATATCTCAAACTCCAATGGGCCAGACAACGTTTACACTAAGGAAACTGAGCTCAAGTGAGCAGACAGGTGCTCCCCTCAGGCATTTCTGCGGCCAAGGTCTGCGGTGGAAGCCCAGTCTAACATAATCCTGGGATGCCTTGGCTGTCCTAGCAGAACCTGTGCAATCGGATCCATACATTTGTGCAGATTTAAGTTCCAAAGGGAGCTAAAGAGTGTGTGAATGCAGTGCACAGTAGGAGCATAAAAGTAGTCCAAGCATAGGAATCCTAGAAGATTGTTAGCAGAAGCTTGACTGAAACAGGAGGAGCGTCTGGTGCCTTCTTTCTTCTGCTGCCCAGAAACTTTATGGAGCATCAAATCTCTGGCTTCATCTCTCCGCCTTGCCTTCTGAATTTCTTCCTTGCTCTGCAAGACTTTTGTTTCTCTGTTCCCTATGCATCCGGAGACTTTAGCATGACCTGCTTGCAACCTCTGCTCTCTGCTGATGCCAAAAGGCCTGTGCCCCTTTCCCCACTCGAACGTCTTTGATTTCGGACAATGTCACTTCCACTGATACCTGTTTCTGCCTCTGATATGTTTCTGCTTTGTATATTTCCCCACTTTCTACTTTTCTTTCATTGTCTCCTTTAGACAACAACACTGCAAATCACTTCAGGGTGAAGAGAAGATGCAAATAGCCTCTAAGCACCCCATTTGTAATGCACAGCAATGCTGATGTACTTACCCTGTTTTGATGATCTGCAAAGCCACACAATAGCCACCCCACCCCACCCATCATGAAGGGTCTAGGCTAAAGACACACTTGAAATTGTTCCTCTGGTGGCCAAAGAGGTTTCTGCAGGTGTGCTGCTGTTATGTTACACAAAGAAATCTGTACCCAGACATATTTAGGATAATGTTCTTAATAAAGTTGGCAAAAGCAGACTTCTAAGCAACTGTGGCACCGGCATAACATATAGCTCAGTGCCACTGTTTAGCCCTGGGTGAATATCATAGTGAAGTTTTGTACAGCAGACGATAGGATGATTGTGAAGATTGAATATCAGTAGCATTTCTCAAAGTGACTCTGCAGTTGCCCCATAGCAGAGACAAGATTGTCCACACTAGCAAATACTAACAGAAATCAGGGGTGTACGGGATATGATCCCATGATGCAGAATCTTCTGTTAACAAATATGTTTCTGGCCCTCATGGCTGTTGGGTGAGGGCAGAGGAAGCATAGAATGTGCTCTGAATAGACCAGAAGGCAAATAAAGCAAACCTCAAAGTATCTCTTTTGATTTTACTGCTCTTTCATTACCTCCCATGGATTTGATTAAGAGTACTGAGTCTTTGGGGCTGACAACACCACCAACACACTGGTCAAAAAGAAGTTTAGGTACTTACTGCATTTCTGTACTTCCCAATAACTGAAGTTCTCCAGGTGGTTTATTTCTCCTGGGATTTGAATAGTAAGGAACCCACCCACCCCTCAAAGGCTAGTGGCCTGCAGTGTTTTACTTCCACGCAGACTTTGAAGTCAGCTATACAGGTCTTTCAGCATAGCATCGTCTGTGGGGGTCTGTGGTCTGGTATTGTGCAGAGTAATCAAGCACCTGTCATTTTCTTTCAAAAGAGACACACCAGGCACTGCGTAATACAGTTGACAACCTGGGGTGGCATTAAGACCACGAGGATCCATGCATTAGTTGCAAAACTGGGAGGCCGGTAAAGTCCTGCATACGGAATGTACAAGTGGATTTCATTTGTTCATTAATTTTGGGCATTAAGAAGTGTCTCTTGAAGGAAGCTAACTACAGACGGCCCTTTGGGAATAGACAAGCTCCATAAAACCAGGTGCTCATGTTGAGCAATCAAACCTCCATTAAATGTAGCGTGTAGTACTTTATAGTCAGTCTCTCCGCAATCCCATGACAGTTTGGATCAACCAGCTCAAATAAATTAAAAAAGTAGATGCAGTGTGTTTACTCCACCCATTGCCACGAAAGGACACAATCTAGTTCTCTCTCTGTCTGTCTCTCTCTGTCTCTCTATACATCTCTGTCTTTTCTTTGTGATCCCACAAGGCTGCCAGACAAATCCTTCTGTGAGGACATAACTGAAGGGAGTTAAAAAATCAAGCATTTCTAGGTAGAATACCATTCAAGACTCATGAGCCAACAACCTCCGTTGGTTGGTAGTGCTAAATGCAAATCCCATATGACCGTGTTCGTTCAGTTCCACATCTTCACCCCTGGCCAAAATTAGTACCGTGCATCAAAGCTTCGTGCAAGTGAAAAATCCTAACAACAGAACATTACAACCTTGATACCTGGGTTTGGCTCCAGTCTCAGTCATGCTAAGAGTGGGCCCATTGAAATCAGTAGCTAATTTTTAAGTCCATTGATTTCAAGGGGTCTCCTCAAAGCAGGATTAAAATCTGGATTCAGCCCTAGAGACGAGTGTGCCAATTGCTGTAGGCTACATTCCAGCAGAGCTAACTAGCTGGCAATTGTAGGCCATGTCCCTAGTAGGAGAACATGTGGAGAAGCTCTGTAATTCTAGTGAATTTATAGGGCAAATGCCTGCGGAGGAGCAGTATACATAGGATGGAAAAGATGGGATAGTTACAGGGGTGGCAGGAAAATTACAGGATAAGTGCTATGGGATAGCTGGGTATTTATAGAGCAAAGGCTTCTGCCATCAACTCTGAAGTTACATGTCCACATAGAGTGCAAGCTTAGGCTGCTGCTGTTTATGGCCACAGATATCTGCAGTGTAGTTGAGGTATAGCAGTCTTTTTTACCATTTCCTTCAGAAATGTCTGACAGAATCCTTGGGGAGTTAGTTAAGATGGAAGCCTTTATGCATACTTGTGCAAATCTCTAGCCAGTTTGATAGACGGTTCCACCAGTGTTGACAATTGAGTTTATTTATGAAAGTATTTCTGCACTGCCACGTCATAAAATTCCAGGGAGGTGCTCAATGATAAACCATAAAACACCATTAAATGAAGTTGTATTGATCTGGTGAGGGGCAAGTAAGGCCCTTGCGACGAACCCCCTCCCTCTTGTCTCTCTCTCACTCGAAAGGAGGTTCGTCCTCGAAACCAACTCCCTCTCACTATAATGTTTTTATTATTAATGAGAGTCCGTATCCAGCTTACGTGGCCTGGTATCCATAATGCTCTGGGCTATTTAGGTGAACCACCTTTTGCCTACAGTGCCGTCCTCAACTCGGCTCCCCACTGTATCAATTTGCCTCACACTTCTGGCAACTTAATGGCACTCCAGGTTTTCACCTTCTAACCCCTCTCTGTGTGACTGAGACACAAACTAACACCCTTTCCTCAGGTAAGTTTTGCCCCCTTCCCGAGTACACACCTCTGCGAGCTTTGATACCCTGCTGGGCGATTCCTTTATGGCACAAAAATAACTGTACTTTATTTCTTATAGAACATAGTTGATTTAAAGATTCATGCGTTCACAATCTTGTTCACAGTAACAGTAACTTTATAGTTTCATGACAAACTAAACCTAACCTATACCACCACTATCCTGGCCCCACACCCTTCTTCTCCCTGTCACCACACACACCCTCCCTCTTCTCAACTGTCAAAACGGCTGTTCCCTCCTTTTAAACCGGGGATTGTCCCGCCCCTAAAGGATGAACTGCCAGTCAACGTGAGGGTGGATTAACTCCTTCTGAACCGGGAGGTATTAACTCCTTCATCTTAGGGCCAATCCGTTACAGCCCTCTTCACATCCATCCCGATTGCATTTCAATAAAATGAAAACACATGCCCTGTCAGAGGAGACCAAACCATTGCTAAGCTCTGCTGTCTTTTAAGCGTTGCAGCCTCTTCAGAAGAGAAAAACAAAACTTGGCACTGCCATTTGCAGGTGTTCAGGTGTGCACATTTTAGATTTCTCATAGTCTAGCAATGAAGAAATAAAAGACTGCTGTGTGTGACACAAACAATATTCCTGGTAAAGGCATTTTAAATGGTTCCACACAGCACAGGAGTTTTTGGTTGTTTTTTTAACTTTCTGGTCAAGTCTGGAGAAAGTCAGACATTTTGCAGGAGCAATGCTAAATTCACCACAGGATGTTATTCATCATTAGAGAAGGTGAGGGGGAATTTTGGTCTGGTTCACAATTTTATGCAAACCCATCTCATTTGCACATCCCAGAACAATACGAGAATCAAAATATGCTTCCGAGTTTGCACTTCTTGAATTTTGCAATGCAGTTCTACAACAACATGTGCAAGCATTATGGGAAAGCGTGAGTAAAAATGCATATGTTAGTGAGGGTAACATACAAAAATGCATTATATTAGACAAACCTGCATTCATAAATTCCTATATTAGGAGAAATGGATGCTTAAGATGCTGGTGGATTTTCATGAGGACTTCTTTAAATGTTATTAATGCAGAATTGAGCTTAAGATTGTGGAGAAGTAAACTTAAAATTGGAAACTGAGAGGAATCAAAATAGATTCATCCATCCCTACCCAACACAGGGCTGCCTTCATTCATGATGTCAGTGGGTGGTTAACAGTACTTTATGACAGTGATAGAGGTGGCCATATAAATAGGTCATGCTTATAGGATCTTCTTCTTCTGTCTGTAGCCCTGGGGAAATACGGAACTTGCAGTTATATTACCTCCAAAGTTGCTGGCCAGTGCAGCAATGGCAGGAAGCTCAGAACCTGAGCTTTTTGCTACTGGGGCACCTGGGTGAGATTCCAGCAGCATAAATCTGGAGGGGTTCACAGTGTCTTCCTGAGGAAGGGATGGGAGAGTGACCAAAGTCTGCCTTGTAACTAAAGGCCATCGAAGGCAACGCCCTGTGAAACAAAGCAGCAAGGAAACATTCCTCACCGTAGCGCCTTCCCTCTGCTGCTGAGCAGTTGGGTTTTTAAAGTGTAATGGAAACTTTTAGGATAAGATTGCAAGATGCCTGAGTTAGGCTAGAGCAAAAACTAGGAGCAGGTTTCTGTTTCACTAGGCTAATGCATCTACTTAGGGAAGTGGGTTTTATTTTTACTTAAAAACCACTCTACATTTTTACATAGCATTAAAAAAAATCCATAAGCTCGCATTGCACTGAGCCTTTTCTTCTCAATCAGCCTAAGTATTGTGTTCCAACCGCATTTTAGCCTTTGCTTGGTGTACACCCACAGCCACAAAGGCCTGACATCCCAGTTGCACATAATAGAGCAGATGGGGCAGGATAGACTTGCCCCTGTTGGTCCCCTTTAAAAAAAGAAAAGAAAGTTTGCCTGTGCATTCCAGCACAGGTAAGAGGGAATGCACAACCTCAAAAAGGATGGATTACAAAGCCAAAACAAAACACAGAGGGTTTGCAAGATGACAGGGTGTCGCTGCAGAGAAATGGGAGTAGCCCTGCTGAGATTCAGCACTCCATTAAAAATAAATATGGCTGGATGAAGTTTCTGTACTGAAACCGTACAGTGCCCGGCCTCCAAGGTAAACAAACACAACAAAGAGTCCTGTTCAGCACTGTTACCACCTTTGCCATTGCCACACAAAGTGAATGATTGAAGGTTTTTCCTCTCCTTCACCTGCTTTCCCCCAAAGCAGTGGCAGTGATGGCAGTGGTAGTATTAGGGAGAACACGGGTGGTGCTGTGGGTTAAACCACAGAGCCTAGAGCTTGCCGATCAGAAGGTTGGCGGTTCGAATCCCCGCGACAGGGTGAGCTCCCATTGCTCGGTCCCTGCTCCTGCCAACCTAGCAGTTCGAAAGCACGTCAAAGTGCAAGTAGATCAATAGGTACTGCTGCAGCGGGAAGGTAAATGGCATTTCCATGCACTGCTCTGGTTTGCCAGAAGCGGCTTTGTCATGCTGGCCACATGACCCGGAAGCTGTACACCGACTCCCTCGGCCAATAAAACGAGATGAGCGCCGCAACCCCAGAGTCGTCCGCGACTGGACCTAATGGTCAGGGGTCCCTTTACCTAACTAGGTCAGAGGTGGGGAGCCTGACGTCCAGGAAGCAAATGTGGCTTCGTAAGCACTTCTTACACTCTTGGGTATAACCCCATGCCATGCCTCCTCCCAAGTCACAGTCCTGCTCCACACTCTCTTTCAGGGTTTTGGCCCAGCTGGAGTGTGGCCTTGAATGGTATTTACAAGGGCTCTTGTTGCCTGGATTAGGGATAGGGTGGGGGTTGATTCAGTTCCTATTGAAAGGTGAGCCTACCTTCTTTCCACAACTTTTCAAAACAGTACCAAAATACAACCAATCTTCAAAATCTGCCGTTCCTCCAAATTTCGTAATGGGGTTTTTCAGTCAAGTAATGTGCACCCCCCCCCAAATGTGACTGCTAGATTAAAGTATGCATGAACTTAAACGTCTAGGGGTCCTTTACCTTTACCTTTTATATTATTAGTAATAATAACATTTAAAAGTATTATATTGGGGGGAAATTGTTTTGCAAAAATCTGTACTCTGGCAAAATTGCATACAAACCATTTTTCATATATATATATATATATATATATATATATATATATATATATATATACACACCGGTATATACTGGGATAAATACTCTGATGCATTTACATGAGGATTTTTTTTTAAATCGCAAAACTGACATGAAAACCTGGAGAACTGAATTGTAAGATTGGAAATATGTGAAAATGAGGCTGTATACATGTGATACCTTTAAAGCACATGGGTGTTCATGGGTGCCCTCTTTGTGACCCCTTGGGCCACTGTTACGGGTCTTCTTAGACAGTGGGAGGTGTTTGCGAAACGCTTTTGGTTTGGCAGATGCTTCATGTCTAAACTTCCTCTGTTTGGCCGCGTCTAGATCCCCTTCCCTTTGCTGAAACATCATAGCAACAGTGGAGAGGGAACAGAGCCTCCATAGACAATAGGGTACTGGAAGCAAAGGAAATTTAAGCACTCTTTCCAATAGTTTCTGCTGTGATGTAGTTATGGGTGGGATACAGAGCATGAACTAAACCTCTGTAATCCTTGGCACAGAAATGTAAGCAAACCACTTATTTTCATGTGTCAGCATTTCCGCTGGCGGCAGACAGTGAAATGGTTGGTAGCACAGGGAACACACTGAGGAAATGAAAGAGGTTCATGCAATGGAATCCTACAGCTGGATAGGAAGAACAAAGAAAGGGAGAGAGAAAGAGAGGGAGAGGGAGATTCTACTTCTCTTTGTAATGTTTTTTGCCCAACTGCTGATATGACTTGGAAAATCACATAAAGCATCTGAAGCACCTTTCTTATAGTTTGGAGTGTTTCTATAGGCTGGCAGGGTCATAGATCAGTAGCTAGGACACATGCTTTGAATGCAGAAGGTCACAGGTTGAATCCCTTGCCACTCTAGGCAGGGCTGGGAAGGACCTCTATCTGGAACCCTAGAAAGCCTCTGGCAGTCAATGTAGACAATATGTATCTGGCAGACAATGTAGACAATATGAGCCATTTGGATCAGTGATCTGACCCGGTATAATGTCTGAATAACCGTGACCTCAGATCACACAACTGTCGTCAGACTCAGCACCACCCCACCTCTGATCCATCATGGCCTTATACTGCTTATTCTATAGCTAGTTGCCCGAAAACAGCAAGTGCTGTTTGCAGTGCTTGTTTTGTGACAGTACTCACTGGTACAAAGTACTTTCACCTTCTTGCCTGCCTTTTGCTGCCCATGGCAACCATTTTGTGCTGGTACCCACAGCGCTTTTATCAAGATCTGAGTACCAGCACCTTGGTTTTTGTGTTAGTTTCTTTTTTAAAAAGCAACAACAAAGAACCACTTGCCATTCTTCTACATTAATGAGAGGAACAACAGACTCATTCATGAATTTCACTTCTCCCGATCTGGGTTCATACGCTAAGCTGGGTCAACAGCACTAGTACCCCTAGCAGTATCTGGGGCAATTATGCTCTGAGTTCAATGGCTACCCCTGACCAGCTTGCCAGCAGGTCAGATTGTACAGTGGATCCTCAGAACCTGTGCTTAACACCCCAGCCTTTCTTTTTTTATAACATGTAGCACATGTGTTGAACCTAGGCAAAAGGAACAACAGCAATTCTGCCTTGATTGGCCTCCTGCCAGTCGCTTATCTCTCAGTGTTCCTCACTTATAAAATATGAGCATTCACTTGCTGTCTTTGATCAGATCTTTATGTAGCTCTGTTGGCCAGCTGCAAAGTTTTCTGCTAGACTTCCTAAACCGTAGTAACTCAGATGTAGGTTTGTCCTAACACAGTCTCTGCCACAGTCTCTGTTTGGGACTACAACTCTCATCAGCCCCAGCAAGCACAGCCATGCTGATGGGGGTTTGATGGGACTTGTAGTCTAAAAACTCCTGGAAGGCAGCAGATTTGGGCAGGCTATACTAGTGTCTGAAGGTTGCCTCGGTGTATGGTTCATTGCTCATTGCCCACAAGATGAAATTTTTCATTTTGCTCCGCCCTCAATTCACAATTTTGTACCTGGCTCTGGTTTGAGGACCTCCGTATTCTAGGGCAAGCATGTCCAACAGGTAGATCGCAATCTACTGGTAGATCGTGGGGTGTTCCTGCTAGATCCTGGTAGATCTCTGGCCCCTCAGCGATCTCCTTCCGCTTTGCATTTCCCAAAAAAGCTCAACAACTTTGGCTTCTTAAAAAGAAGCTCAAAAATTTTGCCTTTCCAAAAAAAGCTCAAGAACTTTTGCCCGTCCAACGACAATGGGTAGATCACTGCCAGTTGTTTTTTTATACTGTGAGCAGATTGCAGTCAATTGGGAGTTGGACATCCCTGTTCTAGGGGAAAGCAAAGTACATTCTGCAAGTGTGAATTATGTCCACTCTTCCTCAGCATGATGCATTAGAACCAAGTGGGAAGCCATAGGTTTCTCACATGGTTCTAATGAGATGAGAGTTGGGATGAGAGAAATTTGATTCAGTTCACATTTAAAGATGAATCTACCTACTTCTCATTTTCCAAAGCAATATGAGAACCGTAGCACAGCTACCCTTCAAAATTCGCACTACTCCAACCGATGTTTACAAAATTGCATTTATTAAGGGAAGGTGTGCATAGAAGTGCAGCCAATAAGAAGCCGCAGAAGCCCCGTCAGACATTCGGCTTCCAAAAGAACGTTCAAAAACCGGAACACTCACTTCTGGTTTTCGATCGTTTGGGATCCAGAATGTTTGACTCCCAAGGCGTTCGGGAGCCGAGGTACGACTGTAAATATTTCAGAATGCCTTGGGTTAGGCTATCCCAGGACTTATACTAGATGGAGAAGGACAGAGGGGATTCAAACTACTTGTTAGTATATGCAGGGATAGGACATGAACATTCCAATTGTTGCCCATGTGATAGAGAAAATTGAGTATGCCTATTTCTTTGTGTGTTAGTCACCTAAGACCTCCAGCTTAAAGGGAAATGGTGATTTGAAAACAAGCAACATATTCCACAACTAGTTAAGCCATCAGATAGCAAAGAAAGGTTTGAGTTGCATCTCCTGCAGACCCATGCCTTGCTTTTCTTTCTTGCCATTCCCCTCCCCAAACCCTATGCTAGCAGGTATAAAATGCTTGGGTGGGAGATAGTACCAAGTGGAAGCCATACAGGTGTGTCACTGTCATTGGTTCTAGAAGAACAGTGTTTGTACTAGGAACTTTACCTGTGTCTGGCTGAAAGCTGGATGTCATTTTCTGGAATCTCTCTCTCTCTCTATCCACCTTCTGTTTTCAAGGTTTTTCTGATTAGTTCTCACATATGAACCCGTCCCTCTTACAGTGATGTCAGCAGGATATTCTATTCCCTGAACTCATTGAGAAACGGTAATTCCGTGAGATCATGTGCCTTGCCCAAGGTCACCCATAGCGAAACTGATACAGCTGGGAAAGGAATTTCAAAGGTCCTGCTCTCTGGACCCATCCTTCCTCTTTCAGTGACCAAACTTAGCTGGAAGGACGTCCAAGGGGCAGGACACTGACCTCATCTCTTGTTCCCCTTACAGGAAAGAAAGATGTCCCTCCCTGCTTCCCCGACTTGGACTCCCCGACTGCTGCGCCGACCACCTAGCAGTTTAGACGGCTGGGTGAGCCCAGCCCAAACTCCAGAGCCCGAGGAAGGGCTTATAGAGGCCTTTCGAGTAGCCAGTGTCATGAGCCCGCCTCCTCCGCCCATGTCTCCATCCTGGAGCGAAAGATCTGTGTCCCCATTTCGGCAAGAGGCCGAGCCCAAGTCCAGCCGGCAAATGCAGGTGCTGCTGGCCAGAAACATCATCAACGCTGCCAAGAGGAAGAGCTCTTCTCCCAAAGCTGTGGCCATAGAGAGCTTCAGGCCCTTCACTCCTCCTGCCACTCCCTCAGGCGGAAGTCCTAAGAGTGTGGGCAACCATTCCCCAAGCCCGCTGCCATCTCCCAGGCCAACGAGGACGGATGGATACAGGCGTGTGTCTCTCCCTGTCTCCGCTGCACCGCCGCATGCCAGTGCGTCTTCAAACAACAGTCCCAGGTTGCTAGGCAGCCAGTCTCCGACCTACAAGAGCCCCCTGCAGTCTCCCAAAGCAGTGCGGATGAATGGGAACAAGTATTTCACCATGCCTGCCAGCACTGGGGCATCGCTCTGCCATGCAGCAGCATCCAACAACGGCCTGAGAACAGCAGGCACCCATTCTGTGGCCCAGTCTCCGAAACCCTCCATCGTGGAGAGTCACAGGATCTTCACACCCCCAGGAAGCACAACCAGGAAATCATCCTGTCCCAGCCCTAAGAATGTGGGCACCTGCTCCCCCACCATCAAAAGCCCTTTGCAGTCCCCCATGGTAGGAGTCCGTTCTCCGCTGAAGCGCTTCACCTCCCTGTCACCCACCAACTCAGACGTATCCCTTGACTCGGAAGACTCTGGGATCAAGTCACCCAGCATCCGCAGCTTCAACATTTGTCCCCGGGGCTGGAATGGAAGCCTGAGGCTGAAGCGGGGAAGCCTCCCTGCAGAAGCCCCCTGTACCTCCTAAATCTAGGATAGCAGATGAGAAGGAGAAACAACTTGCAAAGTTGCCTGTTGCCAAAATATTATGTAGTCCTACTACAGCCACTTAATCCTACCCATCTCATTAAGCATCAGGAGGAAGGAGCTGGGCCTGCACAGATGTAATCCCTTCCCAACAAGCCTGCTCCTTTCTGGGGGTTTAGAAGAATGGATCAGAGCCCATTTGTTTGTGGGGAAGACCTTTCAGACCAGAGGTGCTCTCAAACCGAGGGAAACATGGCTGAGATTCTACCCACCAACAATCCAGATCTCCATGGGCTCCATCCTCACAGCATTTGCCTGCTTTTTTGGCATTCATCTGTCTCTGCTAGACTGGAGCCACCAGTGACTTCCTCGCTCAAGGGAGTCTAATGAGGCTTTGGCTGCTTTTGTTGTCACACAGTAACATCCTGTGGGATGAAGACAATTGTACACACACAGCCTGCAGCATAATCCCCGGCAGACTGTCAACACGAGAGAACAGGAGGAGAGGCCTGCCAACAGCTTTGTTTGCCTTCCATATGATAGCTGTCATTGGCTTTCCCCCTCTATTCTGACGGTGGCCACTAGTCTGCCCTCACACCAAGGGGGCTAAACATGAAGGTGAGGCATGGCCAAGCATCCCACCCAGCAGTTACCCCTGGTGGCTGATCTGTGCAATGTAGCTTTAGCTCCAAAGAGAAGGCCTGGCTTTACACAACCCCTGTGTATCCAAAGAAGTTAGCCTGATGGAGGTCTTCTCTCTAGGGTGCTGGAAATCCACACTGGGATATGACCCAAGCAATCCTGTATCCTGGGGCGGAGGTGTGGAATATTCCAGCACAACACAGGTGGAATGGCTGCTCAGTCCAGAAGGCAAAGGCGAAACACTCCACATAAAAATGACATCCCTGCAGCCAATGTCCAGAAAGTTATCTAGGTCCCAAAATTGATAAATGCCTGGAACATTTCCTACAGAAAAATAATTATTATCCAAGCATTACAAGAGAGCACGATGAAGACCACTTTTCCTCGCCAATACTATATCAAGGTTAATGCGCCCTAAGTTGGTCCCTGGCCAACACCCTCTTTGTTGGGGGCGGGGACCTAAGCATTTGCTATAAAGCTTGTTCTGATGAGGATCTGTGTGCCTGGAGGTATTCCTATGGGAGGCCTGAGACACTCTGAGTAGTGCAGTATGACTCCGTTAAGACTGCAGATCTCCTGAAGGGGTTGGGAAGAGAGGCAAGGCTGACCTAGGACTTGCAAGACGGACAGCCAACTGACTCCCAAATCAGTTATATTTCTCATGACAGCAACATCAGTAAGTTGAGGCCTGTTTTAAAGACTGTATAAGACTGTGCAAGGACGACGACTCCAAGAGAAAGAGACTCCTTCAGTTAGGCTCCCCTAGAAAAAAGGCAGGAGACAGCAGAAGTGGGCCTTGCCAATGGGCTCGTGTTCCCAACCCACTTGCGATAAGGTGGCATGGCTTGTTGCCTGAATAACCATAAATAAATGGCGAGTGGGGCTTGTCTGGCCCAAGTCAGGAATGCCTCCTGTGTAATGGAAAGGTCAAAAGGACTAGAATTGGCTGGCTGGACTTTGCTTCTTTGCTGCGTCCTTTCCACTTGCCACCACCATCAAAGACCAGATAAGCGGACTTTTCTATTTTGTGCTACCCAGAGAAGCTCCCTTTCAAATCTGGCCACCCACGTCCAGCCCATTTCCCTGTGCGATGCTGTGTAAAGCGCTGCCATGTAGGCGATACTCTGACTGGCATGGGCAGGGCCGTATCAGATGTTTGCCCCCACTTGCCCTTGATTCTGCAGGCATCCTCTATTTTTATCCCGGTAACCTTTAAAGACGGGAGCATGCCTTAGGTGTTAATTCAAGGGGAGCCAGAAACAAGTAAGCTAGGCCCCCGTCTTTGTTTCCTTCTGATCATGCATGGCTCACGATGCGGGAGAGCAGGCAGGGGACACTTCAAGCAGTGGGTTCCTTGGAAATGTGCCCGAGCAAGCCAGCCCAGCTTTGTCACGTGGCATGGATGTACTGTCGCCAGTCTGCTGCTCTGGCGGCACAGACTCACGGCAGACCCCCTAGTCAAAGGTTCCCATTTGTGGGGACAAGGAGAAGCAGGGTAGGGCAGACCATCAGGTGATTCAAGCAGGCACCAAGGTGATCACAAGCCCTGTGTATATATGACCACGAAGAATAATTGGACTGCTTCCATCCACCAAGGCTACCAGTAGCTACTGGCCACAATAGTTTTGTTCTACTTCCACTGTTGGAATCTGGAGTAGATGGGCCACTGGCCAGACTCAGCGGAGCTCTTCTAATGCTCTTACATAGTGTTCCCAGACTTATTATAAAGGGGATCCACCAATGGAATCTGGTTGTTTCAGGGAAGAGGACCTGCACATATCTGCCTTAACCCATTGCTCTCCATTGCCCCCGACACTTATTTCAAGCAACCTGTCAACCCAGCATTGGAGCCCTTATGCCACCGCTTGCTGTAGTCAGCAATGGCAGGGGCTCAGGGAAGCCAAAACAGAGATTCTGCTGCTGCTGCTGCTGCTGCTGCTGCCATGAGGACCGGAGTTCTGCCCCCTTGACTCAGCATGGAGAGGTGTAAGAACACCCAGTGCTACAAAATGTTTGCTTCTTCCCTGCAGCTGCTTGGCCCCTTGGGCTTGGAGGTCAAGCAGATACTTTGCTGCTGCTCCAATTTCACCGGAGGAATGGCAAGGGAGAAGAGCATATCACACATTGGATCCCACACTGAGGCCCTCTGTTGTGACTGACAGGCCTAAGCGATAAATTTCAGTCCCACAGGCAGGGTACATCAGGTACCGTTCTCAGATCTCTCTCTCTCTCTAGCCAGTCAACTTGTCCTTTGCAAAAGCAGCAGCAAAGTGAGGGCAGGGACTGGGGGGGGGGGACAAGGAAAGGTTGCCGGTGCCCTCTAGAGGCTCATGGGATCAACTACGAGATTTTTCACTCCTCCCGAGAGCATGGTAGAGAGAGAGAAAAATGTGTTGAAGGGAAAGTTGAGGGTAAAAGCAACACCGGTTGATTGAGCTTTTGACAAAGAGACCACTGTGGCAGAGAGAAAGCTCAGCCTCGGATCTTCCGGGAAGAAGTTCTCGGTTAGTTAGCAGATGGAAGCGTTGCATGTCGTTGAGTGTGTGGGAGGGAGGCACTGATCTGGGAGAAGGTGCTGAAAGATGTCATGAATCTCTAAAGGGCTCCTTGTTGTTCCCTGAGCCATGCGGGCAGCCTCTAGAACACACTGTTGCTTGCAGCCGAGGGAAGCTAAGATAAGGAAATTGAAAACATGAGATGCAGAACATATCAGTAATAGCATATCCCTGAACTTCCTGAGAGACAAGAAACCTCTTGCTGTCCCCAAGCGAGGGATTAAAAAAAAAAGGGAAAAGGAAAAGAAAGCAAAGTTATATTTGAAAGAATAAACTTCTTATATCCTTGGTTGCTGGTACAGACTTTTAAAACTCCCTCTCCAGGTCTAAGCCCTCTTCCAAGCAATTTTTGAAGAACTGCTTAGTGATGTTGCATTTAAAGAAAAACTGAGTAAGTTTAAGAAAAGCTAAAGCTCTACTAGGGTAGAGGAGGAGGTTTAAAAGTATCTGCTTGTCCCTGATTTCACAGGCTCTGCCTTCTCCACCTTTACCATGTGTGTGAGATGCTTCTCGTTGCTGAGGAGGCCCTGTGTTGTTATGTTTGCGGGCTGGATGTCTGCAGCTAGCCCTCATGGGTGCAAATTTGGAGATGTCTGATCTAGTGTGACTGCATTGATCCAACCTCCTTTGAGTGTGAGAATAAACTATGAAGTCTAAGTTGTACTAATTATCAAGCTCCGGGGACTCAAATTCAGTAGCATAATTCTTCTTCTTACAATTAAGATAATCCTGCTAAATCAATCTAAAGATTGATTTCCTTTGAAGAAAAATGAGAATTTTTACCCTGCTTTTACAAACCAAACCACAACGATTAATCGATGAAGGGATACCATTTTTCCTAATGGGCTTTTTTAAAGCCTTGTAAAAAAGTTTGTTTTTTCAAAATAGTGACAATGAATCCCCCCCGCCACACACACAATGTATACAGATACTGCATGTAAATAGTAGCAATGACTTCTGAAACAATGTATGATATCCACTCTGCAAGAGAATGTGCACAGCTAACCGTTTCCTACTTGCTCACTCAATGCAAAGAAACGGTTTTGATGATCTGTTATTAAAAAAAACAATTTCTCTATGTTTATTTTCCATTAGGGAATCAGTTATCATGCATGAATTGTTTCACATAAACCTGCCCCTCATGTAAGTTACAAAGCAAGATGAATCAGGGACAATATGCACAACATTGAACAGCACAAACCTTTGCACAGCTACTCAGAAGTAAGCCCCGTTGAACTCAATGGGGCAGTTAAGCATCGAGCCTAAATTTAAACCCCATGCTTATAAATCAGGGGTCAGGTCTCCTTGCAAACACCAGGACTCAGATTCACAGCAGAAGCCTTGACCTCCCTGTTCTTGAAAGGTCCCAGATAGGGATATATGCCAAAGATCTTATGAGCAAAATTGATTCCCAGTTCACAAGAGCTTTTGCATGCAAAGCAGATGTGTAGTTTCTATTAGTATTGCTGTTTCCCTGGGCATCTCTCCCAGAAAACAAAGAGCAAGAGGAAGGATGTATTACTATCCCAACTGTAACACACTGCCATGGTTGGAGCTGGCAGCTCAATTCAAGAGGAACACAGAGGAATTGCTGGAGGAGAAAATATGTTGTTAATTAAATATTGCAAGTGTCTCACTTAGGGGGCCTCTTGGGCGACTCGTGACTTTTTGGCTTGTGGGACGTCTTTGTTCCACCAAGAACACACTGGGCTTGCTGTCTCTTCACCAGATGCTCTTTGCATTAGCACTGCACCATGCCTCTGTATAACAATACTCCAAAATAAATACATTAGCCCACACGGCCTGGTCATCTCGTGTTATTTGGGAACCAAACTATTAGCCACAAGAAAAGAGGCCTCTCCCTCTCTCTCTGTCGTGCTTATATGCAGTCTCCATGGGTTCACTTCCATAGACACATAACGTGGTGTAGGGGTTATTCAGCTAGGACCAGGAAGATCAGGGTTCAGATAGCCACTTGGCCATGAAGCTCACGGAGCGACCTCGGGCAAGTTACTATCTCTCATCCTAACCTACTTTTCTGGGTTGTGAGGATAAAATGGAAAGGGGGGGACTGTGTGTGCCCCCTTCGAGCTCCATCTCAAACTCCAAGGAAAGGTGGGATACAGTTGTGTAGTGATAAATGAAAATAATAGTTGTTGTTGTTAAAATTTATATACTGCCCTATACCCGGGGGTCTCAGGGTGGTTCACAGAATAAAATCAAGATATAAAACCACAAAATACATAATAAAAATAAAAACAACAAACCAATAGCTCCCCCAAAAAACATTTTAAAAGGGCATAGGCTGTACAGTCATACCTTGAGTTGTACTTGCTGCGGGTTCCGCGTTTTCAGGATACGAACGCTCTGAATCCGGAAGTACTGGAACGCGTTACTTCCGGGTTTCGGCGCTCGCACATGCGCAGAAACGCTAAGTCATGCTTTGCGCATGTGCGGAAGTGCCGAATTGTGTCACACACGTGCGCAGACGCAGCAGCATGAGTTGTGAACGCTACGGGTTGCGAATGCACCTCCCGCATGTATCGCGTTCGCAACCCAAGCGTCCACTGTAAATCAGATCAACCAAAGGCCTGGTTAAAAAGGAACGTTTTTGCCTGGCACCTAAAGGTGTATAATGAAGGCACCAGGCAAACCTCCCTGGGGAGAGCATTTCATAGACAGGGAGCCACTGCAGAAAAGGCCCACCATTCTCATGTTGCCACCCTCCGAACTTCTCGAGAAGGAGGCACACAAAGAAAGGCCTCAGAATCTCAGAAATAATCTTTTACTGGGAAGGGGCAGTATCCAACTGAAGTTCCACTGAAGTCCCCTTCTCCTCCCCCATGCCCCCCCAAATATGCTCCAGGTTTCCCCGCAACCCTCCAGAGCAGATTTAGATGGTGCACAGGGAAAGGAGAGGGCAGAGCAGCTACACCACACAGCTAAAAGTCATTGCTCAAAGCACACTGTATCTGTTTAGCTGTATACTGCCCTAGGGAAATGATCTTAATGCCTCTGGTGGCAATCACCTGACAACAAAAATGGCTGCTGGAAATAAAAATAATAGTGCTGTGGAACTGTAGGAACATAGCTTGCTGAGGTCAGTCACTGGGGCAGGGGTGGGGGAGAGACTCCGTTGAAGTAAGAGTGTTTGTGTTCCTTCTTAATCCAATGTGTTTATTTAGCTTCATGGTCCTTTCCATCCCAAAGGTAACAAAAGCAATCGCTCCTGCTTCCCCTAGCAAGGCAAAATAAGCCTTGTGTTAAAATATCATTGAAACTGCCGCACCCTTTTCTGATTTAAAGTCCCAGTGCAAACAGTAACCTTTCCGAAAGGCATTCAGGCTCAAACTTTGGCAAGTCAGCTGAGAGGAAAGAAGCAGTCACCAAAAAAAACACTTCTCTTTGTGCCCTTACTTCTGAACCTGATGCAGAGATCCTATCGCCAACAGCAGGCATCAAAGCATCCACTGAGACATATAGAGGGGGGGGGAGGCAGTCTCTGTTCAGGTTTAAAGCAGAGTTTGAATTCTGAGGCTGAGAAACACATCCTTGAATTGCTACACTTCATTCTCAGTAGGATATGGAGACTGGTGTGAGGATTAGCACTAACAGGACATGATATGCACCCTCCTCCCTGCCTCACACACATTTCACCCAAAATCCGTTCCAGGGTGATGGGGGAACCCCAAGAACAGATCATGAGCTCACATAGGGAGAGAACCTTCCACTACACAAGGAGAAATCTGTGTGTTGATATAACATTCGCCTTATCACTGCATTGAACACAAACTGCTCTGCCCATTGTTGTTGTTGTTTTGCCCTCTAGCAAGCAAAGCCTAATTTCATCCTGCAAAGGAGAGAGAGATCGATGGTCAAAGGCTTTGCTGAAATTGTGGAGTAGGAATATGAGGCGGTATTGCTGCTACATGCACTGCCCCAGCCTCAGGGCACCTCTTCGAGTGATGGTGGCTTGCTCTGAGCAAGGCGGGTCAGCAACTTGTTCTGAGGAGAGCTGGATGTGAACTGAAGCCCTTTGTGCCTCAGCCTCCCCTGTGTGCCTCTCATAGGCTCCGCCCCCTTTTGCAGAAGAATCTCTTAAAGGGCCAACCCTCTGACAGGCTCCTTTCCTGTATTCCATGACCTCCTTTCTGGCATGCTCCCTCTGCTTCGGGACTGGTGAGGTACTAAAGGAGGTGCACTTCTATGAAGGTCTTGACTCCAGCTCTGCAGCCCTGATACCGTGAAACCTGGTTCAGTGGACTCCTGCCTGCCTGCCAGCCTCAGGTTCAACATCAGGTTCCAAGCCAAGAACCTTAGCTCCTTAGCCAATGACACTCTGGCTTCCTGTCTGTGAAATGGGGATTCGTTGACCTATCTTTCTGGAACTTGAGAGGTCTGATGCTTTAGAGGAGGAGTAGAATCAGGGGCGGAGGAAGCCTCCTCGCCACCTGGGGCGGCGAACAGAGGCTTCCCCCTGGGGGTGGGGCGTCGTGACGTTGCGTCGTGACGTCACGACGCAACGTCACGACGCAACGTCACGACGGAGTGCGCATGCGCGGAATGCCGCGCGTGCGCACTCCATCGCAGGGCCTCCGCTGCTCCCACAGCGCCCTTGCGAGGTGCCGTGCCAAAAGCAGCAGCGGAGGGGCACCCCCACAAGCCACCGCCCAAGTGTCACTCCCTCCTCCCGTGGAACCCGGGGCGCACCGCCCCCCAACCCCCTTGCAACGCCAGTGAGTAGAATACTTGAAAATGTCATGCAAATATGCTGTAAAACACAAACATTAAAGCAGGAGAAATACGGCTGGGTCTACCTCCCAAAACAATGGAAAGATCAATGGACTCTTCAATGAGGAGCCGTTTTTATCAATCTGTATGAAGTTGTTATTATTATTAATTAAATTGATATATCCTGCCCCTCATCATAAGATCTCAGGGTGGCTCACAGAATAAAATACAAGATAGACACAAGTTTGAAGGGTCTGATGCCTTGAGTGAATAGCAGAACACCTGAAAGCTCCATATCATTGGATAGAAAACATTGAAGTTGCTTTCAGAATATAGCTATGGGGTTTTTCCTTTGATTCGGTATATATATATATATATATATATATATATATATATATATATATATATATATATATATATGAAAGCTGAAAATGAATGAGCCGATAATGAATGAAAAATGAGGCAAGTGCAATCCAAAGAAAAATGAAATGAATGGAAGATTCTAAAGGAAAGAGACTGAAAACCAAAGTGGATGGATTTCAACTAAGTGAAAATGAAAGAAATTGCGGCTTTAAGATGAAAATGAATAGATAAATGAAACAATTTCCACCTTGCACACCCCATCGCAGTCCTGAGTCATGATTACAGTGTGAGAATTATTGTGTGTATGTGGTGGCGATGGAAGGATGAAATCCCCAAACCCATCATCTGAGCCATTTAAAACAATGACTAAGTGGGGGGGGGGGGCCTGTGATATTGCATCCTCTGCTTCCACCCCCAGTAATTCAGTAATGGGGGGGGGACAGGGGATGACATTTAAGGAGCGGAACCCTTTTCATTTCAGACTAAGCTGTGTGGGAAAACCATTTAACGTTTAAGTATACCAATTAAAGGATGCAATTGGAAGCTTCTTTCCTACCTCTGAGTATGCAGAGGTGAAGAATGACCACAAGATGGCAACCACAGTAAAGCAGAACGCGGGTTTTGCTTATATCCTTCCCCTCTTCAAAATGGGTTCAGTGGTTAAAGTTGGGTTTGAACATGAGATATAAAATGCTGTCCACCAGCTTTCACTCCAATATCACAGTGCTCAAGGGAAATATTGTACTGCATTTTTATTTATTTTTTACATATTTGCTGGGCCACTTGGACTCCAGCAGGACTTTCACATTTGGACATAGACTGTTGTCCTGAAAGTTCACACCAACTTTCCCTTCTTGATATCCAGGGAGATGCCCTGTATTTTGCATTTTTCTCACCCCATGGGGTGGGGTGTCAAGCTGGCATTTAGGATAAGCATTGGCACACCCTATGTAATATTTGTTTGCCATCTCATTTATAACACAACAGCCCCACTGAGTGCTCTGATATTAAATACAATTTAATACACATGTTCAGGAGAGAAGTAGACTTCTTTCTGGAACATGTATTAAATTGTGTTTGATAGCAGAATGTTCAATGGGTCTATTGTGTATTAAACAAACTCAAATCATTTACAAAGGGTGTGCCAAGTGGTTGTCTGAAAAACCTGGCTGGTTATCTTGGGACGCAGAGCAGAGAGAGACACTCTCTCCTTTCCTCTTTTGCTGCTTTATTTATTCTAAATGGCCTGTGTTAAATTTCTTGCACCGCTGCTATTGAAATAGTTTTTGGATTCTTGTGGGGTTTTTTTACATGAGGTAAGCAACCCACAGATGGGCTGTGCTGAAAAAGGCAGCCTATCAATAATTTTATAAATAAATTCTACCTTGATTATGATTATGGGCCTAATAACACATGCTAAGGCATGTAACTGTGCCCCAAAGTCATTTTTTAATAAGTAAAAACACACCCAGAGTCCTACAGGATGAAAACAGCTTGGGGATACAATCTGGTCTAAATTCCCCCTTCAGGAATCCTTTGCGTTTTTCTTTTTAAGTGTTCTGGAGCACTGTTATATGTGTGCAGAATTTCTCAAAGGATAGTCTGTTGAGCACTGGTGGTCTGGTGGTCTGCCAGCTCCATTCAGGTGGACAAGGTGCTGTTGAGAGGGACACAGGTGGCGCTGTGGTCTAAACCACTGAGCCTCTTGGGCTTGCCGATCAGAAGGTCAGTGGTTCAAATCCGTGTGATGGGATGAGCTCCTATTGCTCTGTCCCAGCTCCTGCCAACCTAGCAGTTTGAAAGCACACCAGTGCAAGCAGATAAATAGGCACCGCTACGACGGGAAGGTAAACGGCATTTCCGTGCGCTCTGGTTTCCGTCACAGTGTTCTGTTGCGCCAAAAGCAGTTTAGTCATGCGGGCCACATGACCCGGAAAGCTGTCTGTGGACAAACGCCACCTCCTTCAGCCTAAAGCAAGATGAGCACCGCAACCCCATAGTCACCTTTGACTGGATTTAACCGCCCAGGGGTCCTTTACCTTTACAGGTGAGATCATCTGCACTGTCCCTTCACTCAATTTATTTACAAGAACACCAGCAATTTTCATTTGGTTCACCTGGGAGTGGGGAGAGAGGCTGAGAACCACTAAACGAACATAGGATGCATGATTATGAGCTAGGCCCTAAATTGTTCTACTATTGTATTTTTCAATTTACAGCTCAGTATGTTTCAAGTCATCCTAATAGCAGGGGTGGGGGAGTATTTTAATCAGCGGTTCTCAAACTTTCTGTGCCACACTTTCAGAATAAAAACTTGCTCACGCCGCACCAATTATTTTTTTAACCAATAAGAAATACATTGGAAAACAGGAAGAAACAACTCCTAGCTTTCAACACTTGCCACCAGCTCAGCTCGCCAAGACTCTGCTCAGACCACGCCCCTTTTCTCGGCCAGAAATAAATGTCTGATGTAACAAGGATTAGGGTCTTGGCATCTCGGCGGCAAGGAGATCGAAAAAGACACAAGGGGGCAAGACCTGGGACAGCTGGAAAGCTCTTGGGCGAGAAAAGGGGTCGAGGAAACTCAAACTGGGCTCTAATCCTCACCTGGGAAGTGTCTGCCATCTCAGGACTTCACCACAGGGCTTTACGGTCTGAGGAAAGGCTCAAGCAGGTATGGGGGAATCTCTTCTCTGGACTCAAGGGGTAGTTGGATAGAAGGGAGAGGCTGCTGTGAGGAAACGTCAGAGGAAAAATGCTGGCAATCTGGACGATGTCTTCTAGTGGCTTGCATAATATGTATATTATTGAGGATCAAGACTACATACAGAAAGATCCTTATTAGAGTTGAAACTTGGGACATTCCCCTCCCCCCTTTTAAAATGCAAATTTGGGGCTTTAATAAACAGGAGATGTTCCAGCAGCTGTTGATGTGGGGAAGCAGCAGAGAGCATGTACATGATGGCAAATCCATCCCTACTGCATGAAAGGGCGTTATATCTGTTTTATAGTGCCATGTGATGTTTCTCTGATACAACTGGGGCACCATGAGTGAGAGAGAGTTTGTTCCCCAAGGACACAAAGCGGGTGGCTGATAACCCATGCTAGGGAGCATGCTAGATGAGGCATCATTACTGTGAGGTCACTTAGGCAGGAGGGCAGAAGAAGGGGAAAGGGAGACTGGGTGGCTGTTCAGTGTATCCATATAGGAAACACTCTTTGCAACGGCTAGGCAGCCCAGATTAATGTCCATAGGGCAAATATTAGCACTTAGCCCCAGAACATGAGTTGATGGGTGTTTGCTCAGTCCATAAAGGAAAATGGCTTCTGGCACAGGAAATCATAAGACTATGATC
>JAWWNI010001371.1:5000-15000 GCA_034642065.1 Darevskia nairensis
ACCCTAACCCTAACCCTAACCCTAACCCTAACCCTAACCCTAACCCTAACCCTAACCCTAACCCTGATATTCTGGCTAAGGATAAAAAAAACTATTGTTTCCACAGCGAAACCTTTCAGGGGAGAATTTTGAACAGTTTGGCACCATTTCTGAGAGACGTGGATAATGTCAGAGTTTTGGTGAAATTGTGAAATTTTCAAAAAACGTTTTCCCGCAGGTAAAGTTGCCGAGGCCTAATTTTCTACCCTAGGATAAAAACGCTTCTGTTTCCAACGGCCAACCTCTCAGGGTAGAATTTGCAACAATTTGTCACCATTTTTGGGAGAATTGGACAACGTAAGATTTTTGGTGAAATTGTGAAATTTAAAAAAACTTTTTCCGCAAGTGTAGTCGCCAACGCCTGATTTTCTAGCATAGGAAAAAACACTTTTGTTTCCACCACCTAACCCTAACCCTAACCCTAACCCTAACCCTGATCTTCTGGCTAAGGATAAAAAAACCCATTGTTTCCACAGCGAAATCTTTCAGGGGAGAATTTTGAGCAGTTTGGCACCATTTTTGAGAGACTTGAATAATGTCAGAGTTTGGGTGAATTTGTGAAATTTTTGAAAAACGTTTTTCTGCTCTTGAAGTCGCCGAGGCCACATTTCCTAGCGGAGGATTAAAAATGCTTCAGTTTCCAATGCCAAACCTCTCAGGGAAGATTTTGCAACAATTTGGCACCATTTTTGAGTTTGGCACCAAACGTTTTTCTGCTCTTGAAGTCGCCGAGGCCACATTTCGTAGCGGAAGATTAAAAATGCTTCAGTTTCCAATGCCAAACCTCTCAGGGAAGAATTTGCAACAATTTGGCACCACTTTTGAGAGAAATGGATAACGTCAGATTTTTTGTCAAATTGTGAAATTTTCAAAAAATGTTTTTCACCTCTTGAAGTCGCTGAGGCCACATTTCCTAGCGGAGGATTAAAAACGCTTCAGTTTCCAACGCCAAACCTCCAGGGGAGATTTTGCAACAATTTGGCACCATTTTTGAGTTTTTTGGATAACGTCAGATTTTTGGTCCAATTGTGAAATTTTCAAAAAATGTTTTTCTGCTCGTAGTGTCGCCAAAGCCTGATTTTCCTCGCCTAAGATAAAAACACTTCTGTTTCCAACGCCAAACCTCTCAGGGGAGAATTTGCAACAATTTGTCACCATTTTTGAGAGAATTGGATAACGTAAGATTTTTGGTGAAATTGTGAAATTAAAAAAAACTTTTTCCGCAAGTGTAGTCGCCAAGGCCTGATTTTCTAGCATAGGAAATAACACTTTTGTTTCCACCAGCTAACCCTAACCCTAACCCTAACCCTAACCCTAACCCTAACCCTAACCCTAACCCTAACCCTAACCCTAACCCTAACCCTAACCCTAAACCTAAACCTAAACCTAAACCTAACCCTGATATTCTGGCTAAGGATAAAAAAACCCATTGTTTCCACAGCGAAATCTTTCAGGGGAGAATTTTGAGCAGTTTGGCACCATTTTTGAGAGACTTGAATAATGTCAGAGTTTGGGTGAATTTGTGAAATTTTTGAAAAACGTTTTTCTGCTCTTGAAGTCGCCGAGGCCACATTTCCTAGCGGAGGATTAAAATGCTTCAGTTTCCAATGCCAAACCTCTCAGGGAAGATTTTGCAACAATTTGGCCCACCTTTTGAGAGAAATGGATAATGTCAGATTTTTGGTCCAATTGTGAAATTTTCAAAAAATGTTTTTCTGCTCGTAGTGTCGCCAAAGCCTGATTTTCTCGCCTAAGATAAAAACACTTCTGTTTCCAACGCCAAACCTCTCAGGGGAGAATTTGCAACAATTTGTCACCATTTTTGAGAGAATTGGATAACGTAAGATTTTTGGTGAAATTGTGAAATTAAAAAAAACTTTTTCCGCAAGTGTAGTCGCCAAGGCCTGATTTTCTAGCATAGGAAAAAACACTTTTGTTTCCACCAGCTTAACCCTAACCCTAACCCTAACCCTAACCCTAACCCTAACCCTAACCCTAACCCTAACCCTAACCCTAACCCTAACCCTAACCCTAAACCTAAACCTAAACCTAACCTAACCCTGATATTCTGGCTAAGGATAAAAAAACCCATTGTTTCCACAGCGAAATCTTTCAGGGGAGAATTTTGAGCAGTTTGGCACCATTTTTGAGAGACTTGAATAATGTCAGAGTTTGGGTGAATTTGTGAAATTTTTGAAAAACGTTTTTCTGCTCTTGAAGTCGCCGAGGCCACATTTCCTAGCGAGGATTAAAAATGCTTCAGTTTCCAATGCCAAACCTCTCAGGGAAGATTTTGCAACAATTTGGCCCACCTTTTGAGAGAAATGGATAATGTCAGATTTTTGGTCCAATTGTGAAATTTTCAAAAAATGTTTTTCTGCTCGTAGTGTCGCCAAGCCTGATTTTCTCGCCTAAGATAAAAACACTTCTGTTTCCAATGCTAAACCTCTCAGGGGAGAATTGGCAACAATTTGTCACCATTTTTGAGAGAATTGGATGAGATAAGATTTTTCGTGAAATTGTGAAATTTAAAAAAACTTTTTCCGCAAGTGTAGTCGCCAAGGCCTGATTTTCTAGCATAGGAAAAAACACTTTTGTTTCCACCACCTAACCCTAACCCTAACCCTAACCCTAACCCTAACCCTAACCCTAACCCTAACCCAACCCTAACCCTAACCCTATCCCTAACCCTAACCCTAAACCTAACCCTAAACCCTAACCCTAACCCTAACCCTAACCCTAACCCTAACCCTAACCCTAACCCTAACCCTAACCCTAACCCTAACCCTAACCCTAACCCTAACCCTAACCCTAACCCTGATATTCTGGCTAAGGATAAAAAAAAACTATTGTTTCCACAGCGAAACCTTTCAGGGGAGAATTTTGAACAGTTTGGCACCATTTCTGAGAGACGTGGATAATGTCAGAGTTTTGGTGAAATTGTGAAATTTTCAAAAAACGTTTTCCCGCAGGTAAAGTTGCCGAGGCCTAATTTTCTACCCTAGGATAAAAACGCTTCTGTTTCCAACGGCAAACCTCTCAGGGCAGAATTTGCAACAATTTGTCACCATTTTTGAGAGAATTGGACAACGTAAGATTTTTGGTGAAATTGTGAAGTTTAAAAAAGAAATTTTTCCGCGAGTGTCAAGGCCTGAGAGACTTGAATAATGTCAGAGTTTGGATGAATTTGTGAAATTTTTGAAAAATGATTTCTGCTCTTGAATTCGCCGAGGCCACATTTCGTAGCGGAGGATTAAAAATGCTTCAGTTTCCAATGCCAAACCTCTCAGGGAAGAATTTGCAACAATTTGGCACCACTTTTGAGAGAAATGGATAACGTCAGATTTTTTGTCAAATTGTGAAATTTTCAAAAAATGTTTTTCTGCTCTTGAAGTCGCTGAGGCCACATTTCCTAGCGGAGGATTAAAAACGATTCAGTTTCCAACGCCAAACCTCCAGGGGAGATTTTGCAACAATTTGGCACCATTTTTGAGTTTTTTGGATAACGTCAGATTTTTGGTCCAATTGTGAAATTTTCAAAAAATGTTTTTCTGCTCGTAGTGTCGCCAAAGCCTGATTTTCCTCGCCTAAGATAAAAACACTTCTGTTTCCAATGCCAAACCTCTCAGGGGAGAATTTGCAACAATTTGTCACCATTTTTGAGAGAATTGGATAACGTAAGATTTTCGTGAAATTGTGAAATTAAAAAAAACGTTTTCTGCAAGTGTAGTCGCCAAGGTCTGATTTTCTAGCATAGGAAAAAACACTTTTTTTTCCACCAGCTAACCCTAACCCTAATCCTAATCCTAACCCTAACCCTAACCCTAACCCTAACCCTAACCCTAACCCTAACCCTAACCCTAACCCTAACCCTAACCTAACCCTAACCCTAACCCTAACCCTAACCCTAACCCTAACCCTAACTCTAAACCTAAACCTAAACCTAACCCTGATCTTCTGGCTAAGGATAAAAAAACCCATTGTTTCCACAGCGAAATCTTTCAGGGGAGAATTTTGAGCAGTTTGGCACCATTTTTGAGAGACTTGAATAATGTCAGAGTTTGGGTGAATTTGTGAAATTTTTGAAAAACGTTTTTCTGCTCTTGAAGTCGCCGAGGCCACATTTCCTAGCGGAGGATTAAAAATGCTTCAGTTTCCAATGCCAAACCTCTCAGGGAAGATTTTGCAACAATTTGGCACCACTTTTGAGAGAAATGGATAACATCAGATTTTTGGTCCAATTGTGAAATTTTCAAAAAAATCTTTTTCTGCTCGTATTGTCGCCAAAGCCTGATTTTCTCGCCTAAGATAAAAACATTTCTGTTTCCAACGCCAAACCTCTCAGGGGAGAATTGGAAACAATTTGTCACCATTTTTGAGAGAATTGGATAACGTAAGATTTTTTGTGAAATTGTGAAATTAAAAAAAACTTTTTCCGCAAGTGTAGTCGCCAAGGCCTGAATTTCTAGCATAGGAAAAAACACTTTTGTTTCCACCACCTAACCCTAACCCTAACCCTAACCCTAGCCCTAACCCTAACCCTAACCCTAACCCTAACCCTAACCCTAACCCTAACCCTAACCCTAACCCTAACCCTAACCCTAACCCTAACCCTAACCCTAAACCTAAACCTAAACCTAAAACGAAACCTAAAACCGAAACCTAACCCTAAACCTAACACTGATATTCTGGCTACGGATAAAAAAAACTATTGTTTCCACAGTGAAACCTTTCAGGGGAGAGTTTTGAACAGTTTGGCACCATTTCTGAGAGACGTGGATAATGTCAGAGTTTTGGTGAAATTGTGAAATTTTCAAAAAACGTTTTCCCGCATGTAAAGTTGCCGAGGCCTAATTTTCTACCCTAGGATAAAAACGCTTCTGTTTCCAACGGCAAACCTCTCAGGGTAGAATTTGCAACAATTTGTCACCATTTTTGAGAGAATTGGACAACGTAAGATTTTTGGTGAAATTGTGAAGTTTAAAAAAAGAAATTTTTCCGCGAGTGCCAAGGCCTGAGAGACTTGAATAATGTCAGAGTTTGGGTGAATTTGTGAAATTTTCGAAAAATGATTTCTGCTCTTGAATTCGCCGAGGCCACATTTCGTAGCGGAGGATTAAAAATGCTTCAGTTTCCAATGCCAAACCTCTCAGGGAAGATTTTGCAACAATTTGGCACCACTTTTGAGAGAAATGGATAACATCAGATTTTTGGTCCAATTGTGAAATTTTCAAAAAATCTTTTTCTGCTCGTATTGTCGCCAAAGCCTGATTTTCTCGCCTAAGATAAAAACACTTCTGTTTCCAACGCCAAACCTCTCAGGGGAGAATTGGCAACAATTTGTCACCATTTTTGAGAGAATTGGATAACGTAAGATTTTTTGTGAAATTGTGAAATTAAAAAAAACTTTTTCCGCAAGTGTAGTCGCCAAGGCCTGAATTTCTAGCATAGGAAAAAACACTTTTGTTTCCACCACCTAACCCTAACCCTAACCCTAACCCTAACCCTAACCCTAACCCTTACCCTAACCCTAACCCTAACCCTAACCCTAACCCTGATATTCTGGCTAAGGATAAAAAAAACTATTGTTTCCACAGCGAAACCTTTCAGGGGGGAATTTTGAACAGTTTGGCACCATTTTTGAGAGACTTGGATAATGTCAGAGTTTGGGTGAAATTGTCAAATTTTCAAAAAACGTTTTCCCGCAGGTAAAGTTGCCGAGGGCTAATTTTCAACCCTAGGATAAAATACGCTTCTGTTTCCAATGGCAAACCTCTCAGGGTTGAATTTGCAACAATGTGTCACGATTTTTGAGAGAATTGGACAACGTAAGATTTTTGGTGAAAGTGTGAAGTTTAAAAAAAGAACTTTTTCCGCGAGTGTAGTCGCCAAGGCTTGATTTTCTAGCATAGGAAAAAACAATTTTGTTTCCACCAGCTAACCCTAACCCTAACCCTAACCCTAACCCTAACCCTAACCCTAACCCTAACCCTAACCCTAACCCTAACCCTAACCCTAACCCTAACCCTAACCCTAACCCTAACCCTAACCCTTACCCTAACCCTAACCCTAACCCTAAACCTAACCCTGATATTCTGGCTAAGTAAAAAAAAAAAACCTATTGTTTCCACAGCGAAATCTTTCAGGGCAGAATTTTGAGCAGTTTGGCACCATTTTTGAGAGACTTGAATAATGTCAGAGTTTGGGTGAATTTCTGAAATTTTCGAAAAACTTTTTTCTGCTCTTGAAGTCGCCGAGGCCACATTTCGTAGCAGAGGATTAAAAATGCTTCATTTTCCAACGCCAAACCTCTCAGGGAAGAATTTGCAACAATTTGGCACCACTTTTGAGAGAATTGGATAACATCAGATTTTTTGTCAAATTGTGAAATTTTCAAAAAAAATTTTTCTGCTCTTGAAGTCGCTGAGGCCACATCTCCGAGCGGAGGATTAAAAACGCTTAAGTTTCGAACGCCAAACCTCCAGGGGAGATTTTGCAACAATTTGGCACCATTTTTGAATTAATTGGATAACGTCAGATTTTTGGTCCAATTGTGAAATTTTCAAAAAATGTTTTTCTGCTCGTAGTGTCGCCAAACCCTGATTTTCTCGCCTAAGATAAAAACACTTCTGTTTCCAACGCCAAACCTCTCAGGGGAGAATTTGCAACAATTTGTCACCATTTTTGAGAGAATTGGATAACGTAAGATTTTTCGTGAAATTGTGAAATTAAAAAAAAACTTTTTCCGCAAGTGTAGTCGCCAAGGCCTGATTTTCTAGCATCGGAAAAAACACTTTTGTTTCCAACACCTAACCCTAACCCTAACCCTAACCCTAACCCTAACCCTAACCCTAACCCTAACCCTAACCCTAACCCTAACCCTAACCCTAACCCTAACCCTAACCCTGATATTATGGGTAAGGATAAAAAAAACTATTATTTCCACAGCGAAACCTTTCAGGGGAGAATTTTGAACAGTTTGGCACCATTTCTGAGAGACGTGGATAATGTCAGAGTTTGGGTGAAATTGTGAAATTTTCAAAAAACGTTTTCCCGCAGGTAAAGTTGCCGAGGCCTAATTTTCTCGCCTAAGATAAAAACACTTCTGTTTCCAACGCCAAACCTCTCAGGGGAGAATTTGCAACAATTTGTCACCATTTTTGAGAGAATTGGACAACGTAAGATTTTTGGTGAAATTGTGAAGTTTTAAAAAAGAACTTTTTCCGCGAGTGTAGTCGCCAAGGCCTGATTTTCTAGCATAGGAAAAAACAATTTTGTTTCCACCACCTAACCCTAACCCTAACCCTAACCCTAACCCTAACCCTAACCCTAACCCTAACCCTAACCCTAACCCTAACCCTAAACCTAAACCTAAACCTAAACCTAAACCTAAACCTAAAACGAAACCTAACCCTAAACCTAACACTGATATTCTGGCTACGGATAAAAAAAACTATTGTTTCCACAGTGAAACCTTTCAGGGGAGAATTTTGAACAGTTTGGCACCATTTCGGAGAGACGTGGATAATGTCAGAGTTTTGGTGAAATTGTGAAATTTTCAAAAAACGTTCTCCCGCATGTAAAGTTGCCAAGGCCTAATTTTCTACCCTAGGATAAAAACGCTTCTGTTTCCAACGGCAAACCTCTCAGGGTAGAATTTGCAACAATTTGTCACCATTTTTGAGAGAATTGGACAACGTAAGATTTTTGGTGAAATTGTGAAGTTTAAAAAAAGAAATTTTTCCGCGAGTGCCAAGGCCTGAGAGACTTGAATAATGTCAGAGTTTGGGTGAATTTGTGAAATTTTCGAAAAATGATTTCTGCTCTTGAATTCGCCGAGGCCACATTTCGTAGCGGAGGATTAAAAATGCTTCAGTTTCCAATGCCAAACCTCTCAGGGAAGATTTTGCAACACTTTTTTTTCCACCAGCTAACCCTAACCCTAATCCTAATCCTAATCCTAACCCTAACCCTAACGCTAACCCTAACCCTAACCCTAACCCTAACCCTAACCCTAACCCTAACCCTAACCCTAACCCTAACCCTAACTCTAACCCTAACCCTAACCCTAACCCTAACCCTAACCCTAACCCTGATATTCTGGCTAAGGATAAAAAAAACTATTGTTTCCACAGCGAAACCTTTCAGGGGAGAATTTTGAACAGTTTGGCACCATTTCTGAGAGACGTGGATAATGTCAGAGTTTTGGTGAAATTTTCAAAAAACGTTTTCCCGCAGGTAAAGTTGCCGAGGCCTAATTTTCTACCCTAGGATAAAAACGCTTCTGTTTCCAACGGCCAACCTCTCAGGGTAGAATTTGCAACAATTTGTCACCATTTTTGGGAGAATTGGACAACGTAAGATTTTTGGTGAAATTGTGAAATTTAAAAAAACTTTTTCCGCAAGTGTAGTCGCCAACGCCTGATTTTCTAGCATAGGAAAAAACACTTTTGTTTCCACCACCTAACCCTAACCCTAACCCTGATCTTCTGGCTAAGGATAAAAAAACCCATTGTTTCCACAGCGAAATCTTTCAGGGGAGAATTTTGAGCAGTTTGGCACCATATTTGAGAGACTTGAATAATGTCAGAGTTTGGGTGAATTTGTGAAATTTTTGAAAAACGTTTTTCTGCTCTTGAAGTCGCCGAGGCCACATTTCCTAGCGGAGGATTAAAAATGCTTCGGGTTCCAATGCCAAACCTCTCAGGGAAGATTTTGCAACAATTTGGCACCATTTTTGAGTTTGGCACCAAACGTTTTTCTGCTCTTGAAGTCGCCGAGGCCACATTTCGTAGCGGAAGATTAAAAATGCTTCAGTTTCCAATGCCAAACCTCTCAGGGAAGAATTTGCAACAATTTGGCACCACTTTTGAGAGAAATGGATAACGTCAGATTTTTTGTCAAATTGTGAAATTTTCAAAAAATGTTTTTCACCTCTTGAAGTCGCCGAGGCCACATTTCCTAGCGGAGGATTAAAAACGCTTCAGTTTCCAACGCCAAACCTCCAGGGGAGATTTTGCAACAATTTGGCACCATTTTTGAGTTTTTTGGATAACGTCAGATTTTTGGTCCAATTGTGAAATTTTCAAAAAATGTTTTTCTGCTCGTAGTGTCGCCAAAGCCTGATTTTCTCGCCTAAGATAAAAACACTTCTGTTTCCAACGCCAAACCTCTCAGGGGAGAATTTGCAACAATTTGTCACCATTTTTGAGAGAATTGGATAACGCAAGATTTTTGGTGAAATTGTGAAATTAAAAAAAACTTTTTCCGCAAGTGTAGTCGCCAAGGCCTGATTTTCTAGCATAGGAAAAAACACTTTTGTTTCCACCAGCTAACCCTAACCCTAACCCTAACCCTAACCCTAACCCTAACCCTAACCCTAAACCTAAACCTAAACCTAATCCTGATATTCTGGCTAAGGATAAAAAAAACCCATTGTTTCCACAGCGAAATCTTTCAGGGGAGAATTTTGAGCAGTTTGGCACCATTTTTGAGAGACTTGAATAATGTCAGAGTTTGGGTGAATTTGTGAAATTTTTGAAAAACGTTTTTCTGCTCTTGAAGTCGCCGAGGCCACATTTCCTAGCGGAGGATTAAAAATGCTTCAGTTTCCAATGCCAAACCTCTCAGGGAAGATTTTGCAACAATTTGGCCCAACTTTTGAGAGAAATGGATAATGTCAGATTTTTGGTCCAATTGTGAAATTTTCAAAAAATGTTTTTCTGCTCGTAGTGTCGCCAAAGCCTGATTTTCTCGCCTAAGATAAAAACACTTCTGTTTCCAATGCCAAACCTCTCAGGGGAGAATTGGCAACAATTTGTCACCATTTTTGAGAGAATTGGATGACATAAGATTTTTCGTGAAATTGTGAAATTTAAAAAAACTTTTTCCGCAAGTGTAGTCGCCAAGGCCTGATTTTCTAGCATAGGAAAAAACACTTTTGTTTCCACCACCTAACCCT
>JAWWNI010001371.1:17500-33800 GCA_034642065.1 Darevskia nairensis
TTTCTCGCCTAAGATAAAAACACTTCTGTTTCCAATGCCAAACCTCTCAGGGGAGAATTGGCAACAATTTGTCACCATTTTTGAGATAATTGGATGACATAAGATTTTTCGTGAAATTGTGAAATTTAAAAAAACTTTTTCCGCAAGTGTAGTCGCCAAGGCCTGATTTTCTAGCATAGGAAAAAACACTTTTGTTTCCACCACCTAACCCTAACCCTAACCCTAACCCTAACCCTAACCCTAACCCTAACCCTAACCCTAACCCTAACCCTAACCCTAACCCTAACCCTAACCCAACCCTAACCCTAACCCTATCCCTAACCCTAACCCTAAACCTAAACCTAACCCTAACCCTAACCCTAACCCTAACCCTAACCCTAACCCTAACCCTAACCCTAACCCTAACCCTAACCCTAACCCTAACCCTAACCCTAACCCTAACCCTAACCCTAACCCTAACCCTGATATTCTGGCTAAGGATAAAAAAAAACTATTGTTTCCACAGCGAAACCTTTCAGGGGAGAATTTTGAACAGTTTGGCAGCATTTTTGAGAGACTTGAATAATGTCAGAGTTTGGGTGAATTTGTGAAATTTTTGAAAAACGTTTTTCTGCTCTTGAAGTTGCCGAGGCCACATTTCGTAGCAGAGGATTAAAAATGCTTCAGTTTCCAACGCCAAACCTCTCAGGGAAGAATTTGCAACAATTTGGCACCACTTTTGAGAGAATAGGATAACATCAGATATTTTGTCAAATTGTGAAATTTTCAAAAAAAAAATTTCTGCTCTTGAAGTCGCTGAGGCCACATTTCCTAGCGGAGGATTAAAAACGCTTAAGTTTCGAACGCCAAACCTCCAGGGGAGATTTTGCAACAATTTGGCACCATTTTTGAATTAATTGGATAACGTCAGATTTTTGGTCCAATTGTGAAATTTTCAAAAAATGTTTTTCTGCTCGTAGTATCGCCAAAGCCTGATTTTCTCGCCTAAGATAAAAACACTTCTGTTTCCAACGCCAAACCTCTCAGGGGAGAATTTGCAACAATTTGTCACCATTTTTGAGAGAATTGGATAACGTAAGATTTTTCGTGATATTGTGAAATTTAAAAAAACTTTTTCCGCAAGTGTAGTCGCCAAGGCCTGATTTTCTAGCATAGGAAAAAACACTTTTGTTTCCACCACCTAACCCTAACCCTAACCCTAACCCTAACCCTAACCCTAACCCTAACCCTAACCCTAACCCTAACCCTAACCCTAACCCTAACCCTAACCCTAACCCTAACCCTAACCCTAACCCTAACCCTAACCCTAACCCTGATATTATGGGTAAGGATAAAAAAAACTATTATTTCCACAGCGAAACCTTTCAGGGGAGAATTTTGAACAGTTGGGCACCATTTCTGAGAGACGTGGATAATGTCAGAGTTTGGGTGAAATTGTGAAATTTTCAAAAAACGTTTTCCCGCAGGTAAAGTTGCCGAGGCCTAATTTTCTCGCCTAAGATAAAAACACTGCTGTTTCCAACGCCAAACCTCTCAGGGGAGAATTTGCAACAATTTGTCACCATTTTTGAGAGACTTGGACAACGTAAGATTTTTGGTGAAATTGTGAAGTTTTAAAAAAGAACTTTTTCCGCGAGTGTAGTCGCCAAGGCCTGATTTTCTAGCATAGGAAAAAACAATTTTGTTTCCACCACCTAACCCTAACCCTAACCCTAACCCTAACCCTAACCCTAACCCTAACCCTAACCCTAACCCTAACCCTAACCCTAACCCTAAACCTAAACCTAAAACGAAACCTAACCCTAAACCTAACACTGATATTCTGGCTAAGGATAAAAAAAACTATTGTTTCCACAGCGAAACCTTTCAGGGGAGAATTTTGAACAGTTTGGCACCATTTCTGAGAGACGTGGATAATGTCAGAGTTTTGGTGAAATTGTGAAATTTTCAAAAAACGTTTTCCCGCAGGTAAAGTTGCCGAGGCCTAATTTTCTACCCTAGGATAAAAACGCTTCTGTTTCCAACGGCAAACCTCTCAGGGTAGAATTTGCAACAATTTGTCACCATTTTTGAGAGAATTGGACAACGTAAGATTTTTGGTGAAATTGTGAAGTTTAAAAAAAGAAATTTTTCCGGGAGTGTCAAGGCCTGAGAGACTTGAATAATGTCAGAGTTTGGGTGAATTTGTGAAATTTTCGAAAAATGATTTCTGCTCTTGAATTCGCCGAGGCCACATTTCGTAGCGGAGGATTAAAAATGCTTCAGTTTCCAATGCCAAACCTCTCAGGGAAGAATTTGCAACAATTTGGCACCACGTTTGAGAGAAATGGATAACGTCAGATTTTTTGTCAAATTGTGAAATTTTCAAAAAATGTTTTTCTGCTCTTGAAGTCGCTGAGGCCACATTTCCTAGCGGAGGATTAAAAACGCTTCAGTTTCCAACTCCAAACCTCCAGGGGAGATTTTGCAACAATTTGGCACCATTTTTGAGTTTTTTGGATAACGTCAGATTTTTGGTCCAATTGTGAAATTTTCAAAAAATGTTTTTCTGCTCGTAGTGTCGCCAAAGCCTGATTTTCTCGCCTAAGATAAAAACACTTCTGTTTCCAATGCCAAACCTCTCAGGGGAGAATTTGCAACAATTTGTCACCATTTTTGAGAGAATTGGATAACGTAAGATTTTTCGTGAAATTGTGAAATTAAAAAAAACGTGTTCTGCAAGTGTAGTCGCCAAGGTCTGATTTTCTAGCATAGGAAAAAACACTTTTTTTTCCACCAGCTAACCCTAACCCTAACCCTAACCCTAACCCTAATCCTAATCCTAACCCTAACCCTAACCCTAACCCTAACCCTAACCCTAACCCTAACCCTAACCCTAACCCTAACCCTAACCCTAACTCTAAACCTAAACCTAAACCTAACCCTGATCTTCTGGCTAAGGATAAAAAAACAAATTGTTTCCACAGCGAAATCTTTCAGGGGAGAATTTTGAGCAGTTTGGCACCATTTTTGAGAGACTTGAATAATGTCAGAGTTTGGGTGAATTTGTGAAATTTTTGAAAATCGTTTTTCTACTCTTGAAGTCGCCGAGGCCACATTTCCTAGCGGAGGATTAAAAATGCTTCAGTTTCCAATGCCAAACCTCTCAGGGAAGATTTTGCAACAATTTGGCACCACTTTTGAGAGAAATGGATAACGTCAGATTTTTGGTCCAATTGTGAAATTTTCAAAAAATGTTTTTCTGCTCGTAGTGTCGCCAAAGCCTGATTTTCTCGCCTAAGATAAAAACACTTCTGTTTCCAACGCCAAACCTCTCAGAGGAGAATTGGCAACAATTTGTCACCATTTTTGAGAGAATTGGATAACGTAAGATTTTTCGTGAAATTGTGAAATTTAAAAAAACTTTTTCCGCAAGTGTAGTCGCCAAGGTCTGATTTTCTAGCAAAGGTAAAAAAAAAATTTTGTTTCCACCACCTAACCCTAACCCTAACCCTAACCGTAACCCTAACCCTAACCCTAACCCTAACCCTAACCCTAACCCTAACCCTAACCCTAACCTTAACCCTAACCCTAACCCTAACCCTAACCCTAACCCTAACCCTGATATTCTGGCTAAGGATAAAAAAAACTATTGTTTCCACAGCGATACCTTTCAGGGGAGAATTTTGAACAGTTTGGCACCATTTCTGAGAGATGTGGATAATGTCAGAGTTTGGGTGAAATTGTGAAATTTTCAAAAAAGTTTTCCCGCAGGTAAAGTTGCCGAGGCCGAATTTTCTACCCTAGCATAAAAACGCTTCTGTTTCCAACGGCAAACCTCTCAGTGTAGAATTAGCAACAATTTGTCACCATTTTTGAGAGAATTGGACAACGTAAGATTTTTGGTGAAATTGTGAAGTTGAAAAAAAGAAATTTTTCCGCGAGTGTAGTCGCCAAGGCCTGATTTTCTAGCATAGGAAAAAACACTTTTGTTTCCACCACTTAACCCTAACCCAAACTTTAACCCTAACCCTAACCCTAACCCTAACCCTAACCCTAACCCTAACCCTAACCCTAACCCTAACCCTAACCCTAACCCTAACCCTAACCCTAACCCTAACCCTAACCCTAACCCTAATCCTGATATTCTGGCTAAGGATAAAAAAAACTATTGTTTCCACAGCGAAATCTTTCAGGGTAGAATTTTGAGCAGTTTGGCACCATTTTTGAGAGACTTGAATAATGTCAGAGTTTGGGTGAATTTGTGAAATTTTTGAAAAACGTTTTTCTGCTCTTGAAGTCGCCGAGGCCACATTGCGTAGCAGAGGATTGAAAATGCTTCAGTTTCTAACGCCAAACCTCTCAGGGAAGAATTTGCAACAATTTGGCACCATTTTTGAGTTAATTGGATAACGTCAGATTTTTGGTCCAATTGTGAAATTTTCAAAAAATGTTTTTCTGCTCTTGAAGTCGCCGTGGCCACATTTCCAAGCGGAGGATTAAAAATGCTTCAGTTTCCAAAGCCAAACCTCACAGGGAAGAATTTGCAACAATTTGGCACCACTGTTGAGAGAACTGGATAACGACAGATTTTTTGTCAAATTGTGAAATTTTCAAAAAATGTTTTTCTGCTCTTGAAGTCGCTGAGGCCACATTTCCTAGCGGAGGATTAAAAACGCTTCAGTTTCCAACACCAAACCTCTCAGGATAGAATTTGAAACAATTTGCCACTATTTTTGAGAGAATTGGATAAAGTAAGATTTTTGGTGAAATTGTGAAGTTTAACTATAGAACATTTTCCGCAAGTGTAGTCGCCAAGGCCTGATTTTCTAGCATAGGAAAAAACACTTTTGTTACCACCACCTAACCCTAACCCTAACCCTAACCCTAACCCTAACCCTAACCCTAACCCTAACCCTAACCCTAACCCTAACCCTAACCCTAACCCTAACCCTAACCCTAACCCTAACCCTTACCCTTACCCTAACCCTAACCCTAACCCTAACCCTAACCCTAATCCTAACCCTAACCGTAACCCTGATATTCTGGGCAAGGATAAAAACACTATTGTTTCCACAGCAAAATCTTTCAGGGGAGAAATTTCAACAGTTTGTCACTATTTTTGAGAGAATTGGATAACGTCAGAGTTTGGGTGAATTTGTGAAATTTTCAAAAAAACATTTTTCTGCTCTTGAAGTCGCCGAGGCCACATTTCCTATCGGAAGATTAAAAATGCTTCAATTTCCAACGCCAAACCAATCAGGGAAGAATTTGCATCAATTTCTCACCACTTTTGAGAGAATTGGATAACGTCAGATTTTTTGTCAAATTGTGAAATTTTAAAAAAATGTTTTTCTGCTCTTGAAGTCGCTGAGGCCCCATTTCCTAGCGGAGTGTAGCAAGTGTAGTCGCCAAGGCCTGATTTTCTAGCATAGGTAAAAAAAAATTTTTGATTCCACCACCTAACCCTAACCCTAACCCTAACCCTAACCCTAACCCTAACCCTAACCCTAACCCTAACCCTAACCCTAACCCTAACCCTAACCCTGATATTCTGGCTAAGGATAAAAAAACTATTGTTTCCACAGCGAAACCTTTCAGGGGAGAATTTTGAACAGTTTGGCACCATTTTTGAGAGATTTGGATAATGTCAGAGTTTGGGTGAAATTGTGAAATTTTCAAAAAACGTTTTCCCTCAGGTAAAGTTGCCGAGGCCTAATTTTCTACCCTAGGATAACAAACGCTTCTGTTTCCAACGGCAAACCAATCAGGGAAGAATTTGCATCAATTTCTCACCACTTTTGAGAGAATTGGATAACGTCAGATTTTTTGTCAAATTGTGAAATTTTAAAAAAATGTTTTTCTGCTCTTGAAGTCGCTGAGGCCCCATTTCCTAGCGGAGTGTAGCAAGTGTAGTCGCCAAGGCCTGATTTTCTAGCATAGGTAAAAAAAAATTTTTGATTCCACCACCTAACCCTAACCCTAACCCTAACCCTAACCCTAACCCTAACCCTAACCCTAACCCTAACCCTAACCCTAACCCTAACCCTAACCCTAACCCTAACCCTAACCCTAACCCTAACCCTAACCCTAACCCTAACCCTAACCCTAACCCTAACCCTGATATTCTGGCTAAGGATAAAAAAAACTATTGTTTCCACAGCGAAACCTTTCAGGGGAGAATTTTGAACAGTTTGGCACCATTTTTGAGAGATTTGGATAATGTCAGAGTTTGGGTGAAATTGTGAAATTTTCAAAAAACGTTTTCCCTCAGGTAAAGTTGCCGAGGCCTAATTTTCTACCCTAGGATAACAAACGCTTCTGTTTCCAACGGCAAACCTCTCAGGGTAGAATTTGCAACAATGTGTCACGACTTTTGAAAGAATTGCACAACGTAAGATTTTTGGTGAAATTGTGAAGTTTAAAAAAAGAACTTTTTCCGCGAGTGTAGTCGCCAAGGCCTGATTTTCTAGCATAGGAAAAAACACTTTTGTTTCCACCACCAAACCCTAACCCTAACCATAACCCTAACCCTAACCCTTACCGTAACCCTAACACTAACCCTAACCCTAAACCTAAAACGAAACCTAAAACTAAAACTAACCCTAAACCTAACCCTGATATTCTGGCTAAGGATAAAAAAAACTATTGTTTCTACAGCGAAATTTTTCAGGGGAGAATTTTGAGCAGTTTGGCACCATTTTTGAGAGAGTTGAATAATGTCAGAGTTTGGGTGAATTTGTGAAATTTTTGAAAAACGTTTTTCTGCTCTTGAAGTCGCCGAGGCCACATTTCGTAGCAGAGGATTAAAAATGCTTCAGTTTCCAATGCCAAACCTCACAGGGAAGAATTTGCAACAATTTGGCACCACTTTTGAGAGAACTGGATAACGTCAGATTTTTTGTCAAATTGTGAAATTTTCAAAAATTGTTTTTCTGCTCTTGAAGTCGCTTAGGCCACATTTCCTAGCGTAGGATTAAAAACGCTTCAGTTTCCAACACCAAACCTCTCAGGATAGAATTTGCAACAATTTGCCACCATTTTTGAGAGAATTGGATAAAGTAAGATTTTTGGTGAAATTGTGAAGTTTAAAAAAAGAACATTTTCCGCAAGTGGAGTCGCCAAGGCCTGATTTTCTAGCATAGGAAAAAACACTTTTGTTACCACCACCTAACCCTAACCCTAACCCTAACTCTAACCCTAACCCTAACCCTAACCCTAACCCTAACCCTAACCCTAACCCTAACCCTAACCCTAACCCTAACCCTAACCCTAACCCTAACCCTAACCCTGATATTCTGGGCAAGGATAAAAACACTATTGTTTCCAAAGCAAAGTCTTTCAGCGGAGAAATTTCAACAGGTTGGCACTATTTTTGAGAGAATTGGATAACGTCAGAGTTTGGGTGAATTTGTGAAATTTTCAAAAAAACATTTTTCTGCTCTTGAAGTCGCCGAGGCCACATTTCCTAGCGGAGGATTAAATATCCTTCAATTTCCAACGCCAAACCAATCAGGGAAGAATTTGCATCAATTTGGCAAGACTTTTGAGAGAATTGGATAACGTCAGATTTTTTGTCAAATTGTGAAATTTTAAAAAAATGTTTTTCTGCTCTTGAAGTCGCTGAGGCCCCATTTCCTTGCGGAGTGTAGCAAGTGTAGTCGCCAAGGCCTGATTTTCTAGCATAGGTAAAAAAAAATTTTTGATTCCACCACCTAACCCTAACCCTAACCCTAACCCTAACCCTAACCCTAACCCTAACCCTAACCCTAACCCTAACCCTGATATTCTGGCTAAGGATAAAAAAAACTATTGTTTCCACAGCGAAACCTTTCAGGGGAGAATTTTGAACAGTTTGGCACCATTTTTGAGAGACTTGGATAATGTCGGAGTTTGGGTGAAATTGTGAAATTTTCAAAAAACGTTTTCCCTCAGGTAAAGTTGCCGAGGGCTAATTTTTTACCCTAGGATAAAAAACGCTTCTGTTTCCAATGGCAAACCTCTCAAGGTAGAATTTGCAACAATGTTTCACGATTTTTGAGAGAATTGGACAACGTAAGATTTTTGGTGAAAATGTGAAGTTTAAAAAAAGAAATTTTTCCGCGAGTGTAGTCGCCAAGGCCTGATTTTCTAGCATAGGAAAAAACAATTTTGTTTCCACCAGCTAACCCTAACCCTAACCCTAACCCTAACCCTAACCCTAACCCTAACCCTAACCCTAACCCTAACCCTAACCCTAACCTAAACCTAAACCTAACCCTGATATTCTGGTTAAGGATAAAAAAAACTATTGTTTCCACAGCGAAATCTTTCAGGGGAGAATTTTGAGCAGTTTGGCACCATTTTTGAGAGAGTTGAATAATGTCAGAGTTTGGGTGAATTTGTGAAATTTTCGAAAAACTTTTTTCTGCTCTTGAAGTCGCCGAGGCCACATTTCGTAGCAGAGGATTAAAAATGCTTCAGTTTCCAACGCCAAACCTCTCAGGGAAGAATCTGCAACAATTTGGCACCACTTTTGAGAGAATTGGATAACGTCAGATTTTTTGTCAGATTGTGAAATTTTCAAAAAATGTTTTTCTGCTGTTGAAGTCGCTGAGGCCACATTTCCTAGCGGAGGATTAAAAACGCTTAAGTTTCCAACGCCAAAACTCAAGTGGAGATTTTGCAACAATTTGGCACCATTTTTGAGTTAATTGGATAACGTCAGATTTTTGGTCCAATTGTGAAATTTTCAAAAAATGTTTTTCTGCTCGTAGTGTCGCCAAAGCCTGATTTTCTCGCCTAAGATGAAAACACTTCTGTTTCCAACGCCAAACCTCTTAGGGGAGAATTTGCAACAATTTGTCACCATTTTTGAGAGAATTGGATAACGTAAGATTTTTCGTGAAATTGTGAAATTTAAAAAAACTTTTTCCGCAAGTGTAGTCGCCAAGGCCTGATTTTCTAGCATAGGAAAAAACACTTTTGTTTCCACCACCTAACCCTAACCCTAACCCTAACCCTAACCCTAACCCTAACCCTAACCCTAACCCTAACCCTAACCCTAACCCTAACCCTGATATTCTGGCTAAGGATTAAAAAAACTATTGTTTCCACAGGGAAACATTTCAGGGGATAATTTTGAACAGTTTGGCACCATTTTTGAGAGACTTGGATAATGTCAGAGTTTGGGTGAAATTGTGAAATTTTCAAAAAACGTTTTCCCGCAGGTATAGTTGCCGAGGCCTAATTTTCTACCCTAGGATAACAAACGCTTCTGTTTCCAACGGCAAACCTCTCAGGGTAGAATTTGCAACAATGTGTCACGATTTTTGAAAGAATTGCACAACGTAAGATTTTTGGTGAAATTGTGAAGTTTAAAAAAAGAACTTTTTCCGCGAGTGTAGTCGCCAAGGCCTGATTTTCTAGCATAGGAAAAAATACTTTTGTTTCCACCACCTAACCCTAACCCTAACCCTAACCCTAACCCTAACCCTAACCCTAACCCTAACCCTAACCCTAACCCTAACCCTAACCCTAACCCTAACCCTATCCCTATCCCTAACCCTAACCCTAACCCTGATATTCTCGCTAAGGACAAAAAAAAACTATTGTTTCCACAGCGAAACCTTTCAGGGGTGAATTTTGAACAGTTTGGCACCATTTTTGAGAGACTTGGATAATGTCAGAGTTTGGGTGAAAATGTGAAATTTTCAAAAAACGTTTTCCCGCAGGTAAAGTTGCCGAGGCCTAATTTTCTACCCTAGGATAAATCCGCTTCTGTTTCCAACCGCAAACCTCTCAGGGTAGAATTTGCAACAATTTGTCACCATTTTTGAGAGAATTGGACAACATAAGATTTTTGGTGAAATTGTGAAGTTTAAAAAAAGAACTTTTTACGCGAGTGTAGTCGCCAAGGCCTGATTTTCTAGCATAGGAAAAAACACTTTTGTTTCCACCACCTAACCCTAACCCTAACCCTAACCCTAACCCTAACCCTAACCCTAACCCTAACCCTAACCCTAACCCTAACCCTAACCCTAACCCTAACCCTAACCCTAAAACTAAAACTAAAACTAAAACTAAACCTAACCCTGATATTCTGGCTAAGGATAAAAAAAACTATTGTTTCCACAGCGAAATCTTTCAGGGGAGAATTTTGAGCAGTTTGGCACCATTTTTGAGAGACTTGAATAATGTCAGAGTTTGGGTGAATTTGTGAAATTTTCGAAAAACGTTTTTCTGCTCTTGAAGTCGCCGAGGCCACATTTCGTAGCAGAGGATTAAAAATGCTTCAGTTTCCAACGCCAAACCTCTCAGGGAAGAATTTGCAACATTTTGGCACCACTTTTGAGAGAAATGGATAACGTCAGATTTTTTGTCAAATTGTGAAATTTTCAAAAAATGTTTTTCTGCTCTTGAAGTCGCTGAGGCCACATTTCCTAGCGTAGGATTAAAAACGCTTCAGTTTCCAGCGCCAAACCTCCAGGGGAGATTTTGCAATAATTTGGCACCATTTTTGAGTTAATTGGATAACGTCAGATTTTTGGTCAAATTGTGAAATTTTCAGAAAATGTTTTTCTGCTCGTAGTGTCGCCAAAGCCTGATTTTCACATCTAAGATAAAAACACTTCTGTTTCCAACGCCAAACCTCTCAGGGGAGAATTTGCAACAATTTGTCACCATTTTTGAGAGAATTGGATAACGTAAGATTTTTCGTGAAATTTAAAAAAACCTTTTCCGCAAGTGTAGTCGCCAAGGCCTGATATTCTAGCATAGGAAAAAACACTTTTGTTTCCACCACCTAACCCTAACCCTAACCCTAACCCTAACCCTAACCCTAACCCTAACCCTAACCTTAACCCTAACCCTAACCCTAACCCTAACCCTAACCCTAACCTAAACCTAAACCTAACCCTGATATTCTGGTTAAGGATAAAAAAAACGATTGTTTCCACAGCGAATTCTTTCAGGGGAGAATTTTGAGCAGTTTGGCACCATTTTTGAGAGAGTTGAATAATGTCAGAGTTTGGGTGAATTTGTGAAATTTTCGAAAAACGTTTTTCTGCTCTTGAAGTCGCCGAGGCCACATTTCGTAGCAGAGGATTAAAAATGCTTCAGTTTCCAACGCCAAACCTCTCAGGGAAGAATCTGCAACAATTTGGCACCACTTTTGAGAGAATTGGATAACGTCAGATTTTTTGTCAGATTGTGAAATTTTCAAAAAATGTTTTTCTGCTGTTGAAGTCGCTGAGGCCACATTTCCTAGCGGAGGATTAAAAACGCTTAAGTTTCCAACGCCAAAACTCCAGTGGAGATTTTGCAACAATTTGGCACCATTTTTGAGTTAATTGGATAACGTCAGATTTTTGGTCCAATTGTGAAATTTTCAAAAAATGTTTTTCTGCTCGTAGTGTCGCCAAAGCCTGATTTTCTCGCCTAAGATGAAAACACTTCTGTTTCCAACGCCAAACCTCTCAGGGGAGAATTTGCAACAATTTGTCACGATTTTTGAGAGAATTGGACAACGTAAGATTTTTCGTGAAATTGTGAAATTTAAAAAAACTTTTTCCGCAAGTGTAGTCGCCAAGGCCTGATTTTCTAGCATAGGAAAAAACACTTTTGTTTCCACCACCTAAACCTAACCCTAACCCTAACCCTAACCCTAACCCTAACCCTAACCCTAACCCTAACCCTAACCCTAACCCTAACCCTAACCCTAACCCTAACCCTAACCCTAACCCTAACCCTAACCCTAACCCTAACCCTAACCCTAACCCTGATATTCTCGCTAAGGACAAAAAAAAACTATTGTTTCCACAGCGAAACCTTTCAGGGGAGAATTTTGAACAGTTTGGCACCATTTTTGAGAGACTTGGATAATGTCAGAGTTTGGGTGAAATTGTGAAATTTTCAAAAAACGTTTTTCCGCAGGTAAAGTTGCCGAGGCCTAATTTTCTACCCTAGGATAAATCCGCTTCTGTTTCCAACCGCAAACCTCTCAGGGTAGAATTTGCAACAATTTGTCACCATTTTTGAGAGAATTGGACAACATAAGATTTTTGGTGAAATTGTGAAGTTTAAAAAAAGAACTTTTTACGCGAGTGTAGTCGCCAAGGCCTGATTTTCTAGCATAGGAAAAAACACTTTTGTTTCCACCACCTAACCCTAACCCTAACCCTAACCCTAACCCTAACCCTAACCCTAACCCTAACCCTAACCCTAACCCTAACCCTAACCCTAACCCTGATATTCTGGCTAAGGATAAAAAAAACTATTGTTTCCACAGCGAAACCTTTCGGGGAGAATTTTGAACAGTTTGGCACCCTTTTTGAGAGACTTGGATAATGTCAGAGTTTGGGTGAAATTGTGAAATTTTCAAAAAAAGTTATCCCGTAGGAAAAGTTGCCGAGGCCCAATTTTCTACCCTAGGATAAAAACGCTTCTGTTTCCAACGGCAAACCTCTCAGGGTAGAATTTGCAACAATTTGTCACCATTTTTGAGAGAATTGGACAACGTAAGATTTTTGGTGAAATTGTGATGTTTAATAAAAGAACTTTTTCCGCATGTGTAGTCGCCAAGACCTGATTTTCTAGCATAGGAAAAAACACTTTTGTTTCCACCACCTAACCCTAACCCTAACCCTAACCCTAACCCTAACCCTAACCCTAACCCTAACCCTAACCCTAACCCTAACCCTAACCCTAAACCAAAAACTAAACCTAAAACTAAAACTAAAACTAACCCTAAACCTAACCCTGATATTCTGGTTAATGATAAAAAAAACTATTGTTTCCACAGCGAAATCTTTCAGGGGAGAATTTTGAGCAGTTTGGCACCATTTTTGAGAGACTTGAATAATGTCAGAGTTTGGGTGAATTTGTGAAATTTTTGAAAAACGTTTTTCTGCTCTTGAAGTCGCCGAGGCCACATTTCGTAGCAGAGGATTAAAAATGCTTCAGTTTCCAACGCCAAACCTCTCAGGGAAGAATTTGCAACAATTTGGCACCACTTTTGAGTTAATTGGATAACGTCAGATTTTTGGTCCAATTGTGAAATTTTCAAAAAATGTTTTTCTGCTCTTGAAGTCGCCGAGGCTACATTTCCAAGCGGAGGATTAAAAATGCTTCAGTTTCCAACGCCAAACCTCACAGGGAAGAATTTGCAACAATTTGGCACCACTTTTGAGAGAACTGGATAACGTCAGATTTTTTGTCAAATTGTGAAATTTTCAAAAAATGTTTTTCTGCTCTTGAAGTCGCTGAGGCCACATTTCCTAGCGGAGGATTAAAAACGCTTCAGTTTCCAACACCAAACCTCTCAGGATAGAATTTGCAACAATTTGCCACCATTTTTGAGAGACTTGGATAATGTCAGAGTTTGGGTGAAATTGTGAAATTTTCAAAAACGTTTTGCCTCAGGTAAAGTTGCCGAGGGCTAATTTTCTACCCTAGGATGAAAAACGCTTCTGTTTCCAATGGCAAACCTCTCAAGGTAGAATTTGCGACAATGTTTCACGATTTTTGAGAGAATTGGACAACGTAAGATTTTTGGTGAAAATGTGAAGTTTAAAAAAAGAACTTTTTCCGCGAGTGTAGTCGCCAAGGCCTGATTTTCTAGCATAGGAAAAAACAATTTTGTTTCCACCAGCTAACCCTAACCCTAACCCTAACCCTAACCCTAACCCTAACCCTAACCCTAACCCTAACCCTAACCCTAACCCTAACCTAAACCTAACCTAAACCTAACCCTGATATTCTGGCTAAGGATAAAAAAAACTATTGTTTCCACAGCGAAATCTTTCAGGGGAGAATTTTGAGCAGTTTGGCACCATTTTTGAGAGAGTTGAATAATGTCAGAGTTTGGGTGAATTTTTGAAATTTTCGAAAAACGTTTTTCTGCTCTTGAAGTCGCCGAGGCCACATTTCGTAGCAGAGGATTAAAAATGCTTCAGTTTCCAACGCCAAACCTCTCAGGGAAGAATTTGCAACAATTTGGCACCACTTTTGAGAGAATTGGATAACGTCAGATTTTTTGTCAAATTGTGAAATTTTCAAAAAATGTTTTTCTGCTGTTGAAGTCGCTGAGGCCACATTTCCTAGCGGAGGATTAAAAACACTTAAGTTTCCAACGCCAAACCTCCAGTGGAGATTTTGCAACAATTTGGCACCATTTTTGAGTTAATTGGATAACGTCAGATTTTTGGTCCAATTGTGAAATTTTCAAAAAATGTTTTTCTGCTCGTAGTGTCGCCAAAGCCTGATTTTCTCGCCTAAGATAAAAACACTTCTGTTTCCAACGCCAAACCTCTCAGGGGAGAATTTGCAACAATTTGTCACCATTTTTGAGAGAATTGGATAACGTAAGATTTTTCGTGAAATTGTGAAATTTAAAAAAACTTTTTCCGCAAGTGTAGTCGCCAAGGCCTGATTTTCTAGCATAGGAAAAAACACTTTTGTTTCCACCACCTAACCCTAACCCTAACCCTAACCCTAACCCTAACCCTAACCCTAACCCTAACCCTAACCCTAACCCTAACCCTAACCCTAACCCTAACCCTAACCCTAACCCTAACCCTAACCCTAACCCTAACCCTAACCCTAACCCTAACCCTAACCCTAACCCTAACCCTAACCCTCACCCTAACCCTAACCCTAACCCTAACCCTGATATTCTGGCTAAGGATAAAAAAAACTATTGTTTCCACAGGGAAACATTTCAGGGGAGAATTTTGAACAGTTTGGCACGATTTTTGAGAGACTTGGATAATGTCAGAGTTTGCGTGAAATTGTGAAATTTTCAAAAACGTTTTCCCGCAGGTATAGTTGCCGAGGCCTAATTTTCTACCCTAGGATAACAAACGCTTCTGTTTCCAACGGCAAACCTCTCAGGGTAGAATTTGCAACAATGTGTCACGATTTTTGAGGGAATTGGACAACGTAAGATTTTTGGTGAAATTGTGAAGTTTAAAAAAAGAACTTTTTCCGCGAGTGTAGCCGCCAAGGCCTGCTTTTCTAGCATAGGAAAAAATACTTTTGTTTCCACCACCTAACCCTAACCCTAACCCTAACCCTAACCCTAACCCTAACCCTAACCCTAACCCTAACCCTAACACTAACCCTAACCCTAACCCTAACCCTGATATTCTCGCTAAGGACAAAAAAAAACTATTGTTTCCACAGCGAAACCTTTCAGGGGAGAATTTTGAACAGTTTGGCACCATTTTTGAGAGACTTGGATAATGTCAGAGTTTGGGTGAAATTGTGAAATTTTCAAAAAACGTTTTCCCGCAGGTAAAGTTGCCGAGGCCTAATTTTCTACCCTAGGATAAATACGTTTCTGTTTCCAACCACAAACCTCTCAGGGTAGAATTTGCAACAATTTGTCACCATTTTTGAGAGAATTGGACAACATAAGATTTTTGGTGAAATTGTGAAGTTTAAAAAAAGAACTTTTTACGCGAGTGTAGTCGGCAAGGCCTGATTTTCTAGCATAGGAAAAAACACTTTTGTTTCCACCACGTAACACTAACCCTAACCCTAACCCTAACCCTAACCCTAACCCTAACCCTAACCCTAACCCTAACCCTAACCCTAACCCTAACCCTAACCCTAACCCTAACCCTAACCCTGATATTCTGGCTAAGGATAAAAAAAACTATTGTTTCCACAGGGAAACATTTCAGGGGAGAATTTTGAACAGTTTGGCACGATTTTTGAGAGACTTGGATAATGTCAGAGTTTGCGTGAAATTGTGAAATTTTCAAAAAACGTTTTCCGCAGGTATAGTTGCCGAGGCCTAATTTTCTACCCTAGGATAACAAACGCTTCTGTTTCCAACGGCAAACCTCTCAGGGTAGAATTTGCAACAATGTGTCACGATTTTTGAGGGAATTGGACAACGTAAGATTTTTGGTGAAATTGTGAAGTTTAAAAAAAGAACTTTTTCCGCGAGTGTAGCCGCCAAGGCCTGCTTTTCTAGCATAGGAAAAAATACTTTTGTTTCCACCACCTAACCCTAACCCTAACCCTAACCCTAACCCTAACCCTAACCCTAACCCTAACCCTAACCCTAACACTAACCCTAACCCTAACCCTAACCCTGATATTCTCGCTAAGGACAAAAAAAACTATTGTTTCCACAGCGAAACCTTTCAGGGAGAATTTTGAACAGTTTGGCACCATTTTGAGAGACTTGGATAATGTCAGAGTTTGGGTGAAATTGTGAAATTTTCAAAAAACGTTTTCCCGCAGGTAAAGTTGCCGAGGCCTAATTTTCTACCCTAGGATAAATACGCTTCTGTTTCCAACCACAAACCTCTCAGGGTAGAATTTGCAACAA